>CM060623.1:3991851-4449351 GCA_030578275.1 Meda fulgida
CTTATTGTCTTTGGTGTAAACAGTCCTTTAAAATGGTGTTGGTAAGAGAAAAATATATTTTGCTTATAGAAATGGATCAAGTTAACTCTATGTGTGTGTGTGTTGGTCAGTTCTGATGTGGTGTGGGAAACAAAACCTAAGAAGCGGAGCCGATGGAAGGTTTTGAGTATTAAAGAGGCTACGATGTTGGAGCAGCACTACAGAGATTTTTTGGAGAGCGGTCCAGTGGACAGCACTATCATTGACCTACAGAACGACTACCAGGTTAGTGCAAATAGGAGCCAATTTACAGCCCTACAGGCAAAAGACGTCTTATTAACAGATGCCATCTTTAGAATTAAACTGAGTGTTTTTGTTACTGTACCTTTAAGGCTTCTACATGTAAATGACCCCTTTTGTGATTGGATCTTTTTTTAGTGGTCGACCGATACATCACCAAGGCTGAAATGTATCGGCCACTATTTGGCATGTTTTAAATCAGGGTCAATATGTTTTTTTTTTTCAGTTTGGCCGATAAGTGCCGGAAGCAGGTTTTAGCACATTTGTTAAAAAAAAAAGTATAGTATTAATGATTACATTTATTTATTTAGCAGACACTTTTATCCAAAGTGACTAACAAAGAGGAAAAAAAGCTAAGCAATTTATCCAACAAATGGCAACAATAGACAAATTCAGCTTCATTTTTTTTTTTAAGATGAAGATTGTGTGTTATTTTTAATGGGTCAAGTGTTCACGAAAGAGATGTGTCTTTAGCCATGTTTTTTTTTTTTTTTTTCAAGAAACAGCTAAAGACACCGCTGCAGGGAAAAGTGAAGGTAAATGTCCGCGATAGTGACTTGTGCCTTTTTGGGATGATGGCACCACAAGATGGCGTTCATCCACAGAATGCAAGCTTCTGGAGGGCACATGGGTCTGAATTAGTGAGTTTAGGTATTGAGGAGCAGAGCCATTGATTGTTCTGTAGGCAAGTATCAATACCTTGCATTTATTACAAGCAGCAACTGACAGCCAGTGCAATTTGATGAAGAGAGATTTCATGATCTATAAGGCAAAACTGATTGATCTGTTTGCAAAACGTATTGGCCAAACTGAAAAAAAAAACATATTGACCCTGATTTAAAACATGCCAAACAGTGGCCGATACATTTTAGCCTTGGATCCAATCACAACAGGGTCGTAGCAGTTTTAGAAATATGGTCCATGTAGCTCAACTGATCATCAATCATAACTCCAATACTCCAGGCTGTCCTGGAAAGTATGATTGTTGAAGGGCCTAGCTGAATGGTGAAGTTGTGATGAAGTGTTGTGTTTGCTGGAACAGCAACAGTTCTGTCTTTTTTTTCAACCAGAGACTGCTAAATGTTCCTCTGGCTAGATTGAAAACGAGAGGAGATCGAGCTTTTGCCATTGCTGCACAGCCTGCCTGTTTTTATTAGAACTGCCTCTACACTGCATGAGTTTAAAGCAAAACTCAAAACCTATCTTTTTTCTTAGGCTTATATTTGTAGCTGATATGTGCTGTGTCTGGCCTGTTCTGCGTTTTGTTCTGTAATTTATGTTGTACATGGTGTTAAATGCTGATGATATCTGATATAGTGTACAGCACCTTGGTCAACAATTGTTGTTTTTAGTGGTGCTATATAAATAAAGTTGAGTTGAGTTGTCTTAGCAAGGGTGAGTTGAAGGTGATGGTCCTTCATCCAGCAAGAAATGTCTGTCAGGCAAGCTGAGATCCATGCATTTACAATCGGATCATCCTGCTGGAATGAGAGGTAGAGTTGTGTCTATCAGCATAGCAGTGATAAAAAAACATGTGCATGAATGGCCAATCCTAGTAAGGACATGTAAATCGAAAAGAGGAGTGGGACCAGTACTGAGCCCTGAGGCACTCCGGTGATTAGTTGGTGAGACTTAGACTCCTCACCCTTCCAAGAAACCTTGATAGACGTACCTGGGAGGTAAGACTTAAACCAGTGGAGTGCAGTTCCTGAGACACCCATTGTCATGAGGGTTAAGAGGAGAATCTGGTGGTTTATAGTGTCGAAAGAAGCAGACAGACTCCGCAGAATGAGTACAGATGATTAGAAGTTGCAACTAATCAAGAACTTGCTATCTAAAGTGTAAATCAGATTATTTTACGGTTTTAATTTGTCAGATTGATTCATTTTCAATTTTTTTAATTTCTAATTAAAATAAATATTGCATTTTGCTTTCAATTTGGTTTTTCATGTGTTATTTACTATTTTTTAAAATTTAAAGTGTTTTCATAATGGCCATTGGCCAGCACCAGCAACCCACTGCCAAGTTGCAAAATAACACAGACTGCAAGAAGGAGAGAAGTCATGCTTGTTTTAATTTATCTCTGGCTGTACCGTATGTCCATCAGGTGTTGTTTGCTGCAAATGGGTTGGACATGAGGATAATGCAGCCCTTTGATGCTCCTCTCAGGAGGAACTTCTTGCCAGCACTAAAGGTGGAGTACAGCGTCTCCGCCCGTCAGAAAACCTACCGGGTCCAGATCAACCGGATTCAGGTATGTTTCACTCCCAGTAAAGCAAGTGACATAGCTTAGGGCTGTGTTTCCCCAAAAGCAACGTTAGCTAAGTTGATCGTAGAGAATATTGGTTGAAATGGTCTTAGGCTCACAATGCTTTTGGGAAACGCATCCCAGGGGTGCATTTTCCCAAAAGCATCGTTAGCCAACTATGGTCGCAAGTTCCAGCGTTATCAGCAGTTCAACAAGTCCGTTTCTTGAAACCATCGTTCCAACAAACATTTGCAAACAGCATTGCAAAGTTATGTGTTTGGAGCGACAGCTCTCGGCCTGTGGTTAGAAGCAGTTTCTTGTTTGCATGACATGTGGACTCAATAAATCCTTATCTTGAGCCAAATAAGCAAGCTGACATTCAGTACAATCTATATTTTTATTTATTTAGAATAAATACAAATGTCATTGACGTCAAGAGATTTAAAGCGTCGTTTTTAAAGAGTGCGCATGTGCGAACGTGCTCTACCACGAAAGAACGAGTCTATGATTGAATCTGGAAATAAAGCAAAATAACTGAGAAAAATTAGAAAATGTCCTCAGATGCCATGTCTGTAATTTATAGCAAAACATCTAGCATTAATCTAAACTCAAACAGATTCATTAAAAGTAGTTATTACTCCACCACGTGCGTGACATCATTTACCAAAGTGGTTGAACAACCATTTTTGCGACAATACGGTTTCGGGACTATCCAGTTGATTTCTTCAACGATGCATCGTACTACGGTAGTCGCGCAGCGAGTTACGTCATTTATCTGACTTTTCATATATAACACACAAATTCGTATATTTATTATGGTCAGTACACAAAATATTATAACACCCCTTTTCACTGATCAGATCCAAAACCAGTTGCCTGGAGCCATATTCCCATTTGTGTTCTACCCCGTCAAACCACCCAAGTCGGTCAGCATGGACTCAGGTCAGTTCATCCACGCACAATCATGTGAATTTTTATTTATTTATAATTATTTATATTTTTATTTAATAGTTTGTTCGTTTGTTTTGGGTCCAACAAATCTGGAATTATTACATATATATATATATATATATATATATATGTATTTATTTTATTTTTAATTAAAGAGCCGAAACCACTGGCTGACGTCAGCATCATCACCAGAGCAGCCGGACACTCAGACATTCTGCGCATCAAGTGCGTTTCCTCCTACAGTCTCTGTTTCATTCCTCTCACTAGCTCTTGCTCTCAAACAAATGGCAAAACTCGTTTCATTTTTGGCCATACAGGTACTTTAAAGTGTTGATTCAGGAGATGGACCTGCGGTTGGATCTCGGGTTCCTCTATGCCATACTTGAGCTTCTCACTGCCGAACACGCCAGTGCTGTCACATCTGAACAGGAGGTAATGTTCCTATAAAACCTCAGAAGTGATCGATATGAAGTGCTCTGAATGGGCTGCAACTCCATTAATGCAATTTATCTGAACAGTCTAACTTTATTTAAAGTTACTTTAAATGGTGCAGTTTTAATTAGAACACCTCTCTATTGATGCTTTTTCAGGACTTAACAATATGAAGACCTCCGATGTAAAAGCCTCTAAAAAAAAAAAAAAGAGATAATAATATTGAGTGAATGCTCTCCGCACATAGTATACGCTCATCAAATACTCTCACTTCATACTCAGTAAATCCCAGCCTCAGCACATTAAGAAATGCCGGTACTTGGGTAGAAATCTATACATAGGAGCCTGATAAAAATGTTAATATAAAACAAAAACTTTAGACGAACTTAGAGGCATTTGCACCTGAAGTCTTCAATTATGTTTATAATTATTCCCTCTACTTCACCCACACTTTCTTTGGTTATATTTTTATATTACTTACACTACCGTTCAAAAGTTTCAAAAAATAAAACATTACTTTTATTCTGCAAGGATGCATTTAATTGATCAAAATTGACAGAAAAGACATTTATATGTTGCATAAGATTTTGATTTCAAATAAATACTGTTATTTTGAACTATTTCTATCAATGAATCCTGAATAAAAATGTATCACGGATTCCGCAAAAATATGAAGCAGCACAACTGTTTTCAATATTGATAATTATCAGAAATGTTTCTTGAGCAGCAAATCATCATATTAGAGTGATTTCTGAAGGATCATGTGACACTGAAGACTGGAGTAATGATGCTGAAAATACAGTCATTACATGAATAAATTTAGTACATTTATAAAATCTATTTAAATAGAAAACAGTTATTGTAAATTGTAAAATGGTTTACAATAAATAAATGCAGCCTTGGTGACTTTCAAAACATAAAAAAAATCTTTCTGACCCCAAACTTTCGACCGGTAGTGATCTGATCTCTTGTTGTGGTGTTGTACTTCAGGTGGAGTTGTTTGAGAAGGACATCGAGTATCTGAAGACGGAGTTGAATCATGTCTCGGCCACAGACACGTCCCCCATCAGCCTGTACGAGTACTTCCACATCTCTCCCATAAAGGTCAGTTTCCAAACCCTGTTGACATATTCACTGTGACCACACAGAAATATTACAGGTTTAATATTTATTCATTGAAGGCCAGGGCTTGACATTAACAACACACCAAATGCGGGTCGATTTCAGCATTTTAATGCAGTCACTCCTACTAGCCACTTTGGCAGGTTAAATTTGATATATAATATGAACAGTTTTCAATTCTAGTCTTTTAAAAAGGCATCTGAAATAATGAACCAAGTGCAATGTAGTGTAGTTAAAAATATAGATTTTTCAATATCAATACTGAAATACCTGAGATGCTTCCAATACTCATTTCCCACAGAATAGACACACAATCTCTCTCTCTCTCTCTCTCTCTCTCTCTCTCTCTCTCTCTCTCTCTCTCTCTCTCTCTCTCCCTCATTCTCTCTCTCTCTCTCCCTCATTCCCGCAGATTTTGTGACACCCAAAGAACAGCACATAAAGCCGCTTCTAAGAACTAAACGGAGTTATTTTTCACTGCTTATTTAATATAATTATTATTTACTGCTTATAAACACAGTCAATATTGTTTTAAGTGAAAGTAAACAGTTGAGAAAGAAAATGCATGTGTAACAGTATAATTGATCCGTGCGTCAGGTCTTAAAGTGACAGATATTGCCCAAATTATGAGATATTGGATAATATTAAAATATCTATGTCAGGTTTTCCCCATGGTATCGATGTCAAAATTGTGGCCAGTGAAAATGCTGAGTGGCTCGTAACTTTGGAAAACCACTAGTCACAGCGACTGCTGAGCAAAAAAGTTAATGTCAAGCCCTGTTGAATGCATTTTTAAAATCAATACATTTAACAATTCTTATTAATATTTTATTAACAATGTTTAAATGAATAGATAGTTCAAAAGAACAGCAGTTATTTGAAATAGGAATATTTTGTAAGATTATGTCTGTACTTTCAGTTTTGATCAATTCACAATGCACAAAATGTTTAATATTTATGACAAACTTCACTGAAGCCAAAATCAACACATTTTGAGTGTACAATGTAGTGTGTAACTGTGTGTGTGTGTGTGTGTGTGTGTGTGTGTCAGCTTCATTTGAGTTTCTCTCTGAGCACCGCTGGTGAGGACGGGAATAAGAAAGAGAGAGAGGCCGAGTTCATCCCCGTTCAGTCTCTCCACCTCCTGCTGAAGAGTATCGGGGCGACGCTCACTGACGCTCAGGACGTCCTCTTCAAGTACTTCCACTGATTCACACACAGCACTCGCTCTCACTGCGGCCTGCAGTTCCTCATTCGGCCCGGCCAAACCCGCAGATCACACAGCGGCTTTTTGTGGATTTCACGGGTGGTTGGATGCTGTGAAACTCAATCTTCACACACTCACACTGTCCTCTAGTGGAAAGACAAAAACAAGTTAGCAAGAAGTGAAGCTTGTAGAACAACTCATGATCAGAAAGGCATCTCGGTTATTAACTCTACAGTCCTCAGAATGAAATACTAGCGTGACCATTTTACTGCATACTGAGCAGTATATGTTGTATGCTAGTATTATTTATACTAGCATACAACATATGTTGCATGTTTAATTAAGTACTATCCAGATATCATCTCATATATTAATGTTTACTTTGTGTTTTTGTCCATTTTTGTGTGAAAATGTCTTTGAAAAATGACTGCTCAAAAAAGTTGGTTTGATATTGTGGTATAATATGGTTCAAAATGTAAGGATCTGTTTTGACAGAAGTCTCTTCTGCTCACTAAGTCTGGATTTACTTTATCAAAAATACACTACAACATAATATATATATATATTATGAAATATTAGTGCAATTTAAAGTAACTGTTTTCTATTTGAATCTGTTTAAATCCTTTTTATCCTTCAGAAATCATTCTAATATGCTAATTTGAAGAAACACTTCTGATTATTATCAATATTGAAGTAATATAATATTAATATTTTTTGTGGAAATAAATTGATAGTTTTTATATGAATAGAAAGTTTAAAAAAACTTTTATTTAAAATGGAAATCTTTTGTAACTTTTTGATCCCTTTAGAACACTTTATTGTATCATTGATTGATAAACCATTTCTTACTGACCTTCACAAAATTGGAAAGGCAAGGGCATTGAATTGTGGGATACGGTACGCAGTGTAATATGTTTCTGTACTGGCAAATGTACAGTTACAGAACACACATTTTGGCAAATGTAGTAGGTTATTTGAAAAACCATACATACTGAATTGTATACGGTGTACACAGTATGCATACGCTGTACTACAAAAATATGAGTATTCAATTCAATTTTTTGCATTTAAATGTATGCATTTGTATCCTTTCTTTCTCTAGACTTGCCTTTTTTGAGCTGACGTACCAGTTTCGCACCACTCAGCAGCTTCAGTGGGAGGTCGTGCGCCATTACTCCAAACAGGTGACCTTTCACCTTTAACCTTCACAGACTGCTGCTGATTTCAGTGTGTTTAAAGCATACATTACGACTACCTTTTTATGTATCTGTGCTTGTGTCTTATGTGTTCTAGGCCATCAAACAGATGTATGTTCTGGTTTTGGGTTTGGACGTCCTTGGGAATCCATTCGGACTGATCCGCGGTCTGTCTGAAGGTGTCGAGGCCTTCTTTTATGAACCGTATCAGGTAAACCTTTAACTCTTTACACAGCGATTGATGAGATACAACATTTGTGATCCTCTAAATTACAAGTTTTGAAATTAAATAAAAGTTCCAAACCCACTTTACTTTTTTACTGAGCACAACTATTCAGTTATTTATATATGTTTATATGTTGTATTTCTCCATTGTGTGGAGAGAGCAGGGTTATTATTGTTAATTATTACATTTAAATGAATTAAAACTGTAAAAAAAATTGTTACTTTAAAATACTTAAAATTAATTGTATTAACATTTAGTCTATTTCAGCTAGTTGCCAAAGCATAATTTTTTAACTCAATGTACTAAAATAGCTAAAACTGAATTAAATTAATAAAAACTATATAGACATTTAAAAATAATAAATATATTAG
Source organism: Meda fulgida (assembly GCA_030578275.1). NCBI lineage: Eukaryota > Metazoa > Chordata > Actinopteri > Cypriniformes > Leuciscidae > Meda > Meda fulgida. The sequence continues at coordinate 3,999,884 of CM060623.1, forward strand.
TATTAGTATAAGTAAATATATAGAAAAATTGGATTTTGACATTGGTTTTTGGGGGAAGGAGTGTCTGCGTTGATGTGTGTCCTGTTACTATGTTGTTGGCATCTGGTGGTGCTTTTTTCTGTGTATGTTTTTTAGATATGCACACTAAATTTCCTTTTCTAAGGATAAATAAAGTGGAATTTGAACTTGATATATATAAACTATAATAGTATCTCAATCTGTGTTTCCAAATGAGCATAAAACACTATGCGCTCAATTGAGGCGGATACATTTTTTTTATTCGATAATAAAACATGCATAAACTACGATGGAAACACATTTACTGAATAAATGCGCATCAAAAAACTCGTGTGTTTTAGCCTCAACAGAGGCTGTGATTGGATAACTGGACTAACCAGCGGACCAATCGCAATCTGTCATCAGAATGATTTGGTTTAATTCCCTCCAGAAGCCTCTCACAAGATTGCGTTCTCAAACACTAAAATCCCAACGCAAGAACATGACAGCGTTTATTGCATAATAATAATAACAACGAAAGTCATTCATGGTGGAGGAAAAAAGAGCCACAGTGGCTTCCTCGAATGCAACATCTTTCATTTTTATTACAGAAATGATGTGCCAATTTACTAGGTAGTGCTGATTTTATTATCTTGAACACATGGGATGGAAACGCTGCTTCACAAATGTTTCATGCAATATTCTAATTTTGCACAACTTTAGATGTTGTGCTCAACAATATACTCAAAAACTACACTGGTGAAGAGTGTGTAGTGTGTTATACTGGCCTCAACGGTTTGTGTGTGTTTGTCAGGGTGCCATACAGGGACCAGAGGAGTTTATGGAAGGGATGGCACTCGGGGTCAAGGCTCTGGTTGGAGGGGCTGTGGGTACGTACTCTCTTTTTGCAACATGCATTAATCGTTGTGAGTAATCTTTGAAGTTATGAATTCACAGACTCTTTCCTTAAATGGTTAGTTCACCCAGAAATGAAATTTCTGTCATTAATTAGTCACCTTGCCGTTCCAAACTTCGTTCATCTTTGAAACACAAATTAAGATGTTTTTGATGAAATCCGAGAACTTTCTGACCCTCCATAGGCAGCAACTTTAAAGGCCCAGAAAGGTAGTAAAGACATCATTAAACCTTAATGGTTCGACCTTAAGGTTCCCACGGGTCCTTGAAATCCTTGAAAGTTTGTGAATCTGAAAAAAAGAAAATCAAGGCCCTTGAAAGTTTTTTAAAATAAACATGCATAGATAAAGGTCCTTGAGAATGCTTGAATTATTTTGTGCAAGAAGTTTTTTGTAAAAAATTCCATATTATTCCCTCCGGTCCGCTGATGTGTTATTCCGCCAACACTTCGTGGCCTATGCATACTAGCTTGCTTGATTTACGTTAGTCGCACGCGTTACGTTCAGTGTTTCCCGCGTGAGCTACTTTGTGTTGTATGTTGCCATGACGTTCACAAAACGCACTAAACTACTTTGATGGCACCTCAACCTTTCTTGTTGGACACAACAAATGTGTCCCCACATTAAGTCCTTAAATTTGAGGGAATTGGACCTGGAAAGTTTTTGAAAGGTCCTTGAAGTTAACCAAGTATGTGGGAGCCCTGTATGAAGCGACTAGAATAATTTTGGTATGCAAAAAAACAATATCTTATTCAACAATCCCTTCAACATCATTCTATCACGCTGTTGACGGAGTGTGAACAGTGCAGCACTTCCTGGTTCTACGTCAGAATGCCGGCTTGTTATTGGCCAGCTCCTGCGTCAGCATCACACATGTGTCTAGTGCTCATGTGACCAGCGTCGGCCAATAGTGAGGCGGTGTTTTGACGTAGAACCAGGAAGCGCGGCACTGTTTACACTCTGTAAAATCCCCAAAAATGGTAACATGAGTTTCAATGTTCCACTCAAATTCTCTTTTTTCTTTTCGTCGTCCTCTTCTCAGGCGGCCTGGCCGGAGCTGCGTCTCGCATCACGGGAGCGATGGCTAAAGGTGTGGCCGCCATGACCATGGATGAGGAGTACCAGCAGAAGCGACGAGAGGCCATGAACAAGCAGCCCAGCGGATTGAGAGAAGGACTGACGCGAGGCGGGAAAGGACTGGTGTCTGTGAGTCAAGTCTTTTTATTTCTACAGAAAACACAGGTTGACCAGTGTGCTGTACATAACGTATAAGAAGCAATAACAATAAGATACTAACATTAATAATACAATAAATCTGATAAACACTTCCCATTCCCATGCACAATCCCATAAAAGCGCAGAAGTAAGTGGAAAGTTCTGCGCGTGATCTACTGACGACGCACACATTAAAGAACACAGAACCAGATGGATAATTTCCATAATGACCAACGCAATCTAGCAAGAGCAGCGCAAATTAGCATCTTGTTTAAAACAATGGCGCAATACCAGTAAATTGACGAAACGCAAACCTTAGTAAATCACATTGCATGATTCATTTAAATACTCTCCTCACATATGCAACTTAAAGGGAAACTCCTACAAATGCATTTGCAATAATATCAGCCGCTAAAATAACCCTTTTCGGCGCTAATTAATCACTAGCCACGTTTCCATTGCAGATTTGCACAAAACTTTTGCGATATTTTCTAAACGTTGATAAAAAACTATTGCGAAATGACGGCGTTTACATTAACTGATGTTATGCGACTAAAACGTCATTTTTTCCTCGGGCAATTACATTCCAACAATCATGGCAACGGATGTTAGTATGTTTACGTATATCGCAGCCGCCGCTCTCGCCATTATTTTGAACGGAATGATACGCAGGCGTGTTCAAACATTAATGTCACGGAAAGCCTCTTATACTGTGAGCGACACATATGAGTGTTTCTCCCTCCTTCTGCTTCAAGCTCTTTGTGGCATTTCTTTGTTGTTTAGAATCAAGTATTCCAGGAATACTTTTGTCTTTTATGAGTTTAATGAAGAACTGTCTCGTCTTCTGTCCAAACATACAGCGCCATCTACGTCAGGGTGACCTGTAAATGTGCAAAAACTGAAGTATTCATTTTTCGAATTGCCTGAAGAACCACCTCATGAGAGCGTAAAAACTTTTTTGTGACTTATGGGAGTTTTTGCTCAAATGTACATGTTTCCATTGGGCGTATTTTCAATTTGCACAATTTGTAGGGTAATGGAAACGCGGCTACTTTAGTAAATCCTGACAGTAGATTTTTAATGAGTTTGCACTGGAGCAAGCTGTTAGTAAATCTGGCCTTTAGTCTATTGCGATCTCTAAATTCTGGCCAGTTGATAATACCTAGAATATCAAAATCAACTGCAGGCGGTAGATCCTTTTAACACCCAAACTCTGGAACAGTCTTCCTAACCTCGTTCAGGAAGCAGAAACACTCTTTCAGTTTAAATCTAGACTAAAAACACATCTCTTTAACCTGGCATACACACAACACATTATCACATTTCAGTAATTCAAATCCGTTAAAGGATTGTTAGGCTGCATAAACTAGGAACCAGGAACACTTCCTGTAACAGCAGATACACGTGTGACATTGTAAGAAGAATGGCATCTACACTAATACTAGTCTATCTCATCCTTATCAATGGATCAATTAATGTGAGTCAATTGATCAGCATAGCATGTTAATAATTTGATTTAATAAAAATGTAATTGATTGACAGCCTACAAGTCAAACTTTGCTGTCACTGCAGTCATTTTATTTGGAGTCTGTCTGTAAATATGATCTGTATCACACAGGGTTTCGTAAGCGGCATCACTGGCATCGTGACTAAACCAATCAAAGGTAAAGCTAGAGACCAGCTGTGTTATCTAGCAGTATTTCAGTGTCAACACTCATCTCACCTGTGTGTCCAGTTTGACAGGCATGTCATGAGTGTGTGTGTGTGTGTTCCTGTAGGAGCACAGAAGGAAGGAGCAGCGGGTTTCTTTAAGGGTGTGGGCAAAGGCTTGGTTGGAGCTCTGACCAGACCAACAGGGGGCATCATCGACATGGCCAGCAGCACCTTTCAAGGCATCAAAAGGTTCTCAATATGTCTGTGTATCTGTGTGCAATGTAGGGCTGCGTATCGATTCAGATGTTACGATTCGGTTTTCGATTTCGCTTCTAAATTCGATTTAGATTCACGATTCGCTCGACTTTAATACAAATCCTATATTTCTTAAAAAAAAGAACGGTGAACATAAGTTTACAAGTGGTTAATTAATAAAAAGAAATTAAGCTACAAACCTGTATATTAAACTCTTTTTATTTTAGGTACACTTGGGTACATTAAAACAGAACCCAACTCTGTATTTCAAATGCATATAATGAATAGACAGGATTTTTTGATGCAAGATGAAAAATTGAGGCTGAAAATTGGACAAGTCAGAATAGTTGCATGCCTTGATCAAACAGGATCAGGTTATTTTATGTTTAAGATAAATCAATTGTAAAATCTCGCTGTAACATGGAGGCTGCAAGCCTATGAACAGTGGAGGAAAACTAGCACTGGCTTTTGGGTAATAGATAAACAAATATGGGAAAAATCGATTCGTGGCGTTTGAGAATCAATTTTAAATCGACCACATTTTAAAAACCGATTCATCGAAAACTCATTGTCTGGGAAAGAGTCTTCTGTGATTGTGACGTATTTTCTGGCTTGATTTGCATTCAGAGCCGCAGAGACGTCTCAGGATGTGGAGAGTTTGCGTCCTCCTCGGTTCATCCACGAGGACGGGGTCATCCGGCCGTACAAGGAGAGAGAGGGACTCGGCAGTCAGATGCTCCAGGTGACCTGAACACTTCTGCCTTCACACGGGCACTGCATTCAAAATGTGTTCATGACACATGATAATAGGCCAAAGAAATGGCCAGTTGACATGACATGTTCAGGAGAGAGAGCATGCAATTTAAATCCATAGAATAAAATAATTACGTATTGCAAGATTTGTTCTTTTGTACTTCTACTAAACAACAGCACTATTTAAATAAACTACAAAAATGGTGCTTAAATGGTAAATATCTGAGATATATATAAACTATTAAGCAAAAGATTGGAGTCGTTTGAGTCTCTTCTGCTCACCAAGGCTTCATTTATGGATCAAAAATATAGTAACAATCAAATATTATTACAATTTCAAACAGCTGTTCTCTATTTGAATGAATTTTAAATGAAATTTATTCCTGTGATCAAAGCTGTATTTTCAGCATCATTACTCCAGTCTTCAGTGTCACATGATCCTTCAGAAATCACTCTAATATGATGATCTGATAATCAAGCTTATGATTATTATCAATTTTGAAAACCGTTTTCTTGTGGAAACTGATACGTTTTTTTCCAGGATTCTTTGATGAATACAAAATTGAAAACGTTTGAAAATAAATCTTTTATAACATTTGAAATGTCTCTACTGTTACTTTTGAACAGTAGTGTACATATTTAATGTTTATTTATTTAAACATCTTATTCCCAGATATGTATATACATAACATATACAGTATATATATATATATACAGTGTTGGGAACGTTACTTTAAAAAAGTAATTAGTTATAGTTACTCACTACTTGTTCCAAAAAGTAACTGAATTACTCTATAATAAAACTCGTTACCAGGGAAAGTAACTATTTGCATTACTGTTAAAAAAAGATTTTTTTTGTAGCAGTTTTCACAAGTCAGTTGAAATGAGTAGAACAGAAGTAATGCTTATATTGCACCTTGAAAATCCCAACTTTTCATTGGAATGCTCCTGACTCGCCATCTCTGCTGCTTCATCGAATCTCTGTTTAGCTGGTGTGTGTGTGTGTGTGTGTGTGTGTGTGTGTGTGTGTGTGTGTGTGTGTGTGTGTGTGTGTGTGGCGCTTGTGCTGGTATGTGTGTAAAAACACTGGATCTAATTGGCTACCAGGAAACATGACTCTGTCTTAGCCAATCATAATCGCTTACGTCATTATTAACCCACCTCCTCACTAGCTGTGTGAGCCACGGGGTGCGTTCGGATTACAGTTTATTCAATCAATAGCCTACATAGTAACCTTTACTGTCTATAATAGTAACGCACATAGGCGTCGATTTCGGTGGGTACACTTCCCCACCAGATTCCGTCATGAGTCATTTGTACCCACCACTTTTTGAAACATTGAGGCACGGATGTTAATACAAATAAATAAAACATCTCCAGTTAGCAGAGCATTCATTTAGTTCGCTATTAAATAAGAGATCTAGAGCTAAAATGTGTTGTTTCTGAAATTAAGCTGAGCGCTCGTTCCCGCTGCTATCAGTTGCATGGATAGTTGTTCTCTTGTGGCTCGCGCGGTCACGCACAGTCTTCACTCGGACGCGCGCTTCAATCTATCGCCGTTGTGGAGACTATTCGTTTCGGTGAAATCACAAAATAAAAATGCACACAAACGTGTCCCTGCTGAACATATTCAGTTTTGATGAGAGAGAAAAAAAACATCTATACAAGTGCGGATTCGAACCCGTATCCTCTGACACGCTTGGCAAATGATCTACCACTAGACCACTTAACAACTCTAATAACATTTGCGGATCGATGGATTTATTTACTGGTTGAGCAGAGAGGCTGCACAGTTTGACAAGTTTGTACCAGCATTTCTGGAAATGCACTTCCGAATGTGTCTCTGTCCCCAGCACATTTCAAACCAAACTGAAGCCCGTGGTAACGCACCAAATTTAACGTCCAGTAACGTTAACGCCGTTGTAACGACGGGAAAAGTAATTAGTTAGATTACCCCCTTACTGAAAAAATAACGTCGTTACCTCATGCCGTTCTTTTAAACGCCGTTATTCCCAACACTGTATGTATATATATATATATATATATATATATATATATACACAATAACATGATTTCTGATTTATTTGCAGTTGTTTCTTGCTTCAAAATACTTTGCCATTATCTTACACCCACCGCTGTCATTAAACGCCCAGCTTTGACCATCATGAGTTTTCATGCTTGTCCAGGCTGGTTTATGCTGTCTCCATGTTAGTCTAGATGGGACCAGTGAAGCTTGTCAACAGACCAGTCTTTCTGGTGAAGCTGGTTGACCAATGAAATCTTGCCGTTTAAACTAGTTTAGAAGAATTATAGCCCAGCATCCAAAACACAACAGGAAGCAAAAAGACTAACAAGGACCAATAGGAACTATTTTGAATAGGAAAGATTCCACAGGATGCATGTGTAAAACTTTGCGATTAAGCTGCTTTATGGATGTCAGATCCTTGATGAAAACTTAATTGACATTTGTTATAGATCCAGATTAACATTTGCATTTACTCTGAATCCTTGCTGTTCCCTTAAAGCCAAAAGTGTACAGGTTTTTTTTACACATGCTACCTTTGAAAGTATACTCCATTTGATATCGTGTGCGGACGCAGGCGGTGGACACATGCGCTCTTGATAGCTTCATCTTTGTCCAGTTGTGATGTGTTGTGTAGCTTGTGAGAGTTGTGTTAGATGTAGGGTGCAACAGGCAAAAATGTGCTTTTCACTGCTCTTATAATGTATGATTGCAGAAAAAATATTTATGTTTTTATTGAACATTGATGGAGCAACAGATTTTGTGTGAAAATAAATCATAAAAGGGGTTAAAAATCATATAAATGTATGAGGTGCCACAGACACGCTGGGTAAAACCAGCAAAAGGCACACAGTATTGATACAAATACAAATAACGTGTTTTTAATAATGTCTAAGTTAAATCACTTTAGCAAAGTATGCACTATTTTCGGTTTATTTTGATAAATAAATTGATACATTTTTGTTCAATAAATATACTGTCATTAAAATAGGTTCATTTTAAAACAGAAACTTATTACAGAAACAAAACATTACAGTACATCGTATTTCATTATATAATTAATATAATATTTTTTAATTGTCCATCTAAGAAATGATCACCATATTTATAATGAAACCCTCAACTTAATATGATATTGACCATCTGAATCTAACCATGTCATGTCAACAAATGGAAAAGTCAGACAGATATTAATGATCATGTTTATTATTGTGTCTTTATCCCCGACAGCAGCGGCGCCTTTTACTCCAAATACCATACTTTTACATATTCCTCCATCATTGAAAAACTATTGCTTTATTGACCTTGGACAATCAACAAGACCTTTGTCTCAAAATATAGATATTAATTTGATCGATTCTCAGATCAAATTAGCGCAGAATCAACTTTGCGTTACTGTCTGCGATCGCATCAAAGAATCAGACAAATTTCCACGTGCATCATCAAAAGCGGTTATTGTGAAAAGTGCTGAGCTGAATTTGTAGCTAGTGGTTTAAAAGAGAATAAAGTCAGATGTAGCTTCCCCCGGTGTGCCTTTAGCCCCGCTGTACTGCACTAGTAGTGTTCGTGGAGTGTCTGCCAGGCTGCACTGGTGTTGTTCACACTCTCCTCTCTTGTCATGTTTACAGTGCAGAACGGCTCTCTCTCAGTGGACTCGCAGTGACACTGATGAGGAGGACGACAGTACGCTTACATTTGTGTCCTTTTAATGGCTTTTTATAGATATTCAGTTTGATTGTGTAATTTACATCTGAATCTATACAATGTTTAAGTAGTTAGTGTGCAAAAAGTACTGTAAATATTGCTGTTTTATGATTAGGAATCTTGGTTTTATTCCTTCAGATGTTTTGTTCCCACACCATCATCTGTCATTTTTCCTGAATAAAGTCTGTTTCCAAGTGCTTTTTTCATCATTAACCCATTCCACACCCATCAATCCCACTATGCATTGCAAAATTATTTTGCACACAGGCACAAAGTACACTGCGCTAGAGCAGGGGTGTGTACTGTGACTTTAGTCTTCTAGAAAACATCGTGACTAAACTTTTGCTTACGTTTTGCATTGAATTAAAGTCTTTTTACTCTAGGGAAATTCTAGAAATTTTGCATTCTTGCATCCAGAACTCATTCACATAAGCAATGAGAGAGTGCACAGACACTCAAAACTAAAATATTGAAATATTGGTTTAGGGTTCCTAAAACTAGTGTGCTATACAGTATATGAGTAGATGATGTTGAGGTGTTGTTGTCATCGGCTCTTGTGTCATTAAACCCACTCCATCACCATATTCCAGCTCCTCAAATGTCGGAACATGATTCTTCCACGTAGAAGTACACAGGATTGTGCTTTTTTTAATATATTAATTGGTTTCTCCATTTGGTTTGTAGAGTATTGAAAATGGACGGTTTGCCAAGTACAGATACTTTGCTCATGCTAAGGTGAACGAGTCAGATTACCTGATGATCACTAAAAGGTAGGTGGATTTATAAAAAAAACCTAATTTTGCATGAGCAATATGTCAGAAGAGCACATTTAGGCATACACAAGTACTGTTGCGCATGTCACTGTTGTTGTGCTCTATTATTCGTTCTCTCGGACTAATGCTGTGTGTGAAAAAGTGTCGAAGGGCTGTTGAAGTAGATGCAATAATATCACAGAAACACAATCTCACTTTAAAACATTTTTTTTAAATTAGTGGCCTTACCGCAGGTTTTATTTAACTCTATGAATCACTCGTAGTTAAAGCCAGGGTTTACCACGAAGTCTCGTCAGCTTTCTAGTTCTGCCCAAATGCCGTTGTAATGCTCTTTAATGTGGCGAGAGAGATCGCTGTGGCGGCGGCAGGCTTCTCTTCTCTTCCACTTCACTACAAGATACAGCCCGAAATAAACTCTGAAGGAATGTTGAAAGTACATATTACTAATAATGAATCATGTCTCGTGTAATCACTCAATCAGTTTCTATCATGGAAAACCGTCAGTAAAACAGCTCGTCACTTAACTTTTACATTTACCTCAGAAAAGTTATCCAGTGTTCACAGTTCGTTAGTTTAAAAACAGGTCAACTGTTAATTATTTGTTTATTTGAATAAATCTGTCATGAAGACAAGTTTTTATGAATACTGCCTTATGTGCAATTGAAATGTACAACTCAGTTTTTTACTTGAGAGTGATTGTTTTCTGAAATATAATGAATATAATAGAATATTTGATACTTTAGGCTCTATTAATTTCAACCTGTAATATTATAGTACTGTACCAAAATAGAGGCTTCTCTGTTTAGATTCCAGCTTTAGTTGGGAGAGATTTAAAGTTGACGTGGGCCTACCTGAAATATTTAGATGAATCACGTTTATCTTGCTGTGTTTAGTGCTAGCATTTGACAGCATGAGAACATTTGAATCAAATCTCGAGATATAACTTAATTAGGTAAAAAAAAAATCAGGTAACCAAAACTTTGACAATCCAAGAAAGTCATAAGGCGTCATGCAATGAATCGAGCAGTTTAATCCAAGTCTTCTGGAGAGACATGATCGATGTTTGTGACATATGCACAAGCTTCTGTGTTTACCATGCGATGCGTTCTGTGAATGTGTTATACGTAAATAAATTCAGTTGAATCTGTTCATCATAAAACAATCATATCTTTTCACACGATTCATTTTACACGCCTCTATGAACTTTCAATGGAAGGACAGAAATCTCTCAGCTTTCATTTAAAAATATTTTAATTTGTGTTTCGAAGACTAACTAAAGTCATATGGGTTTGGAGTAAATGATGACAGAATTTTCATCTCTTTGAGCAAGCGTTTAGTATATTGCTCAAACTCAGGGTCAGGAATCTCAACTAACCCCAAATATTAAACACAGGCATATCAAATATTTCCATATCCCCAAATATTAAACACAGGCATATCAAACTTTCCCATATCCCCAAATATTAAACATAGGCATATCAAACTTTTCCATATCCCCAAATATTAAACACAGGCATATCAAACTTTCCCATATCCCCAAATATTAAACACAGGCATATCAAACTTTTCCATATCCCCAAATATTAAACACAGGCATATCAAACTTTCCCATATCCACAAATATTAAACACAGGCATATCAAACTTTCCCATATCCACAAATATTAAACACAGGCATATCAAACTTTCCCATATCCCCAAATATTAAACACAGGCATATCAAACTTTCCCATATCCACAAATATTAAACACAGGCATATCAAACGTTCCCATATCCCCAAATATTAAACACAGGCATATCAAACTTTTCCATATCCCCAAATATTAAACACAGGCATATCAAACTTTCCCATATCCACAAATATTAAACACAGGCATATCAAACGTTCCCATATCCCCAAATATTAAACACAGGCATATCAAACTTTCCCATATCCCCAAATATTAAACACAGGCATATCAAACTTTTCCATATCCCCAAATATTAAACACAGGCATATCAAACTTTTCCATATCCCCAAATATTAAACACAGGCATATCAAACTTTCCCATATCCCCAAATATTAAACACAGGCATATCAAACTTTCCCATATCCACAAATATTAAACACAGGCATATCAAACTTTCCCATATCCACAAATATTAAACACAGGCATATACAAGTTTCCCATATCCCCAAATATTAAACACAGGCATATCAAACTTTTCCATATCCCCAAATATTAAACACAGGCATATCAAACTTTCCCATATCCCCAAATATTAAACACAGGCATATCAAACTTTCCCATACCCCCAAATATTAAACACAGGCATATCAAACTTTTCCATATCCACAAATATTAAACACAGGCATATCAAACTTTCCCATATCCACAAATATTAAACACAGGCATATCAAACTTTCCCATATCCACAAATATTAAACACAGGCATATCAAACTTTCCCATATCCACAAATATTAAACACAGGCATATCAAACTTTCCCATATCCACAAATATTAAACATAGGCATATACAACTTTCCCATATCCACAAATATTAAACACAGGCATATACAAGTTTCCCATATCCCCAAATATTAAACACAGGCATATCAAACTTTTCCATATCCCCAAATATTAAACACAGGCATATCAAACTTTCCCATATCCCCAAATATTAAACACAGGCATATCAAACTTTCCCATACCCCCAAATATTAAACACAGGCATATCAAACTTTTCCATATCCACAAATATTAAACACAGGCATATCAAACTTTCCCATATCCACAAATATTAAACACAGGCATATCAAACTTTCCCATATCCACAAATATTAAACACAGGCATATCAAACTTTCCCATATCCACAAATATTAAACACAGGCATATCAAACTTTCCCATATCCACAAATATTAAACACAGGCATATCAAACTTTCCCATATCCACAAATATTAAACACAGGCATATCAAACTTTCCCATATCCACAAATATTAAACACAGGCATATCAAACTTTCCCATATCCACAAATATTAAACATAGGCATATACAACTTTCCCATATCCCCAAATATTAAACACAGGCATATCAAACTTTCCCATATCCCCAAATATTAAACACAGGCATATCAAACTTTCCCATATCCCCAAATATTAAACACAGGCATATCAAACTTTCCCATATCCACAAATATTAAACACAGGCATATCAAACTTTCCCATATCCACAAATATTAAACACAGGCATATCAAACTTTCCCATATCCACAAATATTAAACACAGGCATATCAAACTTTCCCATATCCACAAATATTAAACATAGGCATATCAAACTTTCCCATATCCACAAATATTAAACATAGGCATATACAACTTTCCCATTTCCACAAATATTAAACATAGGCATATCAAACTTTCCCATATCCACAAATATTAAACATAGGCATATCAAACTTTCCCATATCCACAAATATTAAACATAGGCATATACAACTTTCCCATATCCACAAATATTAAACACAGGCATATCAAACTTTCCCATATCCACAAATATTAAACACAGGCATATCAAACTTTCCCATATCCACAAATATTAAACACAGGCATATCAAACTTTTCCATATCCCCAAATATTAAACATAGGCATATCAAACTTTTCCATATCCCCAAATATTAAACACAGGCATATCAAACTTTTCCATATCCCCAAATATTAAACACAGGCATATCAAACTTTCCCATATCCCCAAATATTAAACACAGGCATATCAAACTTTCCCATACCCCCAAATATTAAACACAGGCATATCAAACTTTCCCATATCCACAAATATTAAACATAGGTATATCAAACTTTCCCATATCCACAAATATTAAACATAGGCATATACAACTTTCCCATATCCCCAAATATTAAACACAGGCATATCAAACTTTTCCATATCCCCAAATATTAAACATAGGTATATCAAACTTTCCCATATCCCCAAATATTAAACGCAGGCATATCAAACTTTCCCATATCCCCAAATATTATACACAGGCATATCAAACTTTCCCATATCCCCAAATATTAAACACAGGCATATCAAACTTTCCCATATCCCCAAATATTATACACAGGCATATCAAACTTTCCCATATCCCCAAATATTAAACACAGGCATATCAAACTTTCCCATATCCCCAAATATTAAACACAGGCATATCAAACTTTCCCATACCCCCAAATATTAAACATAGGCATATACAACTTTCCCATATCCCCAAATATTAAACACAGGCATATCAAACTTTCCCATATCCCCAAATATTAAACACAGGCATATCAAACTTTCCCATATCCCCAAATATTAAACACAGGCATATCAAACTTTCCCATATCCCCAAATATTAAACACAGGCATATCAAACTTTCCCATATCCCCAAATATTAAACACAGGCATATCAAACTTTCCCATATCCCCAAATATTAAACACAGGCATATCAAACTTTCCCATACCCCCAAATATTACACTGAAGTGCATAAACTTGCCCCACATTGTACCAAATCATGTGTCATTTTGAGATTACGATTAATAATAGAACAAATATAATCAACCACATATTTTCTTCTGACAATGTAAAAATGCATGTAACTCCATGTAGTTGAATAATTATAAATGTGCTGCTCTATCATAATAAATCAAGCTGTGTGTCGTTTCCAGCTCCTGATACTGTGTGTGTGTGTGTGTGTGTGTGTGTGTGTGTGTGTGTGTGTGTGTGTGTGTGTGTGTGTGTGTGTGTGTGTGTGTGTGTGTGTTCACTCTTGCAGAGGAATATTTTTCGTGACGAAGGGCACGTTTGGGCAGCTGACGTGCGAGTGGCAGTATCTGTTTGATGAGTTCACTAAAGCGCCCATGATCGTGGAGGGCAGGAGACTACGGATAGAAGCAAAGGTACATCATCATACACATAACACACAGTTTGATTTGTGTATTTATAGAGCTGCTTTACTTACTTAATGATTGTCACTGGTCTTATTGTGCTTGTTATTTTATAGTATGCACTAACTATAATAACAAGGAACAAACCCTGAAACAACCCTAAACATTACCATATCTCATATTAAGTCTAAGTAGTTAACTTGTATTACTTTTATTTTCTGATGATGTAAGGAAGGCCGTGTAGGCGGGGCATTAAACGACTTTAAAGCATTAAAGTCCTCCTGTAGTCAATCATTTTATCTCTTAAAACTCATCTTTGATCACCAAAATGACATATTGCCTTAAAATAGCTTGAATGTAAATGTACACCCTTGCCTCATTTATTATGCGTGGTTCTGTGAATATGCGAATGAGCCCCGCCTCCACTCACTCACTCACTCAGAGATCCACTGGTTGACGAGCACACGTTGATCTGATTGGTTTCAAGGTCGTTTGTGACGTCAGAAACACCAGCGATTTCAAAGCGTGTTTTTGAGACTGTCTTTGGTTCACTGCAGTTTTAAGCAGAAAATACTCAGCAATGCTGTCGACTTATGCTTTAAGACAAACCATGTGTAAATTCATATTAAAAACACCACATACACACATAAACAACATTAAAAGCTTGATTTTCCCCAAAGAGGGACTTTAAAAGTAAAAGAATGAACCAATAATATCAGAGCCTGACATATTTGATGCAATTAAATTTCTCCTGAACAAGGATTCATTTTGTTATGATGGAAACATCTTGTTCTGTTTTTCACAGGAGAGAGTCAAGTCAGTGTTTCATGCCAAAGAGTTTGGGAAGATCATCAATTTCAAAACCCCAGAACTAGCAAAGGTAGAGTTGCACATTTTTGCTCTAGAAGTTGGTTCAGGAACTGTTATCTTAATATTTCATAACAAAGGGCACAATAGATCTTAATCATATTTAATTTTAGACAGGGATGAAAAGGAGGCTGTGAGGGATAGAATTACAGTGTGTTCAATGGATTGTACTGTTGTTTAACAACATACATCATTCAGCTGATGAAACGTCTTTCTCCATACAGTTATAAACGTTTTATAGACCTTTAGAAGACGTTTATACAGTGCGTGCCGTTGTAGACTAAATCTGTCCCTCACAGCCTTTATAGTTATATAAAGTTTAAAGTTTATATTTGTTTCTATATGATACAATTTCCCCAAATTTCCTGTTTAGTTTCCAACTTGGAATATTTCCAAAATTCCCTAGCTTAACTTCCCACGGAAAGTTTCCGGAAATGTTCCGCTCCTTTGCAACCCTGATCGCTTTGCACCACTCAAGATCATTAACCGGGTCCTTAAAATCACATTTAAGGTCATAAAAAGACCAAAATATCATAAATGGTATATCAGATGTCTTATTGATTATTGTAAGAGATTTTCAATTTTGGGAACTGAATTAAGGAATATCAATGATTTCATAACCCTCTGGTGCTGTACACATGGCCATCAAAAATGACCAAACATTTTCAGTGAAAGTATATTTCAGTTGATAATGTTTTTTATTTAATATAATGTATTTTTAGGGGATTTTATGATACTAAATTATATTTACGCATTCATAATTTTATAAAGCATTCAAGAATTACGACAGTTTAAGTTTGGTCTCTTTTTAAAGACGACACTTGGCTGATTATTGCTGAAGTGAAAAAAGTTTTAAAAAGAGAAGTTATAGAATTTATTTATTATGAACAAAAGCACAAAAATACTATTTTTAAATTTGAGGTTGATATCTCAAAAAATGAGCTTTCAGTAAGAATATGTTTGGCTGCTGCAGTACCAAATGCTTCCACTAGGGGAAATTCATCTCATTCATTTCCAATGCACGAAGAGTCCAAGTGTGACTATTTTTAACGGGACCCTTTAACTTTTTTCGAATCATGTTCATTATTTGTGTGTGTGTGTGTGTGTGTGTGTGTGTGTGTGTGTGTGTGTGTGTTCACACAGCAAGTGCCAAAACCTTTACCAAGTTTTGTACCATTCTGATGAAGTAAAAAAAAAAAAACCTAACATTTCTTTGGCGCTGCACGTTCAAAGTTAATACTGTGCATTTATGCCGAGCGATTGCTTATCTACTGTTGATGAATTATGAAAATGTTTACTTTAGGGTGTTTGTATTCTAATATGTTTTAGAAGATTGTAAGAGTGCACATGTCTACATTTATAGACTTTTCAAAATAAAAGTCCCAGAGTATTTCAAGCTTGTTTATAATTAAAAGTATTATGCATATTTTTCCCATGGTTATTATTGTTATTTGGTAATACAGTAAAATGATAAATACAGTAAAAATAATCTGTTTATGGTCTTTCAACAGAAATAGGAATAAATAGGAATACATCTAATAGGAGTATTCTATTAATATGACCAAATATCATTAAATCCCTCAAAAATGTATGTACATATTTCTTTTATGTAATGTTTTGGGGAAACCCGAGACATCGGGTATATAAGTATAGTCTTATTTTTAAACTCGACCGGACCAAAAAAGACCCAGAGGTACACAGGGGTCACACAGAGGTTACTGTTACACAGGGGTCACACAGAGGTCACACAGGGGTCACACAGGGGTCACACAGAGGTTACTGTTACACAGGGGTCACACAGCGGTTACACAGGGGTCACACAGAGGTTACACAGGAGTCACACAGGGGTTAAACGGGTCACACAGGGGTCACACAGCGGTTACACAGCGGTACACAGGGGTCACACAGAGGGTACACAGAGGTACACAGGGGTCACACAGAGGTTACACAGGAGTCACACAGGGGTTAAACGGGTCACACAGGGGTCACACAGCGGTTACACAGCGGTACACAGGGGTCACACAGAGGTTACACAGGAGTCACACAGGGGTTACTGTTACACGGGTTAAACGGGTCACACAGGGGTCACACAGGGGTTACTGTTACACAGGGGTTAAACGGGTCACACAGAGGTCACACAGGGGTCACAGGTTAAACGGGTCACACAGGGGTCACACAGGGGTTACTGTTACACAGGGGTTAAACGGGTCACACAGGAGTCACACAGGGGTTAAACGGGTCACACAGGGGTCACACAGGGGTTACTGTTACACAGGGGTTAAACGGGTCACACAGGGGTCACAGGTTAAACGGGTCACACAGCGGTTACACAGCGGTACACAGGGGTCACACAGAGGTTACACAGGAGTCACACAGGGGTTACTGTTACACGGGTTAAACGGGTCACACAGGGGTCACACAGGGGTTACTGTTACACAGGGGTTAAACGGGTCACACAGGGGTCACACAGGGGTCACAGGTTAAACGGGTCACACAGGGGTCACACAGAGGTCACACAGGGGTCACACAGGTTAAACGGGTCACACAGGGTTTACACAGGCGTCACACAGAGGTCACACAGGGGTTAAAGGGCTGTATTTTTCAGTTTTAACGCTGTGCTTCTGTCGTCCTCAGTGGGTTCTTGGCAGGCTGGAAGATGCCAGGGAAAGTCTGACGAAGTAACCGCAGTTAAAGCTGCTGAGTGCCTTTATGCTGCTTCTGCAGTGTGCCATCTTACAATACCCACAATGCAACGGTCATCCACTGAACACGGTAATGACTGTTAGACTGTGTGCTTGTGTTCGGATTACATTGCATTGTATTTTTCAGTCCTCACCCGCTGTCAGAGCTCAATCTGTCCAATCCCTAATTTGCAAAACTCATTTACATATTATTATTACAATGTGCCTCGACACGCAGTTCAGCGGCCCGAACACGAGCAAGTCTGACGTCTCATAACAAAACTCACACTGAAATAACGTGTCGTTTTATAAATGTATTAATAAAGACCAATACACTGTATGTATATGAATTGTCTTTACATGTGGCGTTTAAACAAAACTGACCAGGAATGTATGAAAATGGTGATCTCTTACTGTATGTACAGGAGAGCAGGGATGTTTTTAATGTGTGGCTTTGCATGAAATGTTATTTTGTTTCTCAGTGTCTATTTAATTGATTCTACAGCTTGTGTTAGTCAACAGTAAATGCAGCCACCGCTGACACACCTGTAACACAACACAAATATGCAACCTTTAATATTTATCTGTGGTCCGTTTACTTAATGAATGTTGAATGATTTGACATTAAAGTCGACATAAAACGCTATTTATTGACCTTTAGGGTGACCTGTAAATGATGTAAAGCAACAGGCCTGTTCGTCACGGTCTCAGGCTGCCTTTCTGAAATCTTGCCAATAGTTAATGCAGTGATTTAATGTCAATATAAGAACGGTACTAGCAATAAAATCAAACAGTGGTGAGTTGATGGGACACATCAAGTATCCAGGTGGCTCAAATAAATATGATTTCTGGGACAAAATGTGCATCTTTTGCACATGAATCTGCATACTTTCATTGTACATTTCTATCATGCAAATTTAGCTTAATTGGAGGAAAGTAAAATTGAGAATTGAGAATCGTGAATGCCATATGTTGACTTTAAAGGCATGACATTTTATTTTCTTGTCATTTTTAATTGATTATGCGCATTTAATAAATGTATTTTGAATTGACTTTTTTATTGGAATTAATTGAGTAACAACATATGGCTGTATATCCTTGTTTAATAAATATTATCAAAGCAGATAAAGACATTACAGTTTAAAGGCACTTCAGGTATTCATTACAGCTTGAACCTGCTAGTAAACATATGAGGTAAAATAAAGATTTTAACTATGACTGAGTTCAGTGGCTGTTTTATGGAATATGCATGTTAAGGATGAGAAATATCATTAACAAATGTAAAATCTGTCACCAAATAAATGTCAGTAAATGCTTGTAAATTATTTTTTACAAATAATAAAATAAAACAATATTTTTTAATTTCTACAAATGACCAATCCTGATTCATGCTTGTTAAAATAACTACATAAGGCAACTCCAGAGCATGTATGCGTTTTACATTAAAATGTAAACTTTTCCCTCTACTGTGGCTGTAAAAGCTCTAATACAAGTAGTTTTCAAGACTTTGATCTATTTTACATCACATCCTGTAAACTCCTCTGCATGAAGAGCACAGTGTTGTCGCTGTAATCTATCCATCTAGTACACGACCTAAAGAAGGCTGATTCTTGTAATGGGTCATTAAGGCTTGTTTCAGGAACCCAGTCCACATCTGATCCATTAGACCTCAGAACAGTGTGAAGATTAGTGGCCGCTAACGCTAGTGTTTTAAACCAGGTTGAACTCTTTGAGGTTGTGTCTCAGGATGGTGTCTTTGACCGCGGCGAAGATCAGCCGGATGTTCTCCGTGTCCGTGGCACAAGTGAAGTGAGAGTAGATGGTTTTGTCTTTGTCTTCGTTCTCCTCCTGGTACATCTTGAGGATAAATTCCTGGGCTGACTTTGGATCATTTTGGGGGCCTGAAAAACATAAGTAATCTGTGGGTCAATGATGTCATGCTTGGCTTTTTGGTCATATTCATTTATTTAAAAATGCAATGACTTGAATACAAATGTTCTGTGATGAGCATGTTTTTATTTCTGAATTCAAATTGATTTTTATATTTTTTTGGTGTCAAAGTTGAAAATGTCAGGGTGGTTAAAGGCCTGAAACTCTTCAAATTATATTATCATATTATATTTATTATATTAAAATATATATAAAAAATATTTTCAAAAGATAAAAAGGAAAAAATACATTTTAAAAACTATATATAGAATTATATACATAACTCTTCACTGGGTTCCTGAAACTTCAAATTCTATTGTCATATATTTATTATATTAAAATATTTAAAAAAAAACATTTTCAGAAGATTAAAAAGAAAAAAATACAATTAGTTCAGGCTGTAAAATATTATGAGGTACAACTTTGTTGAAACTTGATATTTATGACTGAATCATTTGATATTTATGAAAAATATATTTACTTCATGGTTACACCACTTAAAAAAGGTATAAAAATGTTCAAAACCATATGAAATCATCATGAGAAAAATAGTCTCTGTGTTTTAAACTAGTTTTATGGACACCTTTCTATGAAATTGATCCACACATTAATAATATTGCAATTTATCTTTAACAAAATAGGACATGATTGATTATTCCTGCCATAAGAGCGATCACGTGATGAGGCGCCTCGGCTGCGTCCGAAATCACACACTTCCCGATCCCTACTATATAGTAGGCGAATAGAGTATGTGACAAAAGAAGTATGTCTGTATTCACAGGTCTCATAAAAGAGTCGGATGAATTGTGTGTATATGATGGACACTTTACTATCCCATGAGGCCACAGGAGAGGATTTATGAATGACAGTGATGCTGGTAGGTCACATGATAATGACAACAGATTACATTCATACTACATAGAACATACTTTTTTAGTGCTCACGAAGTACTTAAAATAAGTACTATAGTATGAGATTTTGGACACAGCCCTCGTCTGACATGTAAACTGCTATCAATGACTCACCTGTGAATTCTGGGAAATATGTGGCCAGGTGAGAGTGAACGATCTTCTCCTTCAGGATGTCTGTCTTATTAAGAAAGAGAATCACAGACGACTGCTGGAACCAAGGATAAGTGATGATGGTTTTAAACAAAGCTTTACTCTCCTCCATGCGATTCTGGGACCCAGAAAACAAAAGCAGTCAGCTGACGTGAGCATGCCGCATGGGAGAACAGAACAGTGAACCTCAGCGTGAACCTGACCTCGTTGTCACATTCAGCGAGGACCTGATCGTACTCGCTCAGCGCCACCAGGAAGATGATGGAGGTGACGTTCTCGAAGCAGTGAATCCACTTCCTGCGCTCTGACCTCTGACCCCCGACATCCACCATCCTGATGAGGTCAGCATTTGAGCAATTAAACATGACATAGATAAAGCTGTTCCGTTGCAAACCAGAAGGCCATGGGTTCCCTTTCATAGGTTTTATATTATAAATATTTGAAAACTTTCGTCCGACAAATTAAAATGTCAGTTTAAATAGCAATAGATTCTATAAACACTTGTTGCAATAAGTGTAATGAGTAGTTAGATGCTATTTATACTTATAAATAGTGGCAGATATTATTTGCACCTCAGTATTGTTCAGGAAACGGTATGCAATAATAACATAGAGTGTATATGATTATATATTCATTCAAATTATTAAATGGATGCCTGCCTCATTGGGACAGGAAAAGCCCTCCCTCACCCTAACCGATAAAGATTTTATTATTAAACACAAGTTAGACACTTTATTTCTTCATTTTTAATGAAAATAAATGACTCCGGTCTGATATGTGATGGGAAAAGAGTAGAGTGAGTTTGGGCAAAGGCGGATTTGAACTCGGGTCTATTTGTGTCCACATGTTCTTCCATGTGCCCTTAATCCTACAGTATTGCTGCTGTACACAATCAGACGTCAGTGGGCGGAGTCAGTGAATAACCTCTGCCAATGAGGCCTATTTGCACTTAATTGAAATTGCACATGTGGTGCGATCAGACAAATCATAAAACAGGAAATGCTTTTCCCAGTGGAATAATGTATTGAGCCGTCTAGTTTAAGGGCATTTACAACGATGTGCTAAAAACGAAATGTTTTTCCTTCGCGTTTTTCACGTACAGACGACAACTTTGTCGAAACGATCCCGTTAAGGATCCTCAAAAACGACTAAAGACGCTGTATTCTGCTGCCAGGCCAGTAGTTGGCGATGTCACCTTGTAAAGAAACACTACGCCGATAGACTGAACACGTAATAATGCGTATCAATGTTCAGTCTATAGTGTTTCTTTACAAAGTGACCGTAAACATTTCGAAGTGCAAAAAATCCTAACTTGACTATTGACCCAACCAACCACAGACCTTATTATACTACAAATCAAAAAAACGATATTCCTAAAACCCATTGGGTACAAACCGATCATAAATTACACACTAAAGGCCAGATTTACTATCAGCTTGCTCCAGCGCAAACCCTCTTTTGGCGGGAAAAACGCCGGTCAGGATTTACTAAAGACGCAGTGAGAAAGACGTGAACGGGTCATTTTTGATCTTATTGCATATGCGTTTGTAGGAGTTTCCCTTTCAGACACAGTATTTATGAGAAGAGAGTATTTAAATAAATCACGTAAGCTGATTTACAAAGGTTTGCGTTCGTCAATTTACTGGTATTTACACCATTATTTACCGCCCCCCCCCCCCCCCAAAAAAAAATTAAGCCAGTCGATCACGTGCAGAACTTTCCACTCCCATCTGCGCTTTTAACGGATTGCGCTCTCACGCTAATGTGCCCTGTTCGCTGTGGATCAAGTTGGATGCACAGCAGAATGAACTGTCCTGTAAGTGTTGATGCATGGCTAAACACTGATGTGGTAGCCTATATTAAAGGCGAATTCAGGTCAATTTTAACGCTGAGCTCATTTTTTGTACATTTGGAGTGCTGTCAGTACAGACAAAAACGACAAAAATCGGTGTTGCCTACACCGTGTTATCCTCTTTTTAAAATCCGCACCCTGTTGACTTCAATGGGGCAAGTTCTAAACCTGCTTTTAGCCTCTTAACATCCTTGATTTGTCATTACAAGTGCACAGCCATGTGAGTGGTGTTATTAAGAGTGACCACGGTCAATCTGACTGCAGTAGATGTGAAAGATATGAATAAAAATGATGTTAATTCAGCCAGCTCACATACCTGTATTTACTTCCTGTTTTCGGTCGAAGTCCACAGTAGTCGATTGTCGAGTTCGCGCACGATCATTGGTAACTAAGCAACATCATATCATAATGTCATAGAATATCATAATATCAGAACAGCACACAGCACCGTCATCGGCTGACAGTCTGAGTCTCCACTGTTGCTTAGTTACCAATGATCGCGCGCGCGAACTCGACAATCGACTACTGTGGACTTCGCCCGAAAACAGGAAGTAAATACAGGGATGTGAGCTGGCTGAATTAACATCATTTTTATTCATATCTTTCACATCTACTGCAGTCAGATTGACCGTGGTCACTCTTAATAACACCACTCACATGGCTGTGCACTTGTAATGACAATTCAAGGATGTTAAGAGGCTAAAAGCAGGTTTAGAACTTGCCCATTGAAGTCAACAGGGTGCAGATTTTAAAAAGAGGATAACACGGTGTAGGCAACACCGATTTTTGTCACTTTTGTCTGTACTGACAGCACTCCAAATGTACAAAAAATGAGCTCAATGTTAAAATTGACCGGAGTTCTCCTTTAAGACAGTTACCTGAAGATGACGTTCTCCAGGTCGAAGGGATACTCGATGATTCCTGTGGTGGGAACCCGGACTCTCAGAATATCCTGCTCTGTGGGAACATACGCAGCATCTGAAATCCGGTCCAGATCACTCAGGTAGCTGTTACGTGATGAAATAACAAATACTGTGGTCAGCTGATGAAAGGGTTTTACATCACAATAACACACACACACACACATTCTGGATGTTTAGACAAGTGCAGGTGATTCGATTAAACACACTTCTAATACTTGTGAAATAGAAGTACACTAAATGTACACTTAGTGCTTAGTACACTTAGGAGTAGTGTACTTCACATCTTAAAAAGTATATTTTTAAACAATATTGCTAAAATAAAAGGCCACTTAAGTGTAGGCTACTTATAGAGAGCACACTTTCATGACTATGTTTAACACACTTAAGTAGACTTAAAAAGTGCACGTTGAAATAAGGTCAAATTAAAGGTTTTTCCTTAAAGTAATCATTGTTTTAATAATATGTTGCTGTGCTTTACAGAGTACAATTATTTTGATGTGTTGATTAACAAACTTTGCCACTTGTAAAGCACTTAATTATAATTTTAACTGTATAACTAGTTATTTGATATTACATTGAAGGTTAATATATTTTAAATTCACTGAATTGTTAAACTTTACTTAAAATGTAACTTCATTTTTTACAAATGTGTAATAAATATATTTAAATACATGACACACAAGTTTCAATAGAAATGTCATTAAAGTGTATTTTAGTTTACCATAAATGCTTGCCAGTACATTTGGCAGTACACTAAACATTTAAAGTACTTAAGTAAACCTCCTAAGTTCAACTAATTGCATTTAATATATATTTGAACTATAATACATTTTCAATTAATTGCAAATAGCACGCAATTAAGTGTCAGAAAACATTACATTCGGTTCACACTTAAAGTATATTATTTTCCAAGTATATTATTTCCATAATAAGCATTATTTCTGCAGAGCTCCCAGTAACATTTATGACCAAATAACAAGCGTATGTCAAAAACACAGAGATTATAGTTTTAATTGGTTCACAATTACAAGACTGACTATTTGGCAGAGTCGGTTAGCTGGTACTCTCGGCGGCGGTCGTAGCATTCCTGAATCCCAGAGTCATCCCATAGACTACGGATGGCGTTCACTTGGTTCTCGTCCAAACTCATGATCTTATCCACCTCAATATCGTTCACCAATGTAGCATGAGCCTGTAGAGACAAGCACAGCCAATCAGGATTCACCACCAACTCCCAGGGGACCAATGAGAGTGTGCGGTCAAGAAACCCAATGCAGAAAACAGCCAATTAATGAGTTCACGTGAAGCAGGGCATATAAACAGGAAGTAATACAGGTGAATATAAAAAGCATGATATTGAAGTTATTAAATACGAATATAATTCAAAAGTTTGGGGTCAATTTTTTTTTTTTTTTTTTTTTTTTTTAAAGAAATTAATAATTTTATTCAGAAAGGACGCATGAAATTGATATAAAGTGACAGTAAAGACATTTATAATAATGCAAAATATTTATTTTTTAATGAAATGCTTTTCTCTTGAATTTTCAAAGAATCCTGAAAAAAATGAATCACTGTTTGCACAAAAATGTGAAGCAGCACAACTGTTGTCAACTGTGATAATAATCATAAATGTTTCTTGAGCATCAGATCATCATATTAGAGTGATTTCTGAAGGATCATGTGACACTGAAGACAGGAGTAATGATGCTGAAAATACAGCTTTGATCACAGGAATAAATTACATTTAAAATATATTCACATAGAAAACAGCTGTTTTACATTGAAATAATATTTTACAATATTACTGGGTTTGTTTTGTATTTTTAATCAAATAAATGCAGCCTTGGTAAGCAGAAGAGACTTCTTTTAAAAACATAAAAAATCTTACCGACCCCAAACTTTTGAACGCTAGTGTATATTTTGTTCATTAGCAGATTTTTAGGGCTCCTGGGAGTGAAGATTGTGAGCATTATTTTTCAGATTTAAATCCGTTCAACACTAGGTGGCGCAATAATAAGTACATTTATATTATATGGTTATCCATGTTCAATTTTCTAGAAAAAGACAATTGTGTCATAATTTACTCAACATCATGCAATTCCAAATTGCATTCTAAATCCTTGATCCATGGAACACAAAATAAAATATTTTGAACAATGTTTCAACAGTTTTTGTCCAGACAATGAAAGTCAATGGGGTCCAAAACAACATAGGACTCTGTTGACTATCTTCTTCTTTTCTTTGTTTCACTGAAGAAAGAAAGTCATACAGTTTTAGAGAAACACGAGGGTGAGTAAATGATTACTGATAAATAAATGTTCATTTTTGGGTGAACTATCCTCTTAAAGTCCCCCTGTGGTGAAAATCCAGCTTTTAATGTTGTTTATATGTCTATGTGGTGTTTTTAATATGCTTTCAGACAAAGCGTGTGTAAGTTCATAAGTCGACAGCATTGCTGAGTATTTTCTGCTTAAAACTGCAGTGACCCAAAGACAGTCTCAAAAACACGGTTTGAAATCGCTGGTGTTTCTGACGTCACAAACGACCTTGTAACCAATCAGATCAACGTGTGATCGTCAACCAGTGGATCTCTGAGTGAGTGAGTGGAGGCGGGGCTCATTTCCATATTCATAGAACCGCGTATACTAAATGAGACAAGGGTGTCGAGTTACATACAAACTATTTTAAGGCATAAAGAATTTTTTTTCAGAAAAAAAATTTAAATATGTAGTTTTGGTGATAAAAGATGAGTTTTAAGGGATACAATTATTGACTTTAAACACTTGGGATGTGTTGAAATCAGCACGCCAAAAACTGATCAAGAAAGCTTAAAATTGATCAGAATGTTCTATCTCCACTCTTCAGGTGTGTGTGTGTGTGTGTGTGTGTGTGTGTGTGTGTGGTACCTGGTTCTCTGGTTTAGCATAAGCGATCTTGATCATGTCCATCGCTCTGACCATGGACTGCATGGCGCTGATCACGTTCTGATGGACGAGTTTAATGAAGCCCTTCTTATCGTCATCAGTATAACCCGAGCCATGAATGATCCTCATCTGTTTGATGAACGTACTCTTGCCACTCTCCCCTGTGCCTACAAAACAGAAAAGACAAATACATCATGTTGTTTCTAAACTAAAAAATACAACTGTGTTACCATGTTTTTGGACAAACTACCATGGTAAAATACCATGTAAATGTATATATCAATGTATATATCACTGAAGACTGGAGTAATGATGCTGAAAATACAGCTTTGATCACAGGAATAAATTATATTTCACAATATTTTATTCACATAGAAAACAGCTATTTAAAATTGTAATAATATTTTATAATATTACAGTTTTTACTGTATTTTTGATCAAATAAATGCAGCCTTGGTGAGCAGAAGAGACTTCTGTCCAAAAAAAAAAAAAAATTAAATGTGGGCCATTATTTCCATCAGTTAATAACTAATATCAGTATCAATAATGCCATTCCAATTCCAGAATCCACTAATTATTATAGACCACTATAATAATTCAACTTCAATGCATTCTTTCATAAATGAACAACTACAATGACTTTGCCTTTGTGGCTTTGATTAATAACACAAATGGTTGGATTGAATCTGGCCGCTTCTCATTTGTATATTTTTCCTCAGAGATGAACAAAAGGTAAATCTGTTTAGTGTTTGGCTACTGTAGCGACAAGACTGAGATGATTATGTTCGACGGACTGCGAGTGTGTCTTGCCAGAGTTGTGTTTATATTCTCCAGCCGCTGTGCTTTACTCAGGACAGCTGTAAGACGCAAATCTTATTATCGCTAACTAAAACTAAAACCAAAAAACATTCAAATCATTTTATTTCAGCTAGTTGCAAAGGCAGCATTTCTCATTTTCATTTAGCACTAAAATGACTAAACCTTAATCATATTTTTGAGAAACGGCAAAAACAAACAACAAAATTATTAAAACTTTGACTAAGATTAAAGTGAAAACAGAATTTTTAAATATTAACAAAAACAAATAGTATATCAATGATAAACTAATGCTAAACTCCCAACCAGCCAGACACAGCAACACTGGCTCAACCAATGGTGTGAGTTGGGGGCGTGGCCATTTGTTTTTCCGACCAATGGAATGAAATGTGTGCACTAAGCCCTTGATCACTTGGGATCCGCTATGGAGCTGATTTATTATTTACAGTTTTTTTTCCTTATTAATTTGTTTGATGCACCATTCTATAGGCCTGTATGTATGCTTGGGCTGTTGGAGAAAATATAAAACAATTGCAACGAAAATGATAACAATACAATAAACTATAACTGTGTAAAACAGTCAGGTTGTGGTAGCTAGTATTAAGTGATTAAATGTCAAAATGTTCCAATATCATACTCTAGAGTTGTGTGGGTGCGATCTGTTGTGACATCACAATCATGGTGCATTGTGGTCTATGGATCTAAGTGTACATATTGAGTAGATTCGTAGTCCAAATAAACATTCCTCGCCAACTTGACGAAGTTGACCGCGCTTCCCCCGAGGGGACGTGCTTAGGGAAGTTCACGAGTGTGTGTCTAACAGTGGAGTTAAACACAGCCACAGGCTGTCAGTAACACTGTTTACTTCCTGTCTCTATGAAGCCCCTCCATCTGAAAAGCACACTGTGCTCTGATTGGCCGGCTGGATCCGTGTGTTGTGATTGGTCAAGCACTTTGAGTGTGTTTGGGAAATGACCCGCCCGTTACCATAACCACCAGTTCCAACGCACTTCTAACTAACTCAACCAGGCCTCGCCCCTTTATTCTGCGTATGAATTATTATAACGAGGAATATTGTGGCGTGTTCGTTCCCGGAAGAAACTCAAGACTACAATGGAGGCGTTTCAGGAGTTCAGAAACACTGACTCTGATATAGAGAAGAACTGGAGCTTTTCTCAAACAGAAACATTGTAAAAATATGCATAATAGGTCCTCTTTGCAATCACCAATGCAAAATGGTGATTAAATAGTTGTAAATTCTCTCTCTTTCTCTCTCTCAGTTCATAATGTCAAACAGGAAATGACAATGCATATTACAATGAAAGTAATAATGAACAAATTGCAGTTGTTTCACCCGGCAGACAGAAAAGACAGAGGAGTGATAGATCGAGACAGAGAGGACTACAAAGATTTGGGGTGTATGTGTTTCAGTGAGTTTTGTTTAAAGTGTGGCGTGGCAGAATATCTGTCTTGCTCTTGGCCAATAAACAATCGCTGAGTGCACTGAGAGTCTCCACACTAAAGCCATTCTGCAAGCTTACTTCAAACCTCACTACACACTCACTTACTAATAATATTCCATTTTTGAGAGCTGGTTCGACTACATAAAGGCTCAAAATATCCAGTGTAGGTCAGATTTAGGCTAAATTGAGACTTCTCAGGGGGATTTACTGACACATACTCACACTTCTTCAACATGCATGAGTGCTTTCTGCAGTCTGACAATGAGGCGTGATGTAAATGAATAAGAATAAGGTGTTTTCTGCTCGCTGGCGCCTGATGTGTGACACTTTTACAGCTGTCTGAGAGAAGGTTTGTGCTACTTCTGCAGTGTAATGAGTACATAAATCAGACAGTACTTACATGCATTACATAACGCTCAGTAATCATTCAGAGTTCATATTTCTTGCAGTTTTAGCTTCATTACACATATTTCTTCAACGATGATTCCAAGTTTATTAGAGCAAAAATGCATCTTGAATTATTTACCAGCCATTTAACAGAAACACATGGCCGAAAAACCTATAGAAATTACTAAAACTTTAACTAAAATTAAAGTAAAAATATAAAAATACAATATTAACAAAAACTATAATGGTCTATCAATGATAATGCATGATAAATAATGCATGCTTAACTCTCAACCAGCCAGACACAGCAACACTGGCTCAGCCAATGGTGTGAGTTGGGGGCGTGGCTATTTGTTTTTCCGACCAAGGAGAAAGATGGGGGTGTGTTCTGAAAGTTGGTTTGGTGAAATTACAAAGTAATTTAGTATATCAATAATAATGCATACTTCTTCGAGTTCGTGCATCTTAAAATGAAGCTCGATTTTAATTTGCATCCAAATGCGAGTTAAAACCGTCCTTGCCCATCGATTCAGAAACAATTACATTTATCATTTTAAATGACAATAAAATCAAAGAAATTTAAACGGTCTGCAACTGAAGAAACTCCTATACTTTTATGTCTTTTACTGAATTTTGCACTGAGCAATAAAGCAAGGCTTTTACTGCTCTTTTTTATTATATTTTGTTTGCCATTAAGCAAATCTACAATACATTTCTTAATGAAATAATACAAATTTGTCTGGCAAAAGGTGTATCAAAAAACTAAATCTGACATTAAAATGGGCCGTTCTCCATTCAACCACTCTCCACTTTGCATGAATTAAATCTTGAGAAAGTCGGAGCGACATTGCGATGCTTTACACAAATGAAAATGAGCAGATTTGAATGATTTCACTTTGAAACCATGCAGGAGTCCTGAGATTTATCAGCTTTATAATACTGTTCAATGATAAAGGGCAGAAATGCATTTCACCATGAAGTCAATAGGAGGTTTACAATTTAGGTGATTAAAGATTATGTTTTTGAAACCTTATTGTAATAATAAGTAAACAGTCACAGAGAGACTCGTGTCAAAGGTCATGTTGTTCACTTTCACATGTAGAAATGACATATAATAATTATCAACATACAGTAAACTGGGCAACAGTTTGAAATAGATTTACATTTTTACAAGTAAGATACAAAAAGAAAGAAATGAATGCTTGTATTCAACAAGGATGCAATAAACTGATGCATAAAAACATTTTTAAAACAAAAGATTTTTATATCAAATTAATTCTGTTCTTTTGAACTTTCTTTTCATCAAAGAATCCTTAAAAAATGTATCATGGTTTCAACAGAAATATTAAGCATTCATACACTGATAATAATAAGAACCGTTATTAATAACTGAGTACCAATAATAATTAATATTAGCTGAGCAGCCAATCTGATGAGTAATGATGCTGAAACTCAGCTTTGATCACAGGAATAAATTACATTTTAAAATATATTCACAGAGAAAAATGTTATTTTAAATTGCAATAGTATTTCACAATATTACTGTTTTTACTGGATTTTTAATCAAATAAACACAGCCTTTGTTTAATCTTAATCATTCCAAACATACACTATTAAATCTACTTTTTATTAGTATCTGTTAATGACACTATTGTGTTTTATATTATTTACTGTTTTATATAACAAAGTCTTTCTAATTAAATATGGCTGACACTTTACAATAATGTTCACTAGTTAACTACATGAATTAATGAACTCCACTTATGCAGCATTTATTAATATTTGTTAATATAAATTTCAACATTTACTAATACTTTATTAAAATCTTGTTAACATTAATGCATGTGAACTAACATGAACAAACAATGAACAGCTGTATTTTTATTAACTAACATTAAAAAAGATGAACAAATACAGTAACAAATGTATTGCTCATTAGTTCATGTTAACACACGAACTACTGTTAACTAATTAACATTATTGTAAAGTGTTACCAAAATATGTGTATAAAGATTTGAATTGAACTGGTCACACCTAAAACTAGGCCTACTTGACTTTTTGTACACAAAACACACACGCACATGACAGCACAATGCAAATGTTTTGTTTTACATATTGTAAAACGCATGATCAATAGACTCATGTTTGACATGTAAAGAAAACGCAATGCTCACCAGTAACTGTAACAAGCGAGTGTGTTGTGTACGCGATGCTTATTTTGACCTTTCCGTCGGGTCAGTCTCAAGGGCCGAGCTCTTAAAGTGGTCAGTGTGATAATGGGTCTACCGGGACCGATCCAGCTCACACACTCTGCACAGGTGTGTATCAATGAACCGCAGGTGCAATTATAAGTGATATGCATGACAACACAACAGCCACTTCTCCGAGTGGTAGTGACTTTGGAAGCGAGTTTGTTGAGGGAGGCAGTGCTGTTGAGGAAAGTGTATTTAGAGTTCACTGCAGTTCTGCTTTGCATGCGTTTGCATAGCAAGACCAGAGACAGTGTCCGTGCGGCCAGGAACTGCTGTGTGAAACGGTGTCGCAGCAGCTGCCCACACACACACACACACACACACACACACACACAGCATACCATGCCATGTGTTTGCTCAATGACTTAATGTCGGTGTCACAGTCATTTCGGTTATCATGTCATATCATAAGTGCAAACTTAAGTGCAAGTGTTTT
Source organism: Meda fulgida (assembly GCA_030578275.1). Classification (NCBI taxonomy): domain Eukaryota; kingdom Metazoa; phylum Chordata; class Actinopteri; order Cypriniformes; family Leuciscidae; genus Meda; species Meda fulgida. The sequence continues at coordinate 4,031,680 of CM060623.1, forward strand.
CTGAGACTGAATTGCATGTTATTTGCAATTAAATGACAACGTATTATAGTTTAAATTCATAATGCAATTAGTTGAACTCAAGAGTGTTTTTTGACCCATTTAAGCAGGCTACATCTCTATATGTAATTTCATATTTACTACTGTCTTTGAAAATATGGTTAAAGTGCCGAATGTACTGACAAGCAACTAAACTAAAATATATTTAATGTCATTTCTATTGAAACTTGTATGTCATGCATTAGTAATTACACATTTGTAACGATGAAGTTGCCATTTAGCTTATTTAAAATATATTAACTTTCAATGTATTATTGAATAACACTAAATTAATATTGAATAGCACTTTCTTTAAAGCACAGCAAAAGATTATGAATTAAAATGTACTTTGAAGTAAAAATTTTACAAAGTGCCGCTTTAAACGCGTACTTAAGTGTGTTAGGATACATCAATGAAAGTGTGCTCCCCGGTGGCATCATATTATCTGAAAGTACAGTTTTTTAATATACTTTCAAGGTTTGAAGTACTGGTTTTGTTTTTATTTTTTACTTCATCAGAATGGTATAAACTTGAAAAGATTTTGACACTTAGGCCTACTGTGTGAACACACACACACACACAATCATGGACATGATTCGAAGAAAAAATTCACACTTTGTATTGTTCATGATCAAAAATGAGCATTTAGAAATGAACGGGAAGCGAATTTCATCTAGTGGAAGTGTTTGGTACAGCGAAATGAAAGCTCGTTTTTTGAGATATCACACTCAAATTTGGAACACAACTTGTCAAGATTTAAGGCTTTGATTTTCTCATAGTTTTAGAGTAAAACGTTTTTTGAAAAATATTTCATAAAAATGTAATGCATAACAATAGCTAAATGTAAAACGTTTTTTTCAAGTTCATCAATAATCTGCCAAGTGTCTTCTTTAAAACGAGACCAAACTTAGATATGTGCTCCAAAACATTCAAGATTTAACTAAGACAGTTTCAGATAGAAATTAATTTTCAGGTCCATGCTCCAAAAATGTAGAAATGGATTATAATAACTACTGCATAAATATAATTTAGCACCATAAAACCCCCTAAAAAATACAACTTAATATTACAAATAAATTTTATTATTAAATAAAAAACAAATATAGCCTATTGTAGCCTACAATCGTTTAATTGGAAAAAAAAAAAGAGAAATCGGTCGTTTTTGACTGCACGCGCACATAACCAGAGGATTCACAAATCTGCCGTGACGGTCCCACAGGTGTCCAAACAAAGTGCGTTAACTATCTATTGGTAAAGCGTTTTTTCGAATCTTTTTCACATTGATATGATTGCACGTGTCACTCACCCAGCAGCAGCAGCTTGAGTTCTCTCCGGGAGTCTTTCTTGTCTTTCCTCAGTTGTTTGTCGATCTCCTGGTTTATCCTCTGCCTCTCCTTCTCGTCCGCAGACATGCAGCATCCAGCCATGACTCTCTCTCTCTCTCTCTCTCTCTCTCGATGATCTTCAGCACACTATAGTACAGCTTTAGTTAGATGCAGGCTATTTTCCTCTCCTTTGCTCCACACCACAGTCTGAGAGTTCATGAATGGGCTCCTCCTTTAAAAGTCCACTGAACATAAATTCCAGCTGTGTAGCAGAACTTGTGCCCGTGTGTCCAGAAGCGCAGAAGTGCTCCTCTTCTGTCTCAGTCCTGATGAAGGAATGGCAGAGCAGGGCAGACACGCACGCGACAGCTACATGAACGCGCTCTGTGGAGCGTGCGCGCGCACTGACTCATCTCCTGCGCGTGACAGTGATGATGATGGTGATGATGGGCATCTGCTGTCACTCACACCTGGCCTCCACCCTTCACCTGAACCAATAGGGAAGTAGGATGCCACCGTACTTTACTTTAAGTAAATAAATAAATACATAAATAAATATGTTTTTCACTGTTTCATTATGATGTTTGGTTCATAAGAATCATATGAAAAGATTTTAAAAAATATATATCAAATCAACTATATTAGTAGGCTATTTAGTACTGTCAACTCGATTAATCGCAATTAATCGCATCTAAAATAAATATAAAAAGATATATTTTTTCATTAAATAAATATTCAAATATATTTCGAAATGTAATTCATTCAAATGTATACACGCACGCACGCACGCGCACACACACACATTATATTATTGGCCTATTATATATTATATTATATTATATTATAATATTTAAAAAGACTCATGCTCACTAGGTCTGTTTATTTGACAACAAAACAAACAAAGCAAAAACATTCATGTAGTTAAATATTATTTTTATATTATAACAATTTAAAATATATTTTAAATGTAATTTATTCCTGTGATCAAAGCTGTATTTTCAGCATCATTACTCCAGTCTTCAGTGTCACATGATCCTTCAGAAATCAGGATAATATGATGATCTGATGCTCAAGAAACTGATGATTATCAGCAAAACTGGTTTCTACATAATTAAACAAACATTATAAATAATTGTATACCAATAATAATTGAGCACCAAATCAAAATGTTAAAATGATTTCTGAAGGATCAGAAATAATTTTGCGTTATCGTACACAATTTCAAACCATTGTTTGGCTCAACAAAAATTGAAATTATTAAACTGCAACACAGTTCTTTGCTATACAATCATCTTTAGTTTGAGCTCAAGGCGAAGCATATTTCCTAAAGCTATTGACATTGAAACATCTCTGTAAAGCTGCTATGAAAATACAACCGATGTCAGCGATGACCTGACGCTTCTGTAAAACACTCGTGCCCTAGAGCACAGTTCAGCCTTTTAGCTACAATTCTCCTTCATTATATAGTTGATTATGAATATGATACCAGAATATTGTGTTCACTTGATATCCAACAGCTAAATAAATAAATTAAATAAATATAAGGTATAACATCATAAATGAACAAAGTGAATTACTGGAGTGTACATTTAAAGTCACATTGATTTGATAGATAATATTGTATAGATAGATATATCATATGTATAATACATCCTTTGCAGGAGGAAAACAAAACTTAAAGAAATTTTAATTCCAATGTCAGAGGACAAGTTGATAAAATCATGAGAATGTATTTGTTTGGTCCCAGAGCTGAAATTAGTTCTTTGTATTGTTGCTTTCGTTTCTAGAATGGAGTCTTTTTTTATTATTTTTTATTAGTATTTCACTAATGTATATTTTTCATTGATTTATGACAGTAGAATCAGTTCAGTTTGCATTACTGAGAGACATAATCCAATCATAGACTTTATGATGAAACCTAATTTCTATTCTAGATTATATTTAATTGTAAACTGACCCAACTCTCATCCAACATATTGTAATGTGAGTGTACTGTAAATGACAGACCCAGGATCAGGCAGGGAAGTTTTGTCTCTGATTCTGGTATTAGTATAATATTTCAAATTAATAAAAAACTCCTATTTGCTTGGAAACACTAAAAGGTCAAACCATGCTGGACACAATTAAGAGAAGTTAAAGATCTGGATTTAAGCAAAACTTTGTCCTTTTTTTGCTTGGCTGTATTCAAAATAAGCGAGGACAACATTTGCAACTACTTTCCAAGTAAAAGAGTTCGGAATACGACATCTCATTTCCATGCTTTTAAAGCAACACATTCTCACTAAGATCATCACGGCCAATTTTCCACACCACAAACTGACACACACATCTTAACAGCAAACACACACATCCCCCCCCCCCCCCCCCCTCCTTCTCATTTCACCGTCCAGTTTAACTAAAGACTCGATGTAGGCTATGAGTAACCCACTTCTAGACAAAATCACCTTGAATTGGGTTACATGTCGTTTTTGCCAAAATAACTTGTGAGATGTGTGATATCCCATCATGTAAGCTAAGGTGTTTTTGTTTCATTTCTTCATTCATTTCATTTATTTGTTATCTAATTGATGACTAGTCTACTGGTGTTTTCAATATGCTTTAAGACAGACCATGTGCAAATTCACAAGTATTTTGAGTATTTTCTGCTTTAAACTGCAGTGAACCAAAGACAGTCTCAAAAACACGCTTTGAAATCGCTGGTGTTTCTGACGTCACAAACGACCTTGTAACCAATCAGATCAACGTGCCGGTGGGCTTTAGCATATCGTTAACAGTAAACTAGCAGGGGAGTCTCGAGAGATGCCCGGTCATTCTGGTATATTTGATCTGTTTATAAGATAAAAGCAGATTTAGTAATATATTTCTCCACTGACATTCTGGGTTGTTCAAAGCGTTTTTGATGATTGTTAGAAGGCAGACTGAGATGCGAACGGGAACATAGTTTGTGTAACATTAGCAACACATTATTAGCTGTTTGATAGCAGTCAAGCAAAAGGCTGATGTGCAGCTTTACCTCAGTGATTGGATCTCTGAGCTGAGTGAGTGAGTGGAGGCAGGGATAATTTGCATATTCATAGATCCGCGTATACTAATGAAGCAAGGGTTTAGAGTTACAGTCAAGCTATTTTAAGGCATGACGAATTTTTTTTTTCCACAGAATTTTTTTTTTAAATATGTAATTTTGGTGATCAAAGATGAGTTTTAAGGGATACAATTATTTTGATGGGACTTTATGAAACCACTCTAAATCCAGCAGTTCTAGACAATTACAGACTATTATATCCCTTCTTCCATTCATTATTAAAACACTTGAACGAATCATGTTCAACCAAGTCTCTACCTTTCTTACACAGAACAAAAGACAACAACCAGTCTGGTTTACAAGGGAGACTGCCCGGCTCTCGGTCACTGAAGCTCTGAGACTGGCAAGAAATCCTCAGTGCTCGTCTTGTAATGCTCTTTTGGCAGGCCTTCCCGCATGTACTGTCAAACCTCTGCAACTGATCCGGCAAGAGGGTCTTTAACGAGCCGAAGACACACACACATCACACCTCTCCTCATAAACATGCACTGGTTGCCAGTTGCCGCTCGCATCAAATTCAAGGTATTGACACTTGGCTACAGAACAAACACGGGCTCTGCTCTCCTATACCTAAACTCACTACATCAGACTTATGTGTCCTCCAGAAGCTTGTGTTCTGCAAGTGAACGCCGTCTTGTGGTGCCATCATCTCAAAGAGGCACAAAATCACTTTCTCGGACCTTTACCTGGACTGATCTCTGCTGGTGGATTGACCTGCCAAACTCTGCTGAGTCTTTAGCCAAGAAAATACTGAATACGCATCTTTTTCATCAACACTTGACCCATTAATACTAACACATACTATTCTATACCTATTTATAATAACTTGCTATATGTACTAATGGGACTAGTCACAGCACTTGCATATTGTTCCCTATTGTTGGTTTGATTGCTTCTATTGCTCTCCTCATTTGTAAGTCACTTTGGATAAAAGCATCAGCTAAATGATTAAATGTAAATGTAAATGTATGATCTAATGGAAAAGTTTGTTTTTGTCGATCAAAAATCAAATGCTTTTAGTTGCTATTCCCTCAAGAAAGTATATAGGCTACAATATAATATTCCCTAACTTTTAATTTGAAAGACCCACTAAAGTAACTTGAAACGCGCAGCATTATTCAGTGTGTTGATGTACCACTGAAACAGGAAGACAGGGCGGGGCATATCGAACAGCTCCTCCCCTTTTTAAAAATAGCCAATAGTGTTTAGTTTATATCACAGCGTGTTTATGTACCACTGAAACAGGGAGACAGGGCGGGGCATATCGAACAGCTCCTCCCCTTTTTAAAAATAGCCAATAGCGTTTAGTTTATATCACAGCGTGTTTATGTACCACTGAAACAGGGAGACAGGGCGGGGCATATCGAACAGCTCCTCCCCTTTTTGAAAATAGCCAATAGCGTTTAGTTTATATCACAGCTTGAGCCGCGGTTTCCTCAATCTCAAACCGTTTCTCATATCTCATACACCTCATATCGTTTTAAAATACAGCTATTCTGTGTAGAATTCAAATAGGTTCAATATGTTTTCTGATCTGAGGCGATTCGATCATATGATCCGCTCTGTGTGTCATGTCTCTGGACCGGAGCAGCGGTGGTTCTCGTGACATTAACGTGAAAACAGACTTCATCCGCCCCGATGGAAAGCCTATTTATTTACACCGTCTAAAACGTGTGAACAAGTGACTGATTTCAGCCACAGTTTAAGCGTCTATTTATAATGTAGGGGGCGGAGATTCAGAGTCAAGAGAGCATTTGATTGGACAGAAAATCTGATGAGAAGCTGAAGTGCAGAGTGATGTCATCAAAATAATTGATCCATATTGGCGGAAGTGAGAGACTGTATTTTTGAATGCTTATCTTCTTTTTTTGGCATTGTTTTGGAGCACACTAGCTTATAGATAACAGTAAGGCTAACATATTCATAGTAATTCATAGTAATTCAAGTTCTACATTCCCATTTCAATTCTCTTTTTTACATCAGAACTGGTAGCACTTATTGTTCTTAATCTTATGTCAAAACCATGATGATTTTTGAATAACTAATTATTGAATCGTCAACAACAGTAACCGTATGTTCACACCGCCGCCGACTTGAGCAGTAAAGAAGCTCTGGCCGCTCTGTCGACGCAAGTGAAAAAGTACGGGGAAGCTTGTTGATGCTTTGGACGCTCTGACGTAGCAGGGAGAAGAGAAGTGTCTCAACATGAAATGTAATAAACAGAAAAAAACAAGCAATACATTGAAGAAACCTTTTATAATGCTAGCATTTTTATTACCGTTTTGGTCACATTTGGTAGGGGAAAAAAATAATAATTAGCTATTATTATTAGGCTATTATTTGCATTAGTGCAATTGGTCAAATCGTTGTCACCGCGAGCAAATGAATTGCATTCCCGCTTAAAACAAGCGTTTCGTAAATATTTCAAATAAAAGTTGTGCTCATTCTCAAATGTGTATCACTGGCCCCTGTAAGCAAACAGTGTCATATCATATATGATAGGAAACCCAGCAACGGCGATTATTAACTTCTCATCCATTTTCTCAGAACTATTGTTTTGGTAGGACGAAAGTTCACATCGTATGTTTCTCCGGAATTAGTCAGAGCGAAGGACGTCTTTATTCTGATTGGTTGCTGGCGTTTTGCCGCTGCTTGCCGCTGAACCGCGTCATTGCTCATTACCATAAAGTTGAGCTTCTTTCAACCTTATGATTGACGCCCAAAACGCAACGCCGAGGGATTTGACGCTCCTTGCAGCTGAGAAGAAAACAGCTTCCATTGAAAATGAATGACTTCCGGCCGCTTTGCAAGCTCAAGTCGGCGGCGGTGTGAACGTAGGCTATGATACAGAATATCCGCAGCACAGTTTACTTGTAACTGATATCGCAGATAATTTGTTTCATACTAAAAAATTGTTTCACTCTGTAGGCTACAACGACATAAACCAGCAGAGTTAACCGAACAAAATGGATGAAAAATATTTTTTTAGTATGAAACAAATTATCTGCGAAATCAGTTACTTACTGGCCTATAACAGCCGTCATTTACCCTGCCATCTCACTGCAATTCGTAAAATTTTATACGAGGTGGCTAATTCGCTAATGACATATCTTACGAGTTACCAAATTCGTACGAATGACCTACCCCTGACCCCGCCCCTAAACCTACCCATCACGTGGGTTTAGACAAATGTACGAATTAGACACCTTTTAATCACTCGTACGAATTTGTACGAATTGGTCGTGAGATCGTGTTGGCCATACTGATGCAAAGCGTGAATGTATATCTACACAGAAGAACGTCCTGTCTAGGCTCTTCCCCAGTATGGTTCGTGTTGAGGTTGTTTGATGAGAAAAAGATGAAATGTAGTAGGCTAGTTGCAATAAACCCGTTAAGAATCCGTACACCTAGAGGACTTTTATTCTGCTGTGCGGAAATGAGGAAGAACTGATTAAGGAACAGTTTGATCTTCGGCTGACAAATCAGAGGAAAGAGGCGTTTCATTCGCGCCCACGTGTAGAAAATTACTGAATTACTGATTAATGAAGAAAAGAAAAAGAAGAGAACTGACTGACTGGTACAACCTCACGTGCTAAATTCACAAATCTGTTTAAAATATCAAGTTGTGTACACTGTACTTGTTCAGCTCCCATATCTGGGTATTAATATACAAGTGATTTTAATGTAGTTTAATCTGTCAGATATCAGATAGTAACATGGGCCCGGTTCCCCGATAACGCTCACTCTTAGCGCGCTAAGAAGACTCAAAAAGATATATCTTACCAAAGTTGTTTATGTTCCTAAGTGTGTTCCCCTAAGTGTCCCTTCGGAAGCTTCTTAAGACGCTGCCTCTTACGTTCGACATTACAAAGGCGCTGTCCCAGGTGAAGCTGCTGATATAGCTAGCATCGATTGCTCAGGAATCGATTTTCCACTTCACGCGAAGGTGCATTACGGCGTTAAGAAAGACAACACGTTCTATGCAAATGAATCATTCTTCAAATTATTCCAGTAACATTTATTTTAACATAGTTTAAGTTGTCAGTAAAATGTAGACTATTAATTAAATTATTAAATTGTCAGTAATATGTGTGGCTCGCATTGTGTTCGGATCTTTACTAGGTGTAAACGCAATCCGTACGACGTGATGGCATTCGTACCTGCCAAACGTCATCCTCTGCCCGCGAAAACCACACCCCTCAGAAGTAACGTTAAGCTAAACGGACGACAAAAGTAAAAGCCGCAAAAACAACAGCTGCAAACATGTAGGCTACAGTAATAGCATCTCTAACGATCCTACACCTGCCATGTTGACAAACTACAGCTGATTTCCCGCCACCTCAGTGCTCACGCGCAGGTGTCACTCTGGAAGACAGAGATCCGAACTCAATGTGGATAACGAGAACGCATTAAAAATACAAGGTGTAAACGCAAAGGTAAGATCAGAACACTTATTATCCGGATAACTTATCTGGATACAGATCGCATTTTAATACCAGGTGTAAATGGGGTCTTAGATACAGAATATGGTGGTAAGCGCAGGTCTGAGAAGGTCCAGCAGCTGCATAATGAGTTGTCTTGGGAGGCAAATTTTTTTTAATATAGCCACGTCAGGCAAAATGTTAAAAGGGCTTAAGTTTTGCCGAATAAAAAATTGACATGGACTAAACGGCTCCGCGGCCGGCGCCGTCTTTGATTCAATACAAGGACACGTTAAGGCTGCCATAGTTGGTCGCTTACTGGACACCACCATGCTTACCCATTTATAGATCTTAGCCATTTAGAGCCAAATTGTTTGCCAGATTTTAATTATCAAAAGTGATTGCCAATTTAAACGCTTTAGTGACACTACGAAATAGCCTTGGCTAATTACCACCATATTAGTTCTGATACCAAATAAAGTCAACTTCATAAATAGGCCTGTATCCATTGCGAACATATTTGAAAGAATGGGCAATTTTATATACTTAATGGGTATCTTATAGTTATACTTAAGAATGTGTCTACTTTTGCCACCATTACTTATATCCATCGCTAGATATACCTGCTTGATTTAGAAGTTATATTTACAGTAGTTAATATTTGAATTGGATCAAAAAAGTGAATAAAAATTGTCCTAAGACAAGAATGGGTTTTGTTCAAAAATAATATATAACTTTGATGAAAGGATTTGATCCACATCAAATGTTGACTGTACTGTATTATCATCACAAACTTGTATCAACTGCAGTAGCATTATTAACATTAAGTGACATGGCATCTGACGCACAGAAGCCAATGGCACATGTTGCTCTGCTTAGTGGCACATCCGGTGGATGTTGGCATGTGTCAGCGACATTGTCGCAAAACATGTCGTATATAACGTATCCCAACAAATGATTTTGAAGAATGTATTATTATTATTTTTTTACACTTTATTTTGGATGGACTTAACATATTAAAGCCACAAATGCCATGTCACTTAATGTTAAAACCGCCTCTCATCAACTGGCTATTTTTCTAGACATTCTGTAAAATGTGTTGCTTTTTAGGTCAGATCTTGTCACCACTGCCAGTTGAATGACCCAATCAAGACTGTTGTGCCAGTCTGGCATTCCATTAAGGAACTGCGTACAATGTTTTAGCATACTGATGAGACTATCAAGCTAGTCTCAAGCTTGTGTACGGTTTTACCAGCATTTGACTAATGCTAATGTTGTGCCGTGCAGGTAAAAGAAGCTTAGAGGTGCTTGGCTGGGATTTGATTGGACCACTGCCAGAAATGGCATGCAACCACAAGTATGTCCTTACCATGACAGACCTGTACACTAAGTGGGTGATTGCAGAAGCCCTGCAATCTAAGACAGCAGCGGAGGTGTCTGCAATAATAACCACAAAGTTGTGCTTGTTTGGCATGGTCACGAAAAACATTACAGATTTTGAAAACCTTCTTTTTCTCAAGTGTAGAAAACTCAGAAGCGAAAACCAGGAGACGTTGGGATATCTTTCAGCAGGATTCTTTATTGAGAAACGAGCTGTAGGTAGCTGTAGTTCCAATCTAGTCAAGTCAAATGGTATACATTGTATCTAAATATACATTCCAAGGAGTAGGGATTTACATAAAGGGGGCATGTAAATGAGTCGTTTGGAGAGATTTCCTGATCTCATCAGCATAACAGTGTCATGTATAGATGGTGATCCAATCAGCCTGATTGTATCACCCATATCTTCACATTATCATAGCTTAACTTGGGACAATGACACTGTTCAGGAGGAGCATAAAGACAAAAGGTTAATGTCACCTGAGTTGCCTGACTTAATCTACTTTGAATCTCATCATCTTGCCTCAAAATGGAAAACACTGTGTGCATAACTTTCTCAGTTAAAATCCTATTGTATTGGAATCTAAATTAAACATTTTAATAAATTTGTAATACTACATTTCCCCCTTTGAGAGTTCTAATAACTCTCACAAAATACAAATTTAGACACTTAAAAGTTAATTCTTGTAACTTGGGATCGTTACAGGCACATGCTCTGTTTATTTTCTGTAATTGCATGCTAACACAGAAACAAAGCATGCAATTAGGGTCCGTGAAGTTCCCTTTCGTTGTCACTCCGAGTTACGTCGGATGACGACGAATGGGGTTTCGCTTAGAACACCTATCGACTTCGAGTATACAAAACGAGCCAATGGCAAAGAAATGCCATGGGTCTGCTGAATTTGCATGACGTAACTCCGCCCCACCTCGTGGGTATAAAACGAGGACGCCGGCAACATGCAGTTATGTTTTCGCTTCGGAGCCAAGAGTATTTCTTCACCCCACAGTCATTTCGGACTTCGCTCTACGAGACGAGCCACTCTCTCTCCGGTGTTGGTGTGACAGCGATCTGCAGCGAGTTCACATTGTCTGCTGCTCTGTGCAGTGATCTGCCAGTGAGTGTGTTTCTCCCTGCTCGCTTCAACATCGCAGAATTTTTTTTTTGATTTTTTTTTTTAAAGACGGCTCGCCCGTGCATTTCTGGTTGCGGCAGATTGGTATCGGACTCTCATGGGCACGAGCGCTGTCTAGTGTGTTTGGGCATTGATCATGCTTGAACAGCGCTCGTGGATGATTCATGTTCTCTCTGTGGGAACATGATCATCACGTCATTTAGGTCGAGACTCGGTGAACTCGCAAGAGTGAGAGTCCCCTCATCCACCCCCCGATCTTCGGCTGGTGGCCAGGGTGACCTGAGGGTGTTGGTCTGGAACAAGGCGCCAACTCTGTGTCGGCGACCCCAGCCCCCCTCTTCAATGACGTTGCCCGCTAGCGAACAGGTGATTCCACGAGTCTACCCTCGGGTGGCCCGTGTGTTTTCATTTGAAGCTACAGAGGATGGTGCTATGTCTGTAGCAGCATCACTAGGTGGGCTTGATTCTTCTGGAAGTGACGACTCGTCACAGCTGCCACCTTCCGGTGTGCATATGGCTGTGCCTGAGTCTGATCCGGAGATGACTCACCCGCCACCTCCTCTTATGAATTCAGAAGCATCTGAGGTCGCTTCGAGCCATTTATATTCCCGGAGTCCTGAACTGACATGACATGTGACTAATAGACTAGACATGTGACTAATACTGAAAACAAACGGAAGAACTAAACAGAACAGAATCAAACAGACACAAACGTGACATTACTCCCCCCTCCCAGTAGGCGCGGCCTCACGCCGAAGAACAACAGGGGTGGGGGGGTGGGCGCCCTGAAGGCTGAACAGGGCCTGGCCTCACAGGAGCGGGGAAGCCTCCAGGGCGGAGCACGGCGGAGCAGGACATTCAGGCGGCCACGACGGTGAGGACCCTTTGGGCGGCCGCGGCGGTGAAGACCTTTCGGGCGGCCATGGCATTGAGGACCCTTCGGGCAGCCACGGCGAAGACCTATAGCCCCCCCTGAAAATTTTCTTGGGGGGAGTGACAGGCTCAGGGACAGGCTCTGGCTGGGCAAACGGGACGTGAACAGTCTCTGGTTGGGCAGACGGGACGTGAACAGTCTCTGGCTGGGCAGACGGGACGTGAACAGTCTCTGGCTGGGCAGACGGGCTGTGTCTACTCCATGCATGCAGCACTGCCACTGCATAAAAGAGGAAGACAGCCCTCTTGGCCGTGGCAGGACTGATGGTGGGCAGCTCCGAGACGATCTCAGGGCTAACAGCGGGCTGCACGGGGACGACCTCCGGGACCACCGGACTCGGGACCACCGGGACAGTCATGAAGGAAGTCTTCCTTCTCCTTCTCCTCCGTCTCTGAGAGCGAAAGGGCGCTGGGTCGGACGGAACCAGTAGCAAAAGCGCTGGGCCGGACGAGACCAGCAGTGAAGGCTCTGGGCCGGACCGGACCAGCGGTGAAGGCTCGACTGGGCTGGACGGAACCAGCGGCGAAGGCTCGGCTGGGTTGGACGGAACCAGCGGTGAAGGCTCGGCTGGGCGGAACCAGCGGTGAAGGCGCCGCTGGGTTGAAAGGACCCAGCGGTGAAGGCTCTGGGCTGGGATCATGGAGTGCCGTGAACCGGGGTGACATAACGGTACTGACCATGTACGGTGAGCCACACCATCTCAACACGGAGTCCAGATACTGTTCAAGGGTCATGTTGGGATTTCCCGGTGGCATCCATGAGGCAAAGTGTGGGTCTAATCCACTCCAAAATAAGTCCATCAGCTGCAGATTAGTTAATGTAGATGGCTGTACTCCACAAGGTAGGATTCAATCTTACGGCCATTCTGATAAATAGAGCACAAGATCTGACCCACTTCGTTCAATTTCTTTTGGTCCGTTATTCTGTCACGGGTTGGTGTAGGTAGTGATGTGACATTTGAACAAAGGCGTCGGAGCTTGTTTAGAGAAAAAATGGGCGTGCCAGATGAAGCGCGATTCGAGGCTTGTGTTGTTAACGTGAAAAACACGTGACTAATGACAAACGAGGCCTCGGTTTGTGTGGATACGTCATCGGTTCGGTCTGAGTGTCACTTCCGGATAAAGCGGGTTCGAAACTCACGCCACCTAGTAGACGCATGTGTAGCGGTGTCAGAGAGTTAGAGAACTCCAATTTTCATTGTCGTTATTGTGTCTGTCATATATGTGTTAGGCTGTATATTATTACATTATATCAGGTTAGAATAGTTATAGTATATTTTTTATTATTAATTATAGTAGCTATATTATATTCTTGTTATATTAATTATATATTATTTGGATGGCTTTGGATTTTTGGGTCTGGACTGCTTTTTAATTAGGATTGCCCTTTTTGATTTGTTTGCTTTTTGTGACTTCCTTTTTCCTGGTAATGGAGCCAGCAAGAAAGAGGAGATCCTCCCCTGTCTCAACAGAAGTGTCAGTATCCTCATTTATACCAGCTGGCACTGGCATTTTTATGTTCCCGCATCCTCTGTTTCTTTTGAAAGGACCGTTTCAAAGGCTGGAGAGGTTTTGTCCAAGAAAAGGAATCGTCTAACCCAACACACTTGAAAAAAATCTGTTTCTCAAAAAAAAACATTTGTAATGCTTCCTTCACCCACCCCAAACTGCAGTGTTGCAGTTTGCTCCTCTATATCCCAGTGCCATAAGCACAACACTACACTAATACTAGTAACAGTTCACTGCATAAACCCCCCAGAAACAATTCTTAACTTTTCCCACCCCAGACTATTCTGTTGCAGTTTACTTTATTACACTCCATCCACCATAAGCACTGCACTCAACACAGTGCCACTTTTGTTGTTCATACTGTCACTATCCAAACAATTTATGAATTATTAATTAACTGTGTGTGTGACAGTTGTCTCTGCACAAGTAAATTCAAACAGAAAAAGATACATATTTTATTTTATACCCAGACAATGGACAAATGTCTGCGCAGGTTTTTTTTTTTTTTTTTTTGCAAATGAAGGGTTACAGATATTAACAGTGAGAAAATAAATAAATAAAATAAAACATAATTGGGGTATATGGACATCATAAATCTGCTCAGGTCATTGGTTCAGAATTAATTAATTTGTCTGCTATTTCTTTGCACAGTAGCTAGGTGTCACTACTGAGCAATGCTGAATGAAGCTTTGAGCAATGAACCTTTGGGTGAAGCAATGGGCTGCGAGGTCTCAGTGGTTCAGGAAGCCTCATTTTTCCATCACTACGTGTAGGTTGAAGAAGACTAGAGAGTCAAAGAGTTCCAATATAAACTTTTACTCAAAGTGTCACTCAAAGGGTACAGACGGGTAGGAGGGTAACACACAAATAAACAAAGTAACATTGACAAGAACGGACCAAGATTGACTGAACAGAGGAAACTAAAAATTGGTGCCAGGTGGGCCGGTCTGAGTATTTCACAATCTGCTCAGTTACTGGGATTTTCACGCACAACCATTTCTGGGGTTTAAAAAGAATGGTGTGAAAAGGGAAAAACATCCAGTATGCGGCAGTCCTGTGGGTGAAAATGCCTTGTTGATGCTAGAGGTCAGAGGAGAATGGGCCGACTGATTCAAGCTGATAGAAGAGCAACTTTGACTGAAATAACCACTCGTTACAACCGAGGTATGCAGCAAAGCATTTGTGAAGCCACAACACGCACAACCATGAGGCGGATGGACTACAAAAGCAGAAGACCCCACCGGATACCACTCATCTCCACTACAAATAGGAAAAAGAGGCTACAATTTGCAAGAGCTCACCAAAATTGGACAGTTGAAGACTGGAAAAATGTTGCCTGGTCTGATGAGTCTCGATTTCTGTTGAGACATTCAGATGGTAGAGTCAGAATTTGGCGTAAACAGAATGAGAACATGGATCCATCATGCCTTGTTACCACTGTGCAGGCTGCTGGTGGTGGTGTAATGGTGTGGAGGATGTTTTCTTGGCACACTGTGATGAGGGGGGCGTGGTTTCACGGAGTTTGCAGTGGGGGAGCGAGGGAGGAGCCGAGCGGTAAGTAGGTCAAGTGCAAATGACGAACACCTGTGTCTGATTGCAGTAATTGGCGTGGGGAGACCGCATATAAACCGGCTGGTCCAGAAGAGAGAGAGAGAGAGAAGGACTGGGGCTCTGAACAAGCCATCGAGCAAGCTACTGCCAAAAAACAAAGAATACCTGTTGTTGGTTGAAGGATCTCCGTTTTTACACTGTCCGCGCACGTGGCGCACCTTTACTTTGCTTTTCATTTATTTTAATAAAACTGTTCGAGCCCCGTCACGCCGACCCTTGTCTTCTTTCATCCCCCACAAAGAACCTTCGTTACACACACTTTAGGCCCCTTAGTGCCAATTGGGCATCGTTTAAATGCCACGGCCTACCTGAGCATTGTTTCTGACCATGTTCATCCCTCTGATGGCTACTTCCAGCAGGATAATACACCATGTCACAAAGCTCGAATCATTTCAAATTGGTTTCTTGAACATGACAATGAGTTCACTGTACTAAAATGGCCCCCACAGTCACCAGATCTCAACTCAATAGAGCATCTTTGGGATGTGGTGGAATGGGAGCTTCGTGCCCTGGATGTGCATCCCACAAATCTCCATCAACTGCAAGATGCTATCCTATCAATATGGGCCAACATTTCTAAAGAATGCTTTCAGCACCTTGTTGAATCAATGCCACGTAGAATTAAGGCAGTTCTGAAGGCGAAAGGGGGTCAAACACAGTATTAGTATGGTGTTCCTAATAATCCTTTAGGTGAGTGTATATTCCCCTCTATTCTCTTGTTAACAAAAGGATTTATACAAAATGTAAATCACCTCCTTTTCATAACTTTATTTAAAGGTATAAACAGAATGATACAAAAAAGAATGTGGAGAAAAATGATGATGCTGTCAATAGTAGATGCAGCGAGTGTGATGTATTGGAATATGTGCCATTTCTTTGTGGTGTTTTTTAGCATATGGCCACAGGTAAAAATCAATAAGAGCAGAGTTGATGTGACAGCTCTTCCCATCTCTCTCCTCCACAAGCTTCCACAGATGGTGTCGGATTCTCTCCACACACCAGATGGAGCAACCCCTGATCTCTACCTCTCGCCTCTCACCGGAGCTCAACAGTTCACCTGTGAAACAACTCATCATCACTACAACAATACTGCCAAGAGTATCCGTCTATCATGTAAGGATTCATCTCACAAAACCTGCCTAAGCAAAACCTGCCTAAGCAAAACCTAAAGATATTATGTGAAATTCACTCATAATCACATGCATGTTGGAGTCTTTCAAACTGAACAAAGGTTTGCTAAAGATATAACAAATAATCTCCAGACTAAATAAACAGGGCAACTAAAATAAAGGCACAACAAACCGTTTTTCAGTGTCTTCATTAGGGCATCCGAGTAGCGTAAAGCCCCAAGGTACACAAGGCCTTGTGGTACCCTGTAGTCAGCAAACATGGTCAGGTAGTTAAGGTTCGGGATGTTCCCCTCCCCTCGGGCCTCCATGATGCCCCACACGTCCGCCACAAGGATTTGAGCCCTCTTGTAAAACGAGATCCTCTTACCCTACAATATCAACAAAATATTACACGTCATGACGTGGCATACCTTGTGAAAAAGTACACTTTAGCATACTTTTGAAAAAAGTGCTTATTACAGAAATAATATACTTTATTATAGTGCCCCTATTATGCTTTTTCATGCTTCATTTCCAAAGGATGACGACTCCCTCTGGAATTGATAAGGTAAAGCCAACACCTGTTCGTGTCAATGTATCAAGCGCTGAGGAAGATCCGGAGCTGAAATTCAGATATGGTAATGTGCGTTTTGTTTCCCACATGTGCTGTAAGCGATGGACCAATCACAACAGACTGGGCCATCTGACCAATCAGAGTAGAGCAGCTCTCAGAAGGGAGGGATTAGAGAGACTGAATCTTCGAACAAACCGTTTTCAGAAATTAGGCTATGTGCAATGTATATTATGAGAAGAATTAAGTGTTGTTTGATCTTGGGTGCATGTAATGTAATCCTATTTTAGGACACCTTAAAATAAAATGAGGAGCATTTAAAATAGCATAAGAGACACTTTAAAATAATATACTTATATTAAATGCAATTAGTTGAACTTAAGAGTGCTTTTTTGAAGTAGGACTTAAGTACTTTGTCATTTCATAACCACTTTTATTGTTTTTGAAATATAGATAATGCCAAATGTACTGACAATCATTTGAGTAAACTAAATGTAAAGTCATTTCTATTTAAACTGTATTTTCATACATATTTGAAATTACATATTAATAATGATAAAGTTGTAATTCAGTAAATAAAAAAAATCAAGTACTTTATATTTTATATTGTTAGTAAACACAAAAGTGTACATTTTTAAAGTGGACTTATGCTTTTTAACTTTATTATGTAACGTTGCTGTTTGAGCATGAAAAAGGTCTACAAATTTAGAAAGCATGAAGTCACTTAGTTATTCTCTAAATCAGTGTCACTGTTTCTGAACTCCTTGAAACGCCTCTATTGTAGTCTTGTAGTAGCTTTTTCCCGGGAACGAACACCTCACAATATTCCTCATTTATATAATTCCCATCCAAGGCATAAACAAAAAAGC
Source organism: Meda fulgida (assembly GCA_030578275.1). Lineage (NCBI taxonomy): Eukaryota > Metazoa > Chordata > Actinopteri > Cypriniformes > Leuciscidae > Meda > Meda fulgida. The sequence continues at coordinate 4,049,659 of CM060623.1, forward strand.
GGTGAGGCCTGATTGCAAACTCATGCAAGGAGGAGCTTCATAGAGACAAAAACTAAACAGGGGTGCGTTTCCCAAAGCCAACTATGGTCGCAAGTTCCGTCGTTACCAATAGAGTTCAACGGAAATTGCGATCATAGTTGGATAACGATACATTTGGGAAATGCACTCCAGAGCGTTACTGACAGACTTGGAAGAGAGGAGCTGCAACAATGTAAAATATGTGAAAAATAAGTTGTTTTTTGAACATTCAATCATGAAAACCTATTCTTAGTAGACCGCAAAACAAAATCAAGACTTTGAAAACGGGTCTTCATTAAAGCACAACAAAAGATTATGAAAAGTGTACTTTAAGAACACTTAAGTGGCCTTTTATTTCTTTAAAATTATATTTGAAAGGACAGTTTTTCTTAAATACACTTTGATTTGATGTACACTAAAAGTGCACATTCAATACACTTATTTTTCACAAGGCATCTAACATGCAAGTGAAAGCTAAGCAAGTTTAACTAAAGTTCTTCAAAAGCCATGCTTTAAATGGCTAAACTGAAATTTTACTATTGATTTCAAATGTTTGATGTGAATATTTTTACCTCATACGTGGCTTCATCTCTGTATGACGGTATATTCTGAACAATATACTTCACCATCCTCTCTGCATCATTCTCACAATGACTCATGAACATCCGGAAGGATCCACCATTCTCCATGAGCACTCGTCCAGCCTCTGTTAGCGCCTGGTGACGCTCTTTCAGCATGGGCATGCTAGCAGCGCTGTCTGAACGCAGGACTTTCGCCAGCTGGGCCTCACTGATCTGAGAGAAGTAGGCAGGGCTCGTAATGGGCACTCCTAAATAAAGACATTACATACACATATCATAGAGTTGAAATTTCACAGTCCATAAAAAGTATTCTTATAAAATGAAAAGGATGTATTTATTATCAATTATCCATGTATTTATGGACCTTGCTTTGTGCACTGACAAAGCCCAACCCCTGAAAAACAACCCCACACCATAATCCCCCCTCCACCAAACTTTACAATTGGCACAATGCAGTCAGGCAAGTCCCGTTCTCCTGGCAACCGCCAAACCCAGACTCGTCCATCGGATTGCCAGACAGAGAAGGGTGATTCGTCACTCCAGAGAACACGTCTCCACTGCTCTAGAGTCCAGTGGTGGCATGCTTTACACCACTGCATCCCACGCTTTGCATTGCACTTGGTGATGTAAGGCTTGGATGCAGCTACTCAGCCATGGAAACCCATTCAATGAAGCTCTCTACGCACTGTTCTTGAGCTAATCTGAAGGCCACACGAAGTTTGGAGGTCTGCAGCTATTGACTGCAGAAAGTTGGTGACTTCTGCGCACTGTGCACCTCAGTATGCGCAGAACCCGCTCTGTGATTTTACGTGGCCTAACACCTCATGGCTGAGTTTCTGTTGTTCCCAATTGCTTCCACTTTTTTATAATACCACTAACAGTTGACCATGGAATATTTAGTAGTAAGGAAATTTCACAACTGGACTTATTGCACAGATAGCAACCTATCGTCGTACCACGCTTTAATTCACTGAGCTCCTGAGAGCGACCCATTCTTTCACAAATGTTTGTAGAAGCATCTGCATTTTATACAACTGTGCCCATGGAAGTGATTGGAACACCTGAATTCAATGATTTGGAGGGGTGTCCCAATACTTTTGGCAATATAGTATACATAATCAGTCACCTTCATCCAAAGCCCTGGTCACAGCAGCACAGAGAGACATGTACCCTCGATAGGTGTTTCCCCTACACGTGACCTCACACTGATCCTCCTCCTTCTCAGGCCAGAAGGAGAAGTTCATGGTGTCTGTCACAAACACCCAGTTGATGGCATCATCTGAGTCTGGTGAAGGTGCGAGCGGATTCATCTTTTTCCAGCCGCTGGCTGTGAATTCTTCGCTTTCACGGAGCTCATAAATCATCTGAGCCACACGTTTAACACCATCTTCATCCACGAACACATCTTGACTCCGCTCGGCCACAAACTGACCAGACTCTCGAGGGGACAGCGGCTCCTCCATTGTTTTCTGTTTTGGGAAGAAACATTTTGAGACTCTGGCTATGTTCACAACTGAAAACGTAAAGCTGAACTGAATCATGCTGGATGATGACACCATTGACTTCTGCAGAGCTGCTTTATAGCCGATTCGACATTGTTTCATAATTGACGAATTTTGCAACATTGACACTGTTATTGAACTTAATTGAGTCAACATTGAACTGACTCAAACTGAATAACAACACTATTGTCTTCTGTAGAGCTGCTTACAGCCAGTGCTGGATGGATTACTTCTAGATTACATATTGTAGTCCGTTACTGATTCCAAATTACATGACACAATTTTTTGTTAGTAATCCATTACATTTGATATAAAAATACAAGGAGAAAGAAAATACATTCCATTCTTTATCAACAATATGAAGTGCACTAAACATTTCATTAGGTCAGGGTTTCCCAGACTGGGGTTCGTGATGTAACTGCAGGAGGTTTGTGAATTTAATGAAAAGCTATTTAGTCATTTAATTTTAAAATTAAATAAGTAACTGTCTGATTATAAGTATTTTAAAATTGAATATAATCTAATTACAAGTACTTCATTTTTGGAATCTGATATACTACTGCACTGCTTATAGCTAAATCAAACTCATTTCATAATTGATGAACTTTACACAGTTATGGAACTGAACCGAATCAACACTGAACAGTGAATAATGACACTCTTTTTTTTAGAGCTGCTTCACTGCAGAATTAAACTCTGTTTGCAGCAAATGTAATTTTCCTGTTTATCCCTGTAAAGCTGATTTGAAACAATCTGTACTGTATGAAGCACTATAAATAAAGGTGACTTGACTTTTGTCAAGTAGGAAAAACACTATGGAAGTCAATGGGTGCCGTCAACTGGTTACCAACATTCTTCAAAATATCTTATTTTGTATTTGGAACAACTTGAGGGAGAGTAAATTATGACAAAATTTTCATATTTGGGTGAACTATCCCTTTAATGCACAGGTAATCTGAATATTCATGCATAGGAAAGTTATACTACTGCAGAAATTGAGTAGTAGCCTATGCTATTCCATCTTTGTGTTATTCAAATATTAAATCATTAGCAATTGAATGATTCCTTTAAAATGTTGTAGATGTCTCAATCCTTATTTTATTACCATTTTCCAACAATTGTAATATTTATCATAATTCTAAAAAATTCTAGAAAATTGCATTTTGTGTCATGTGCCTCTTTAAATTGTACTTACTGAAAAGCCCGTGTTCAAAAATCGTCGCGACTCAAATTAAAGTGTTTTTAAATCGTGTAATCGAGCAATATTACTTGAATTTTCAGACCTGCTGGAATGTACGTTACAGTATTAGTGAGGAGAGAGAGAAGGCGGGTCTGTGTGAGAATGTCTCTTGGTACAAAGTACATAATGCTGTTTATTTACTGCAGATTTACTGACTTTTCTCCTCGCAAGTAAACCTACTGCACACAGTAACAATTTGAATTTGGAAATAAACCCGCTGTAGCTTTGAATGTCCGTGTTGGCCAAGCTAATTCTTACCTCTTGTTTTAATGCTAAAACTCGTGCAAATCACGTGCTATCGTTTCTACTTCCCAGTTCCCACTTCTGAAGTCGTGATTACGAGATCATCGCATTCAGATTTTGACTTGAGAGGCCGTTCATGTCCTATTTTTTACTAGGAAACTTTACGATAGTTCCGAGAGCACGTGAAGGCAGCAACATCATGCGGACTTTGTCTGGCCCTTCTGGCTTCAAGCTGATTATAGATGCGCAAAATTGCGCAAACATATTTCGGGTCGTTGGCATGTTGCTATAACATTGCAAACCGTGTCATTTAACCTTATAAAGTTACATTTAGTTTGCCATGTATAGAGTAGTTCTTGTACAATGTGTAAAATGACTGTTTGTTCATTGCTGTGTTATGCTATAAATTATACATATACTAATAATAATAAAAAAAATTATCTATGCAATTATGGACAATAGTGGTGGCCCCAAGTATTTTGACACGTACGATACAATTAAAAATGTCTTTGCAATTTTATATTTTAAATAGGGCCCATATGTTCAAAATTAAGACCAAATATTGTACACTTTCTGACTGTCAAGACTTTATGGAACATATTTTAATGAAAATATAATGACATGACCTACACTACACCATAAAAAAATGCCTTAAAGAGAAATTGGTCAAGCATTTGAAAACGTTGCTCAGAAGAACAACTAAAAAAAGCTCTAGCATCATTCGACTGCAGACTACTTGGTTTTATATTTTGCAATAATTCAATACAATTCATTGTTTTTTGCAACTAATTAAATGTCCAAATACTGTAATATATGGGCGCTATATTGAAAACTCAACTGTAAAACAATATCTAAACTTCATTATCACAAACAAGGTGTGAAGCGATCAAGATTACTTTCGTCCAAAGTGCAAAAGTGACTGAGGCAACAATTTAATGTGAAGAGAAAATGGAATAACACTGGACAATATTTGAAATGTACTGCATGTCTTTATATTTTAAAATAAATATAATATACAATATATTATTAAAATAAAACAATTTAAATTTTTTAGAATCAAGTACATGCCAGTAGTCTGTAAATCAAAGTCTCATACGGATAATTTCTAAAAAATGCACACACAAACGTTGGTATGTTTATTTTTTATTTTTAAATGTTTGTCCAGGCATGATCATTTTATTTTTATTGAAGGGATTAGATATTAACTGTATAGACACGGTTTAATAATCAAACCACACTGAAAAAAATGGCAATTCCTTTATTTCAGACAAATGACAAACTCTACAAATGTGCCTGGTTGAAGAACTTCAGAGAAAATTTGAGTAAAAAAATAAAGAAAAATAAAACAGAAAGGGAGATTGAGAATTACCATCCTGCTCTGACACAAATATAGTCTAAAACTTAAAATCCACTTGTTTTCTTTTCTTATTAAAAAGAAAAACACATACAATGATTGTGAGCCTTCTTTTAGGATGGCAGACCTACAAAAAATTCCAGAGGTAGAGTACTTTTTTTTTAAACACTAGATTTTAAAAACCCAGCAACAGACAGGAGAGAAAAGACATACAAAAAAAAAAGTACTGCACGCCTTCAGTACCTAGTGAAAATATCTGTATTTCTGAGGAAAACATCACACGAATGAAACAGAGTGTAAAGGATATAATCATATGTCCATAGTAATTATTGGATATTTACATTTTATTTTCTATCAAATGCAGTTAGAACACTCAGAAGAGTAAAAAACAAACATGACAAAAAAAAAAAAAAACAGGCGGTGGGTTTGCGGGGTGTGAATGTGTACATTCTGGATCAAGCTTTTGGAATAATGGAACATTTTCGTTACCCATAAAACCTTCACTCCAAAAGGGAAAATACAACAACAACGTCCTGTTGAAAAGCAGCTATCTGCTCATCCAAGATTTCTGAGAAGCGATAGTTGGTATAAAATTAATATAAAAACAACCCAAAGAAAGAACAATCCCACAAAATCCACAATCAAAGACAACCAGAGGGCTCGGGCTCGTATGATTCTATGAGGGACTCCTATAAAGCTGGCAGACAGGGATGTGTCAGGCCATCACGCGCTGACGAGGACTTCAGCTGCAGTCGGATGGATATCCTGAGAAGGGATGGTTAGTTCTGGCGTCCCAAGAGGTGTAGAGCGCTGGAGAACAGAGAGTAGGAGAGGACATCAGTCAGCAACATTATGCTTCAGTCCACTGTGATGTGATCACTCAATCTGTGACGTACCTGTTCTGTAACAGGTACTGAGCGTTCTGGATCTGGTCTTGGGTTCCTGTGATGGTGATGATGCGGTCCTCTGAACCCTGTAGGGGCTCGTCGATTTTGATAGACGCTCCAGACTCGTGACGAATCTGCTTGATCCTCTGACCCCCTTTACCGATGATGGATCCGGCCAGCTGAGAATCACAGCAGGAGTTAAATACACGTTTCATGCGTGAATCGTATCACGTCAGGAGAGATTTACTCACATCTTTAGGAATAGTCACTTGTGTGGTGATCACAGGCCCTTCACTGTAACTGCTCCTTCCACCTGGGCATAAGGAGAGAGTGAAATATATCATAATGGGAGATTTATGAATGTGTCTATATGAATATATGGCCTCTATAGCCTGGGACACACCAGGCCGATGGCCGGCCAATGTCGGCTCGTTTTTGAGCGTTGGTCTGCGTAGTTTTTTTTCAGTGTGTTCAGCACCGTTGGCTCTAGTCAGACACCACTGGTGGTTTTACACCCAATTCTGCATGTCAAATCAGTGGCAGAGCTTGTAGGAATCGATCACTCCGATTGGTTGTTCAGCTTAGCGAATTAGAAAATGAAAAAAATAAAAAATAAATGGAACTGACAAAAGCAAACAAACGACGGAGTAAAGAGGGAACACTCTAGACACTTGCCATTCTTGACATTTCATCTCATTTGACCAGTGGATTATTTTAATAACAACATGGCTTTGTGGAATCAAGACGTCGAAGCTACACAAATCCATCTGTAGTGAGTGATACTGGTGTAAATTGGTGCTTCATTTGTATTTCCAAAATTCTGGCATTTCCAGTTTCCCTTTTTTGAAAGCAGACTACTTCCACAAGCTGGTATGGGAGAGGGGTGTCCTCTCACGCAGGTGCCCATTCTGTGCAGTGTTCAAGCACAGCGGTTTTGCCCCCGAAGCCAGTCGCTTTCATCAGCGCTAGTTCTTTGCCATGGGTTTGGTGTGTCCCTATCTTATTATAACAGGGTGCAGTACTTACCAGACTGATAGGAGGAATCCCAAGATGAATTATTGTCTGATTTGAGAAACACAAAAAGAGAAAGTAAATAATCTTTACTGCACAGCAGTGGTTCCCAGCCTTTCCCAACTCACGGCAAGAACTTTAACGGAGATGAAAAACTCTGGTGTTTTGAACAGTTAGTGGATTCTGACTAACTTAAACACCTCTGACTGGCCATTGCGTTCCAGAAATTAACATTGCTCAACACTGTTAAAATGTACTGCACTGTGTGTGTCGGGCTAAAGATAAAAATGTTTCCAATAGAGATCACGCTTGACTTAAAGCCTATTCCGGTAAAATAATGTGTAAAGTAAAACTAAAACAAGCTAAATAATGTAAATCTTAATTTCTGCTTGTTCTCCGCTCCCACACATGTGAAGACTAGCGCTAGATAGTCGCTACTGTATTTTCTTCGGTCGGCTATATTTTTAGTATTTTTGATGTCGGGCGTTGCTGCAGATTTATCCTTACTTGTAGACGGAGAAACATCTGCATTTGTCCTTTTCAGCGACCCTGTTGATAACCATTTATCCATGTTTAAAACTGTTGTAGCCTACAGTAACTATATGCAGCAACATTATGGTAGATAAACTGGTGGTTTATTCTTAACAACCAAACAGTGAGCTTAAATATTGAACACAGTTAAAGTTTAATGTTTATTTTTGTTATTTCATTTTATATTGAAAAACATTTAATTAGACATTTTCACATATATTAAAAAATATATTTTTTATTAATAGTAAATGGCAGACCCACTGCATTATCAAAACCCACCCCTGTACAGTAAGATATGTAAATTGGGCCACTCTTTTGATAAGTCTTGACTGTCAAAAAGTGTCCCGGTTTTTATTTGAATTAACTAATATTTTGCAATGCTTTTGCATTCACTCAAATTAATTTCCCTATCCCCAAGAAACTCGCAAAACTTTTGTGATGGAAATATGTCGTGAGAGAGAAAAATATATTTCAGTGAATGCAGTTTCTAAGGGGAATGCAAGTTTCTCAATGGAAAAACTAGCATCATACTTTAGTAAGAGAATGCTGTGTTCTTTGGTGAGAGAAAGGAAAAGCCCTGAAATATAATTTCCCCTTCCATCTAATTTTTTCCCCTCCATCAAGTCTCCCTTTTTTAAAAACTACTTTAGATAAACCCACCCCTAAACAGCATGCAACATATACAATTGTGGTTAGTTGCTTCACACGTAGTCAGATTATCTTGTCTAAGTGTGCAGTAATCAGCCAGAATAAGTTAGTCAGATAGTTTATAAAACATTTCAAAGACTTTGGTGAGACTGAAAGGTGACAAAGGGTGAACATTTTTCCTCAAGAAAAAAAAGATATTTCAAATGCAAAGACTTACCATATCCGTCATTCTGTAAAGCAAGAGAGAACAGAACAGAAGGGTGAGAATCAAAAACCTCAAACACAAATGTTTGAAGGCAACTTACGGAAACCAATGTGTCCCTCTCTTTATTCCCAAGGCACCTAGCTACTCAAACATCATCTGTACCGGGTAACAGTTGAGCTGCTGTTTTAGATGCTATTGTTAAGTCAGCATGAAACAGAAATTGTGATGTACATAAGATATGTAATGTATTTTGGCTTCTCAAAAGACAAAAGAAGTGTAGGGCAGTATTTGATTTAGTCCATCTGGAATTTATTGGATCACTGTAGTTTACTAATTGCAGCAAATGTTTTATTTAAGTCTGACCGAAAAATTCTTGCTGGAGAATTGTCCATTTGAAAACCTTCAAACCTTCAAGGGGGGGGGGGGCATTTCGAGTCATTTCGGGGGGGCAGACCGAGTCATTTCTTGAAACTGAACTAAATAATAATAATAATAATAATCTTTACAAAAAGACTGAATACTGACCATGCTGCCTCCATAACGATCATTGCGTCCTCGTCTTTCCCCACTGGAGAAAATAAGAAAATCGACAAATATGGTATACAATGATTAACTGCTAAACAACACAAGAAAGCATTATAGCTGACAACCAGGGAAATCTTGAACAGCACTGATCCAACTGAAGAACTTACTGCCGTCTTTCTTCCATGTGGCCACGCTGGGAACTGTAGGAGTACTGGTCATCGCTGTAAAGTTTGAAACACAACATTCAAAAACGTATCCAGCAAGAAGATAAATCAATTCTTAATGATAAACCAAAATTAAAACTCTTGGCAAAAACCAAGTCCCTATTTACGCTAAGGCTGGAATACACTACACAAATCTAAATTAAACAGTTATTGAAAAACTGGACATCACACAAAACAACTGAGGATTACAAACTAACAGACTTTCACGTCAAAGTTGTTAAAACTTTGAACTAGTTTTGCAGAGACCTGCGCCTAAATGCACGAATGTTCTATAATCGGCTCAAAATATCAAAGATGTGTGATATCCTATGACACTCTGTGCCCATCATACACTACGCGTTTTTCAGTGAAGTCTGTCAACGCCGACTGCCCAAAACCTGCAGACTGGCTCTGACTTTCAGCAACTAGCGTTGACTTGTCCAGACTGCAAATAAGGGGAAAATCAAGGCAAAAGGCATGTAGTGTATTCCAGTCTTTATATTTCAACCAAAATAAATATATAGATAGATTGAAGTGACTCACCCTCTCCTGTGGTGTGGGGGTCCCATGGGCATGTTTCGTGGGGGACGACCCCCTCCTCTTCCCCCTCTTTGGGGTGGAGGGGGGCCCCTGCGTGGGCTCATGTCATCATAGTCTCTCCTGTTCTGCATGTGGTGGCCACCACGACCTCCACTGGGGGGCATTCGATCAAAGCCTCCACCGCTGCCACGCCCCCGAGAAGAGAAGCCTCCCATTGGCCGACGGCCCCGCTCTTCATACATCGTACTGAAGCCACCATAGTCATAGGTCTCATCGTAAAAGTTAGGGTCATACTGCTGAGCTCTGCCTTTAATGGGAGCCTGGAGAGAGAGAGGTAATGAGAAACATGTCTAACAACACCGTGACAAACAGCACTGTCAAATGATGTGTCAATCTGACCTCCACAATGAGCTCTAGCATGGTCCTAATGCACTGCACCACCCGCTCTGCTTTGCCCCCCACTAGCACCACACGGTCAGTGGACTGAGGACAGCACTCCTGAAAGAGCTTGATGGTGGTCTGGGTGCTCTAGAACAGAAGTTTTTTGATCAGTGCTATAAAATTCATATTTTATAGTTAAAATTCCCATCTTAGGTGTCTTACTTCACGAAGTTCCTTGATCTTGGCACCCTTCACGCCGATGATGCTTCCAGCTAGACTCTGATGGATGAGCAGCCTCAGCTCACAGTCAAAGTCCACCCCCTTGTGATGTTGATACTGCTCCAACCAATCAGAGAATCAGAGGTGCCATTTAAGTATACAGTAAAAGCTTCAGTGAATGTGCAGCTTCTCACCCAGGGGTGGCTGATATAAATGACAATTTTTTTTGTATACTTTGGTTATAAAAATAAAAAAAAATTATATATGGGTGTAAATCGGACAGTTCATCACGATATTGGTTCTCATAGCCAGTGGTACGATATTTGCAGATTACGATTCGGGGGTATATCGATTGATGTATCTATATTATGATATTACATGCCTATTTTACACAACCAGTTACATTTTTATTAACTTACAAATGCATCCAAAATATGTAACATGAACATTTATCTAAAAATTGCACATCCAATAATAGGAAGAAAATCAAGTCACACATGAGATCAGTAATGATGAAAGCTTATGACATGACAAGTCATTCAGGCTTCTGTGCTTTTTTGTTTGCTTGTTTTTTGGCTGCTAGGACATCACAGTCTGGGGCACATGCAGGACTCAAAAATAAATGTGCATCACCCCCCCTACTCCCATCTCATATGAATTGTGAAAAAAAAAAAAAACTCACCTCTTCTAGAGTGGGTATAATCTTCAGCAATATCTCAGCTACCGTGGGAATATCAGCACTGACGCTTAGAATTCTGTCAAAGTAATGAATTGCATTCCACGAGAAGAGAGAAGAGAGCGTATATTAGACACAAAAACAGTCTGAAGAAAACAGTCAGTGCTTTTTTTTTTTTAGCACATTTAAATGTGAGGGGGAACAGACCCCAAAGAGAGTCATGGACTCATGCACTCCTTTGTCAAAGGGGAGTAGAGAACACAGGAAAACAAAGAAAAGCAAACTGAAGCTCCTTCCCGTTGCTGAAACGTGAAGACACAGGGAAGGGAAGATATGAAACGGATAGAGGGGTGAAAAAGTGGAAGCAGAAAAAGAAGAAGAGCAAAGTTCAAAAGTCAAATGCCACAGTAAAACAATGCAACAGACAAAAGGGAGAAAATATATTTTGCACTGCCCCTTCACCATAAATAACTAAATTCAGCCTTGTATTAGCAAAAAACCTTTCAAATGAAAACTGTGGAAGAAGGCCATTTCCCAGTCGGAGAGGGAAACAGGGTGGGAAAGGGCTTCCTTACATTACAGAAAAGGCATTTGAACATAGAAAAAGAGCATTTTAAATTCATATTGATCGTCATGGCAGCATCATACTCATGTTTCATGGAAGAAAGGGAGCAGTTTGTACATTAAGGATGTTAAAACAGTTCTGATATTGGCAGTAACAGAGCTGATATGACTTGGAGGTTGGAGTATCTGAGTGGCACGTACCGCTCGGGCCCACTGCTGTCTGGGACTGACACAGTGGCATTGTACTGCAGGGGGCGGGGCCAAGTACCCAGAGCAATCAAGCACACGGATGTCAATCAAGTAAGCCGCCCAATAGGAAGGGCGCGATTATGGGTGTGGCCAACCAGGGAGTCAGGAGGTCAGGCGGCAACGCAGGTGGGCGGTACGAGTTGATCCGGAATATGGGAATTGGCCAAAAATGAACAGAAAAATAAAAACAAAAAACAAGGAAAAGGGGAGAGGGAGTGGAAGAGGAATACATTTTTTAATTGGAAACACTTTCAGTGTGACTTTCAATTCTCATAATGTTGGAGGAGAATGGAGAACAGGAGAGGAACAGATTATGAGAATATGTACTAGGCCAAATACTATTTTAGCCAGTATCAAAGATTCATATACTCTTCAATTAACTAAAGAGTACAGTAGAATGTGGGGTGTTTATAACACAGCACTGTTTTTGTAACACAAACTGCCTTGGTACCATAAAATCTATCTTTTTTTCTTGGATGATGAGTTTAAATTGTTCTGTTGCTTTTTATACATACAAGCATTAGCATATTATAACCCAGTTTTACAGACATCTGAGCTCCATCTACCAGTTTGTGTGTGGAAAGAGTGAGAATGTGCAAACTAAACAAACGAGTACTCACATCTGTGCGCAGAGCTTTAATATTCTTCCCACCCTTTCCGATCACCGCTCCGGCATTCTGCAGAGAAGATCCAATCAGCATTGAGGTACAAGAGAAACGAAACACAGAAGAGATGGGAAACTCAGGGACTTACTTTGCTCTGTAGCAGAATTCTGAGCTCCACCATGTCGTCAGAATTTCGTGATCGCTTATGGGGCATGTCGTCCTCAGTATCCTCAGCAGAACGCTTACCTGAAATGGCATTCGCAAAACACGTACATTTATCACATAAAAGTGGCAATGAACCGTAACTAGCGACAGATCTTTTCTTTTGTATTGTGACATATAATAGAGCAGTTTCCCAACACTGTTCCTGGAGGCACATCAACACTGCACATTTTGGATGTCTCTCTTATCTGACCCATATATTTCTGGTCTTAGAATCTCTACTATTGAGCTAATGGGTTGAAACAGGTGTGTCTGATTATTTGTTGGTGTGCCTCCAGGAACAGGATTAAGAAACACTGCATTAAAGTGCAACATTGGTTGTTAATTGGATCTTGAGATGTGTGCGTGGCACTCCAAAGGGGATATCGAACCGGGTAGTTCTAGGAACTTAAGCCGCGTTTCCACCGCAGGAACTTTCGGTTGGTACTCTGTGTGTTTCGACTGCAGGAACCAGGCTTCGGGTTAAAATGTGCCACTCTGAGAAAGTACTACATCAGCATAGACTTTCTAAGTTTAGAAACTTTAAGGGGTGGGACTTGAGTGCCGAACATGCTGATTGGTTGAGTTCATGCAGCATTTCTTTTCAACCACCTGTCCTCAAAAGTCTGTTGTGGTGCATGCAGTAAGAGTTGTTTGCTATTCGAATCAACAATGATTAAAAAATACGACCAATGGACAGATGACAAGGTTCTGGCCATTAAGCTCAGAGAATGAAATCCAGCTGGAAATAGAAAGTAGTGCGCAGTCCTACGTCACCGGACTAATTTGCCTAATCTTTACGGTACTTTAGACCCCGATGGAAACGCAGACAGCAACAGGTCTGGGGAAAAAAAAGTTCCTGTGACAAACTGTTCTGGGAAATTTCGATGGAAACACGGCTTTAGTTATAGGAACTAGCCACCAGGGTGGTTACCCAAGAACTAAATGTTCCCCTAGGGCAATTTTCCTGGTTGCATTCACACCGCCAGTATAAACTCTGAAGTGACTTGTGACTGGGCTTGTTGTGACTTATTTTGACAGTGCGGCAGACATTTATTTTGACGGCGCTAAGAATGCCAAAGCCTGAACACACAGCGGTCCCATTCTCCATCTTCATTAGTTTAAGACCTGTTTAACAGTCCTGTCAAATAAGTTATTAGATAGAACCTGTTACAAATAAAGTAGACAGTATATAAAAATTATTACTTTTTGCCATGTGGTTGATGCCCAATGTCGCAGAAATACATAATCATGTTTCGCTTGGTCTCCGAAAAGTTGCATTGGATTTCTCCTTAGCCTAAAGGTATAGAGGTCCATCTATCACTGTTTTCCTTGTTAGTAGAGTTCGTTCATGGAGTAAATATACAGGCTATAAACTGTGTACACGTTTTGTTTTGGTTTTGTTAAATGGCAGGTGCTTGGTAAAAAAAAAATTCTCATAATATACATTTGCACATCATCACATTTTCAATGATTCTCAAACGACTCGTCAAATGAATCAATCTCTCTAAATCCCTCCTTTCCGCGAGCTACTCTGTTCTGATTGGCCAGACAGCTCAGTCTGTTGTGATTGGCCTACCGTCACGTGTACGGCGCGCCGAGAACAAAAACGGCCATTGCCATAACAACGTCAGCACAGCTTGTCCCGAGGCTTCCTACACTGTAAACTAAACACAGTAACGAACAATGACTTCAATTTGACCATTTAATGCGAGCGCAGTCTGATGCTGAAACACTGTTATTAAACCCGAACCTGAAGATGTTGCAACTGTAATTCTACACCATCAGCATTAACAAAAACATGTTTTTTACTTGTACTAATTTACCGAATATTTTTCTAATATATTGCGGTGAACACATGGTAACTGTATCAATAACAGTGCATGTATGCAATGTACATTAGCCGAGCTCTAGAGTGAATGATCTGATGTAACATACGTTGGTAAAACAAATATTTCCTCAAAGTAGTGAGAACAACAGATAATATGCATTAATAGACACAGTTTTAGGTAATAGTGGCCCACAGCTGATCAGCAGTATTTCAGTAGGACAGTAATAATGTGAGTTAGACAGTTAGCAGGAGACCAACACAATATAAAACTCAAAACTACGTTTTTTTGAACATCTTTCAAGAGCAAGCGGTTTGTGAATCCTGCATTGAGAAAAGCAGTCGTCAGTAAAATAAAGGGAACACAGCAAAAGTTTAGGATTATACTGCTGTAATATCATGGTAAAGATGAATTTTAACCACTGATTCTTCACATGGTCATCCTTGGAGAGTGAAAAATATCTGGCTTTACCTTCCCATTATGCACAGCGCAGTCTTCTCGACATGATGCTGTCCACAGGGATCAGCTACTGGTTTGAGGTTCAAGTTTCCCTGATGTCTGCGCGTGCAATACGTGGGCGGGCAATATACTCATGTTTCGTCTTGACGTCACAACAAACGGCTTATGACTCGATTGAAAAAACTATTAATTTAATTGACTCAGAGTCGACTTTTACATTTGAAAGACAATAACTTTATATACGGTGCACTTTCAGATTTAAAACTTTGCAGGATGTTTTCATTCACTTAGAGCTATATTACACACTACATGAAAGGTCATTTTCAATATCCATAATAGGGGCCCTTTAAACCAGATACTGCACAAGGAAAAGCAGGATTTTATCCGTTGGGAAGTGGATGGTGAAAATCGGATGAAGACTAACATTTTTTTTATTTTTTTTAAGGAGTGCACAATAACAACATTCAAAATATTGGCTCCATTTTAATTGTACTGCTTTTAAAAAAACCACTGGATCTTACCATTACTCTCATTGTTGCTGTAAGTGTCCTCTTCCTGCGGGTCGTTTTCTGGCTCCATTATCTATCTACAACAAACGGAGATGAACAGCTCTCTCTTTACTAACGGATGCCTAAGGGAAAATACAAATAGTACATGAAAGAAAATGTAATATGATCTAATAGGATGCTAGTCCCAACTATTTTTTATAACCATTCTATGAATCTCATCAGAATGAACACTTCTCTTTGTCAATGGAGCATTAGTGAAAAACACATTAAGGCAAATTATATTAAAAAAAGTGTGTGTATGTATATATATATATATGTGTGTGTGTGTGTGAGAAAAACGAAAGCAGAACTGAAACTAAATATTCTTGCAGCTATTCTCCAGTATTGAAAAAAACTGAAAAATAATGTACTGCAATACACCTAAAATTAGCAAGAAGCTACTAAGAACATAAAAAAACTACAATTGGGTTATGTCTCAAAAAGTATGAGGCTGCCTACCTAGACAGCATTGTGCTGAACACAAGGGCTTATGAACGGTAGAACGCGCCCGTATTGCTAACAAACTATTCGCCAAATGAATCCTAACGCTGTTGTCTAGACATGCAACTTACAGTGCTTTGAAACACAGGATTACTGTAAAATGAATTGATTAGCCGCCATCTTCTTGTGCGGAATCAGCTGCCTGCCTGGCTAATTAACAATAGATAGTTTCAGGGAGCTAACGAGCTAACTTAGCTAACTACCATAAAGTATTTTTTCACTAGCATTACTCGTAGATACTAGGCTACGTATCCTGCTGAAATAAATAAATAAATAAATAAATAAATACAACGCCAACACTTTCTTCAACGCATGCCAAACTGTGGAAATTACAGGAGAGGAAATAGCTTATAAGGACTGCTAGCTTCCTTTAGCTAACACAGAAGAGGCTAGTTATCTAGCAAGAAAAAAAATGCAAACTGCGACAATAACCCGTGTGCACGAAAACGTATATCGATAATTTAAACCTGTGAACCTATTTACCACTATTATATATTGGTTTATTATGTAAAACCGATAATAAAATGCTTTTTGTGTCAGGAAATGTACCTACCGAACTGTTCCTGTCTTACTCCCCCTTCGTAAAAACAATGACGCACTAAATCTATCTTTCTACGGCGATGTAGCGCGGACCAATGAGAGCACCTCCCTCCACAAACGAAACGCGCTCTGATTGGTCCAAACACCAGCATAACCGAAACTCCAATAGCGTCACGGGCAATCATTGGTCAACAGAAACGCCAATCATTTATGACCGCTTTCATGATTAGCACGACTAGTTAGTCGTAGAAAGTACATTTGTGTTTTGAAATGAGATAAGCTTAATTGTGATGCTTCTTAACGTAATATCAAAACGTAACTTAGTCGCTGTAAGGGAGTCATAAGAAGATCCGTAGTATTGGCAAAGACGTTGTGGGTTATGATCGCAATACATTTATTAGAGCAAAGTGGCGCGCTCTCAAATAAGACACCATGCCGCCTGCACAGGAATAAAGGTGGAGTTACTCATTTTCTGGTGAGGTATCTACTTTAACTAAACATAAAAATGTTGTACATAGTATAGTGTAGTTATACAGTTTAATATGTTGCAAATTATGTGTTTTTTATTTCGAAAAAGTATTTAAAAATAATAATAATTCAGGACACACACACACCTTTAATCTAGGCTACTTTATAATTTATTAGTTATTTATGTGATGCAAAGCTGAATTTTCAGCATCATTACTCCAGTCTTCAGTGTCACGTGATCTTTCAGACTTATTATCAATGTTGGAAGCAGTTGTGCTGCTTTTTTTCAGGATTCTTTAATGAATTAAAAGGTTTTAAAAAATCAGCATTTATTTCAAATAGAAATCTTTTGTAACAATATACCATTCCAAACTACCATTCAAATGTTTGGGGTCAGTTTTTTTCTTTATAAATATAAATATTTACTATCACTTTAAAAAAAATCAATTTAACACATCATTGCTGAATAAAAGTATTAACTTTTATTCAGCAATGATGTGTTAAATTGATTTTTTTTTAAAGTGATAGTAAATATTTATATTTTTAGAAAAGATTTCTATTTTGAATCAATGCTGTTCTTTTTAACTTTTTATTCATCAATGAATCCTGTTTCCAAAACTGTTTACAAGATTGATAATAAATCAGCATATTATAACGATTTATGAAGGATCATGTGGCACTGAAGACGAGTAATGATGCTGAAAATTTAGCTTTGCATCACAGAAATAAATTACATTTTAAAGTATACTAAAATAGAAAACCATTCATTTACATTGTAATAATATTTCACAATATAACAGTTTTTTTCCTGTTTTTTTTATTTTATTAAATAAATGCAGGCTTGATGAGCACAAGAGACTTCTTTCAAAAACATAAAAAATAGTAATGTTTCCAAACCTTTGGAACTATATATCATAATTTTAATGTATTCTTTTAATCATAAAATGACATTTTTAAGATAAAATGTATTATCTAATCATGATTGGATGTGGAAGCCTTAGAATTAAAATGTTTTAATAAATGCGTTAATTTAAAAAGTCTAAATCCTTACTACACATTTGTCTCTTTCCATGTTTAAAAGGTAAAGCTCTAGTGTTTGGGACAGTGAGAGAATGTCAGTGGGTGAAGTCCAGGTTACCCAGGCATGGCTGCGCTCCGAATGCAACGTCCAAGTCCCTCATGCCTGGCTGGACGCTTGTGTGAACTGGATAAAGGAGGAGGCGGATAGAGAATCCGTGCCTCAGTCGCAGCTGAATCAGCGTGTCTTGGAGCAATGGCTGCTGACTGACCTGCGAGATCTGGCACACCCGGTTCTCCCCGAAAGGATTTCGGAGGTGCTGAAGACAGAACTGGACAGCTGTTACTGTGTTCAGATGGACTCTCTACTAGACATCAGCCAGCCCGCCTACACTCAACTACAGCGTATTCGGGGCGCCGACCGCTCCAACGATGAAGTGTCGGCTGTTACGCAGGAAACGCAGAGGCCGTGGGAGGCCAAGCCCACGCGTGTGTTGATGTTGCAGCTCACGGATGGAGTGCAAAGTCTGGAGGGTATGGAATACCGGCCCATCCCGGCTCTGAGTACAAACCTGGCACCCGGGACAAAGCTACAGCTAGTCGGGCCGATCGTCGTACGTCTAGGGGTGTTGCTCTTGAAAGCTGAGAACGTGAAGGTGTTGGGTGGGGAGGTGGAACAGCTTTTGGAGATGTACTCTCAAGGCAAAGTGCTTTGTGGGACACTTGGTTTGCCTGAGGAGAACCATCCACAAGGTGAGGAACCAGATGACCGGGAGCTTCTGGCTGTGGTAGATCCTCAGGTAGCCGACAGTGGTTATGACAGCGTGACTTCAGAAGCTTCATTCAGACCGTCTCACCTTCACTCACAACCCCGTCCGCAAGCGACGCCCATATCCAGGGAAGACAACTGGGATAACATGGATGAAATCCCAGATGATGACTTCAGAAGTATTCCAGACAATTTTGACGATGTTCCGCAAAACTCTGCTGATGATATGATGGACTACATTCCTGAGGACTTTGACGACATCCCGTTAGAGGAGCTGGACAGTGTGATGAGCCCGATAGATTCACAAGTCTTGCCAAGTGCTCGGGAACACTCTGAAATCAAGCAACCTGACTCAAAGATACCAACCCATCCCAAAACGAAAGAACTTAACCCTCTGAGTTTTCGCTCCAGTACTCCTCACCAAAGCAGACCCTTACCCTTACATCCAGAAGCTCTGGATACATCTGGTGCAAGTTCCTCTACAAACACAGGTGGATCTTCTGCTTGCGAACGAGACGCTCCAGTTCCCGTGTACCTCTGCACAGTACAGGCATGCAGTTGGCCGCCCGTAAGGGTTCAGGTTTTACGACTACAAGCTTTCATTGTCACACTGGTGGGAAATTTGCGCGTCAGTGGCGGTGCGTGGAAACTGGGAGCCACCATATCAGATGGAACCGGGTACTTGGACGTGGATCTGTGTGACGCCATGCTGACCAATCTCATTGGCTTCTCGGCAACAGAGGTCCGAGAACTGCGGAAAGACCGGGCGAGACGCGGCGAGGCAGACAGTGGGATCCTGCATTGTCAGAGAGAGCTTGTGGATATGTGCTGTATGATGAGTGTACAGGTGGATCCGACGGGAAGAGGAGTCGTGTTGAGTGCCAGTCCGATCTCGGATAGAGAATGCTCCGAACTACAGAAAAGAGTAAAAGAGAGGAGGAAGTAAGCTCTACTTATTCTCTTAACCTAACCTGACAGTGTTTTTACTGATTTAGTCCGTGGTTTCAACGAGATTTGAGTGGAATAAATTGTTTTGGTTCTTCAGTCTCAAGAAAATGGCTTAAAAATGCATACCTCATTACATTTCAGAATTCATTGTGTTCTTTTTTCGTAAACACTTTTGTTTTGTTCGATTTTTGTGTTTTACATTTTAATGTCTTCTGTGATTTTATCAATTTAAAAAATAATAAAGTATTTCAACATCCCTTTTTTTGCTATGTGCTTTCTACTGTGTTCTGAGAGGTTTTAACATGTTTCTTAGCATACTATTCCCCAATGAACCAGATGATATGAGGTATTACTATATTAAGTAACTCAGGAAATCTTTCCAACTTTTTAAATTAGATCCTTCCAGATGTTTTAGAATTTTTATTTTATGTAAATGTATAACGTCTTATGTAATTTTAATCTTTTGTATTGTTCTATTTTATTTTGATTGGTTTTATTTTTGTATTTATACATGGTATTAAATGTTTCTACATCCTACCCGGGAATTTTTTCCTTCTCATGCAATTTAAAACTCATCGTCATCTGTGTGCACGTTCACATTAGCATCTTCTCTTTGCAAGGAACATTTGAAGCATGTGGACCATATTCCTGCAAATGTGGGTAAGTTATGCTTTTCTTTTCTTGCATTATTCCTGTCTGCCCTGTAACCCCCCCTGGAAGATCTGTGGAAGATAGGAAATCTGTAGCTTTTGACTTTTTGTTAGTAGACATTTAAAGAAATTAAATGGAAAAAAACAGCCCCATATTTAGTCTTTGTGCAGTATAGCAAAAAGCAACAAATGCTACAACTGTACTCAATCTACACACTATCATTCATGTCTATAGCACAAACGACTTCGACTTAAATCCGTCATCTGAATATAAGAAACAATAGCTTAATTGTGATGCTTGCCTTTAGCATAGACTGCTTACAGTTTTTCTCGATTGCTTAAACACATTTCTTGAAACTATGCCTCGTATTCTCAAAACAGTAAACACAAATCCACAACGTCTCACCCAATTCCCCAAACATCCTATTTTCAGGTCAAAATGAAATTCTACACAAAACCATTCACTCTAGCTGAAAAACCAAACTTTGCCCTCAGACATCACACACAAGCCCTCACAAACACACTTACTCCAACATAGTCTTACACACTGGTGCAATATATTTAAAACAACATTTACCAAAACTGTAATCTGGCCCTTTTATCTATCTATTGAATGTTCTGATTGGTGTGTGAGATCAATTTTGACTCTTGTTTCCACACTGAGCTGAAGCTGTGCTGACTTGAGTGAACAGTATTGAATGCTAGTGCTTTCTAACATGGTGTAGGCAATGAGAAATGAAAGGATTTGTGTGTAGTTTTACAGTGACAGTTCAACAAATCTGACTCATGGGTCAAAACAGGGGAATAGTGTTTATAGTTTAGGGAAATGGGCCTGCTTTTTGATAAATGGCGTTATGGTTTTGAAAACTTAGTTCAAAAGCCTGGTTATAGTAGTTTAAGCAATCAAGAAAAAAGGTAGAAGACCTTAAACAAATACCAATGTGTACCGGTAGATGGCAGCAGTGGAATGTAATTCTGCATTTCTACATCCCAAATGAACCAGCTGAGATGTTCTTCCTGCTGGTTAGATAAAGGTGCACAAAAAAAAAAAAAAAATCTCTGTAGTGGATGCACAATTCAAGACCACAACAAGGCAGGGCTTTCATCATGAAGTATCTCTTGTGTTAAGTAGCCTAATCCCAAACTCCCATCTGTTACATTCGGTCCTGGTTTTATTCACAAATCCTACATTCTACAGTTTATCTTTATGGTTTATGGTCCTGGGGCCTGGCCTAAAAATACTTGAGTGTCACTAACTGAGTGCACGTAAACTGCCACTCGTGCGCTCATCTAATTCTCCTGTCCTCTGATTTATTTTCCCGCGTCGTGCGTCAATCCTGACGTCATTAGAATGATGCTTGACCCGGGTAACGGAGTTCAGCGAGCTGCTGTTCTGAATCGGTTCATTAAAACGATTCGTTACATCACCAGCTAGGTGGCGACAAGTCAGTGCCCTTTTGTGTTATGAGCAAGTCATCATTCGATTAGTTAAAGTCCCCCTGTAGTCAATCATTTGATCCCTTAAAATTCATTTTCACCAAAATTACATATTTAAACGTTTTTTCCTTGGATGCCTTAAAATAGCTTGAATGTAACTCTACAACCTTCATTTATTATAGGCTACTGGGTTCTGTGAATATGCTAATCAGCCCCGCCTCCACTCACTCACTCAGCTCAGAGATCCACTCGTTGACGATCACACATTGACCTGATTGGTTACAAGGTTTGTGACATCAGAAACACCAGCGATTTCAAACCGCGTTTTTGAGACTGTCTTTGATTCACTGCAGTTTAAGGAGAAAAAACTCAGCAATGGTGTTGACTTATGAATTTGCACATGGTTGGTCTTAAAGCATATAAAAAACACCACATAGACATATAAACAATTATACATTTGCAACTAATGCTGCCAACATTCTACACGATTTTAGCCCTGATTTTTCGCTCGTCGACAGTCCTAAGAAAAACATCATCTGAGTGAAGATCACTGTCCGAAATATCAAAGACATGAGCCACTGATACAAGAGATACATTTATATCAAGTTTAACATCTAGACAAAGCATATCATCCATTGCTTATCGTCATCATCAGCATAAAACAGATAATAGCATAAAAT
The DNA here is from genome assembly GCA_030578275.1 of Meda fulgida. Classification (NCBI taxonomy): domain Eukaryota; kingdom Metazoa; phylum Chordata; class Actinopteri; order Cypriniformes; family Leuciscidae; genus Meda; species Meda fulgida. The sequence continues at coordinate 4,071,888 of CM060623.1, forward strand.
CCATTATAATTTACAGTAGCCAGGCACTTTAATTGTGTATGGTCGTCATTTTATAACAATTCTTGTAACACAATTCTATACGAATCGTGTCATTGCTGTTTTGTTACATTATAACGCTTTTTTCCTGCTCACTATTTTTTTGTGTTATAGGCTACTGTAGAGGTTAAGTTGTATTATTTTTAATAAATTAACATATTTATTCTGTTCGTTTTATGTGTTGTATTCAATTTGTTTATAAATAATTTATTTATCTATATCGAATTTTTATTTTATTTTTTTACTTTTTTTACACTGCTTTTAGACTTTTCCACGGACACCCCAGCACCCCCTTGTGGCCGCCTACACTAAAAAAAAAAGCCTTTTTCAAGATTTACCATTTTCAATTTAAAATTCCATCAAATTGAATTGAATAATCCTTATATTATTCCTAACATATATTAAGAATTTTAAATGAGTAAAAACAACATAAAGCTTAATAAAACATTTTGTTTAATCTTAAACTTAAATTTAAACAAAGGCTATTTTTTTACATTTGTGAACAGGAATCCCATTCCCCATTCCCTTGTTCCATTATGATTTATACCAAATGTTTTATTAAGCTCTATTTTTTTTACTCATTTAAAATTCTTAATATGAATAATATGTAAGGATTATTCAATTCAATTAGATGGAATTTTACTATTCAATGCAAATGCGTAATTCTAGAAAAAAAATGTTTATTTGTGTGAGCAGTTTGAAAACGCTTTAAAAGAGAAATACTTCAGGGGATGAGTCGAAAACTACGAGTAAACGAGAGCAATTTGTTCATTTAAAAATACATTCCAAAAACTGATGAATTCACGAATAAACAATAAATGTTCCTCTTGTCTCAGCGGCTCCTGCATGTTTCAAACAGCGTTCGTCACTCAGATGATGACGTAGCTCCGATTTGCCTTCGTTTTTAGTCTTTCAGGAATTCTGTGCTAATTAGTGGCGGTCATTACCATAATCTGAGCAACATTCCTGAAAGGAGATAAAACAACTGTCTTGACTTGCATTGACATGAACGGAATCACAACATAGGCTACGTATGCGATTTATCCATAGCCTATGCCAACTTAAAGTCTTGATCGGTGTAAGGATGTTGTCAATAATCAATAAAGTGCTTTAATGATCTGTTCTCCTCCTCTCCTCGTCTCCTCCCCTCAGATGCGCATCATCCAGCGCTCGCGCTCCCTCACTTCAGCACTCGCGTTTCTCAAGTGCGCGTCTTCTGCATTTAACGCCAGCATCATTCGAGGTAGAGCGACACACACAGAGGGAGAGAGGAATACGAACACTTCGAGTAGATAGACGGCCGAGACAAGGTCGACTGCGTCTCACGATCCGTTCTGCGTGTGTTGCGCTCGGACGCTCCAGACGCGGGCGCGTGTGTTTTGCGCTGTCGGTTTCCAGGGGTCTTAAATCTGGAGGCGAGGACCTGGGGATGAGCCTGCTGTCGAGGGGCTTCGGCATGGCGGGCTGGGGGTTCCGTTGGGTTCTGGTTCTGGTGCTGCTCGCGCTCTGGAGGCCCGGGACCGCTTGTCCGGACCTCTGCACGTGCACGGGCGTGCGGATCTCGTGCGTGGATGCGGAGCGCAGTATTATGGCTTTTCCCATGTTGCAGTCCGAGGCAGAGATGGAGAATATCACAGACATGTAAGTCATAAGATGCCAGGGGTCACTGAAGGTGATCATGCATGTTGTGTCAACTCTTTAAAACAGCCAGCCAATAAATTACAGGGTCATTAACTTGCATAATTGTGTCTGAATTATTCAATTTGATTTATTGTCCTTGAATTTCTGGGCCAAACTAATTCTATAAGTGCAAACCACATTATTATTGTCATTATTTCTCTTCAGTGCTGCTTCTGGTGTTTACACAATATGATTGCAAAAATAATGATATGAGCAAGATGCCAATTAAGACATTTTGATGGACTTTAGGTTACAAAGCACACCAGACCAAGGCCGTATTTTATCAAGCATGTGTATTTTCTGAATGATGTTCTTGTTGCTGTTTACAGATACATTGCAAATCAAAGCAGTTTCACATCCATTAATGAAAAAGATCTCAACTTGTACCGCAACCTCAGAAACTTGTGAGTACTAAAATGTGGAACAACTTGTATGTTCTTTATATGCGGTTAGATGGAAATTTGTGACATCGGTGTTTGTCTTATCCCTCAGAACTGTGACAAACACGAGGCTCACATATATTTCGAGGCAGGCCTTTCAGAGCAACCTAAAACTACAATATCTGTGAGTGTTTTGGTTGTGGACGAGCTGGAGGTTCAATCAGCATCTTTTGATTGTTTACAAAGTTACAAACATCTGATATTGTGGGAATTTAGTATGTATCTTTATCAGTCCTGATCATTGCCTCCTTTTTCAGGAATCTCAAAGAGAACAATCTGTCGTATCTATCCTGGAGGACTTTTCATCATTTGAACATTTCATCCCTGTGAGTCTCGGAATGTTTATTGAAGATATATGACAGTTATCATTCAGTGATGCTGTGTCTCCAGTGTGACGATAGGGTTTTTGTTTGTTTTGGTTTGGGTGATTCAAATATTTCATTTTCTATGACAGCAAATGATGCTTGCACACAATATACAATTAAATAATATACCCCAAAACTATTCAAAAGTAAAATGTATTAAAAAAAAATATTTGAAAACAAAAATAGTACATTTTCAAGGTTTTTGGTCAATTTGATAATTTTTGCAATCAGTCAAACAGGACTGGTTGCCAGCCAGTGCCGACACTCTTGAAAATATTGTCTGATAAACTGGACGTGACAGTTTTCCTTTTCGGTATGGTTGAATTGGATCAGTGAGGTCAGCAGAAAAGACATTGGTAAATAAAGTGAGATTAAATGCATAAAGTATATTAATGTGATTTAACATTTAATTATTGCAGGTTTGCGTAATATTCTGAGTTTGCATGTCACTGTTTTTATTCATTTTGAGGAAAACTGAATCTGCTTTTCTGCAAGTGAGATGAGTAAATGCATGTTCACACTTACAGTACCCATCATGTTCACACACACACACACACAACTCTGCACTCACTCCCGATTTCTCTCACATGAGGACAGGAGAGCTGTCAGTCAATACAGAGGAAAAGAAAGTAACTTGCGTTATTTATTTGAACAAGTATCTCAGATATTTGTTGTACATTTAAAAGTAATGCTATTACTTCAAAAAGTAATCTGATTACATAACTTGTGTTACTTGTACCTCAACACTGTCCATATGATACATCCTGATTATGATGCAGTCTAACCAGGTTGCATGTGGGGTTATTTGGGTCGGTGTGTGAGCACTGCATGTTTGAGGCCTCTGTTATAATACACTTGTATGCATTGATATGTGGCAGGTTGCTGGCCGGCAATACTTTGCAGTGCTCGTGTGAAAACGTGTGGTTGAAGCAGTGGAGAGGAGAGGAGTCCGAGGAGCTGATGTGTGTGGAGGAGGGAGGGAAGAGGAGAGCTCTGGCTGTGCTCACACTGCCCAACTGTGGTAAGACTTACTTGATAAAGAAAACACATGTACAATACAGTCTAGACGTTCCCTCTACAGGGGTCATATCATGAGTACTCATATTATCTTCTGAGTAAGATATACAATAGGTGCTCTATGAACGTGTACTGTAACTTTAAGAACGTACATTTTTAGGCCATTAAACAATGTTGAAAAAAACAAACACTCCATGATTCCCCAACGTGCTGATGTAAGATAGTCACGGTCCTGCGCAGACACAGTGAGATAAGATGAAGATGGTTCGATTATTGTTAGACGGTAATTCCTAATGATAAGTGAGTGAAAAAAGCAAAAGTTGGTTCTGAAGGATCCTGATGTTTGAAACCAGTGGCTGAATTATAGTTTTAACAAAGAACCTTGATCGTTTCAGTCTGATTTTAACGGTGTTTACTGTTAATTTCACCACAGATTGTTTTGCGAATCTGTCATGCTTTAACAGATACTGTCATCTGTCTATAGACTCCTCAAAAGACGGGGCAGTTCAAACCTGGAACCAGCATTAACCCTCCGCTTGTGAGCGCAGTGCTGTATCCTATTTCACATGTGAGAGGGCGTAAACATTGAATTATGAAAAAGGACCGCAGAAAAAATGCTGCTTAATTTGAAGGATCAGAAAGGAAAAGAAGAAACAAAACGTTTTTTTTATTATTGCGGCTGTTTTGGTGAAAAAAGAACATGAGTACACCTGAGGGGTAAAAATAATGATAATTAATAATATATATTGATCATTTGATTTATAAGAGGCACTCAAATGTGTCTTTATCAGTGTTAGTTTAGTATTATTTACTATTTTAGTATTAAATTTAGTAAGTAATAGTACATGTGTTATGTGCTTTTGTCATTTTGATTTCTTTTTCTCCACTCAAAAGTGCTTGGTGTTTCAACCCACGTTTGGGTTAAATATGGACAAACCCAAACGTTGGATTTAAAGTGTAATTTAAAAAATGTAAACCAATGGTTGTGTTTGTCCATACAGTATTTGACCCAAACGTGGGTTGAAACAACTCAGCATTTTTTGGTGTCTAGCTTTAATTTTCAATGTTAGTGATTTTATTACTATTATTAACTTAAGTTATTTCAGCTAGTTTCAGGCAACATTTCTAAATATCATTTAATTGATTTACCTTTTAAAGTTTTTCATATAATATTTATATTCTGTTTTATTTCACCATTATTTCAATGACCAAAAATGATTTATAACAGTTTTAATTTGACTTAACAACACCAGCACTGCATGGTCTTTATTACAATATTTTAAGAATTGAATGAATCCCCTAAAACTGATTGTCAACCAGATGTATTTCTGCGATGAAGCCAGTTGAAAGAATTAACTAAGACATTCCACTATGGCCTGGATAACTGAGAATCCGCATATTTGAAAGGAAACTTGCGGTTTCACTCTTGTAATATTCCAGACTGAAGTTTAGGTTTGTTTGTTTGGTAAGATGTGATTTGTCCAGGCTGTAGTTTTATGGCTGCGGCTTGAGACGCGGATCATTATTGATCCAAAGATCAGCCTCCAGCCAGGCCTATTTTAAGCAATACCACAGCAGAAGGGCCTCAAGGGAGGAAGAGAGGACAAGAGAGAGAGGGAGGAAAAGGGAAAAATAGAGACAGACGGGGGGATCCCCAGAATGCAAAAACACCGAGACATTTAGACTCTGCTGTGAGCGTCTGCTGGCCGGTGGCCAAATGCTGCCTTTCTTTTCCAGTTGTTGTGCCATGAAAGAAAATAAGCTGCTCCACTGACTCGTTTTAACTTGCCATCGTTTTTGGAACATCTCGAGTGACAGATGTACGTTCATTTGAGATGTTTTGCCAATACAATAAAGAGAAACTTGACTGAGAAACTTTGATTAACTTGATCAAATATGATTCACTTGCCCTAGGGGTGAATTTCCCGTACAACGCCGTAACTCGCTGTTTCACTACCATAGTATGAGGAATCGTTGCAGAAATCAACTAGCGAGTCACGACTGTTTCCCGAAACCAAACTGTCCCAAAGTGGTCGTTCAGCCACGTTGGTTAATGATGTCACGCAGGTGTTGGAGTAATAACTGCTTTTAATGAATCTGTTTGCGATTGAATTAATGCTAGATGGTTTGCTTTAAACTACGGACATGGCATCTGAGGACGATTTCTCATTTTTCTCAGTTATTTTGCTTTATTTCCAGATTCAATGACAGACTCGTTCTTGCGTATATAGGGCACGTTCGCACATGCGCACTCTTCGGGGCTTTAATTCCTGACAAACTAAAAGATGTAAAGGTAGATTTCACTGAATGTCAGCTTGCTTATTTGGCTCAAGATAAGGATTTATTGAGTCCACATGTCACGCAAACAAGAAACTGCTTGTAACCACTGGTGGACTGAACACAAAAGAAAATTGAAAAATGTATCTATTTTCTAAAGTCAATGGGGTCCAGTGACATTTTAGACTCCACTAAACAATTCTACAAAATATCTTTTTTTGTTTTCCGCAGAAAGAGGTTTGGAATGAAGTGAGCATGAGTAAATAATGAAAGAATTAACATTTCTGGGTGAACTGCTTTTTAAGAGTAGGAGCTGCGATGGGAAGATCCAGTCTGAAGGTGTGTGTTGTGTTTGGTGGATATTTCACTTCAAACATGAAGAAAGTAGGCTACATACGGTCTTGAAGTGACCTGTAGTTTCCGGCGGCAGAAAGAGATTCCCGGGACGCGGGGATAAGGATGTAACCTGCGGCAGATGGAGATGGAGATCATGACAGACACAGTCAGAGCTGTCTGCACTCCATGGCCTTGAGTTTAGTGGGTTAGGACGGCGTTCCTGTGATGCCGATCGAGGAGTACGAGTTATCTGATATCTGAGCTCCATTTAATTCAAATATACACTTCGGTTTCACTTTAAAAAAATAACTGGCTGTTAGGAAATAAGAAATAAAATTAGATTTCTTAAGACTATTTTTACTTAACATAACATAACATATAAATAAAAAATGATTGTTTTTGAGGATTGGTCAAATGTTTTAATTTTTTTTTCAATGTTTTCATGTCAAAATTAAGTTACTTTAATTTAATTTATTTAAAGTGATTACATTTCTGTACTAAAATATCAAATACATATCTCAGTGCCCCTTAAACTATACCCGGAAAATGTCCAAAAATTAGAAATAAAATTAAAGATTTCTTTTTTAATTAAAGAAATTAAAGATGGCCAAAAGTTGATGTCCGAAAGGGTATATTTATTTCTAATGAACTTACAAGTTCAATTAAACCATCACAATGTAAGGAAAATATTTTATATACATATTTTTATATATTTTGAATACGAGGGAAGAATAAAAATGGTTAAGGTGTTTATCTGACAAAATCATTTGGTTAAAAAAGGCAACATACAGCTATCGGTTTTATTTTACTTGAAAAAAAATGCAGAAATACAAAACGCTCACAGGAAAAAGCAAACATTGACTACAACAAGCAACATAATCAGTTATTAATAATCGTTGGTTCTCTCTTATGTGTTCTTAATATCTTTGTATGACAGCCTGGCCAAGTAGATGTCCGCACAATTTGGCATATTTCATTGCGTTATCACAAGTAAAATAATCGACTGAAGCACAGTGCAAATTTTTAATAATACTTGAATAAAGGGTGAAGATTTAAGTTGTCTTATAGATCACACAAAGCAATAGAATTATGTTTTTGAGAATTTGAAAAAATGTTTTAGAAAAATTGTAAACCCTATTGATGTTAAAACTAATTTACTTTGATGACATTTATTTAAAGTGATTCAATTAAAAAAATCGTATACATTTATACATTTTAAAAGCTTTTAAAATGATCAAATACATATCTCTGTGTAACTTTAAATATAACCTGAAAATGGCTAAAAAAAATTGTAATTTGAACAATATAATATACTGATATTTATATATATGGAAAACTGGAAAGTTCACTCACTCACTCAAAGACTCGGACGCAGACACAGATCTCCTTTATGCTGTTATAAGTGTCATGTCCTGAAGGGCAAACTACTGCCAATCTGACTATTCAGACTTAAACGCATTATATTATATATAATATATTTGTAATATTTTCTAATTTGTTAAGTAGTGTATAAACGTTCTGGTTGGTGGTCTGTTGTTCTTTCTAGTTCTCCCCACTGTGACTCTCAAACCCACGAAAGTGACCATGATGAAAGGGTTAAATGTGACGCTGTTGTGCAACACGTCAGGAACGCCCACGCCCAGTCTGAACTGGAACACCTGCAAACTAAACTCCACGCAACAGGTAATTCTGACCTTTATTTCGAAGTTCTTTCAGTTGTAATTATTAGTGATTTCTTTTCGTGTGGACGCCACAGACAACATCAAGACTGGAGGAGCATTGGTAGCAACACCATTTCATTTCACCATTTTCTCTAGTTTGTTATATAGGTCTTGCTACAGCATCTAAAAATTGTATCGCAGACCAGTATTGTTCAGTCATTTTGATGATACATTATGAAAGTTATGCATTGTGAAAGCCATTCCTTATTTATGACATTTGCATTCGATTTTGGTGAGAGGATTGAATTATTTAACAGATTTTGTAGATTTTACCATTTTAATATCCCCATGAAATAAAAATGGCCTTTTAGAATGAATATGTTAGCCTTACTGTTATCTATAAGCTAGTGTGCTTTAAAACAATGACAACATTTGCATTTAGAAGATATAAGCATTCAAAACTTCCAGTCTCTCACTTCCGCCAATATGGCTCAATGATTTTGATGACATCACTCATCACTTCAGCTTCTAATCAGGTTTTCTGTCCAATCAAATGCTCTCTAGAATCTGAAGCTCCGCCTCCTACATTATAAATAGACTCTGAAGCTGTGGCTGAAATCGGTCACTTGTTCACACATTTACTATTTTTCTACATGGTGAACTATATAGGGAACGATTCAAACAGTGTAAATATGCTTTGCATTGGGGCGAATGAAGTCACACGAACCACTGCAGCGCACACAATCTGCTCCGGTCCAGAGACACGAGAGCACAGAGCGGATCATATGATGGAGTCGGCGCGCACCAGGAACCGTATCGGATCCATTTGAATTCTGCACAGAATGCTGTATATTAAAGCGATATGGTGTAGATTAAGAGGAGAAACGGTTAGAGATTAGGAGGGAACTGCAGCTCAACGGCTCTGGCCGAGCTGTGATTTAAACAAAACGCTATTGGCTATTTAAAAAAGGGGAGGGGCTATTCATTATGTCCCACCCTGTCTTCCTGTTTCAGTGGAAATTACGTCAAAACATTGAATAACGCTGCACGTTTCAAGGCACTTCAGTGGGCCTTTAAGGGTTTGATTTATGGAACAGGGCAAAAACACCTTAATAACCGCTTTTCCACTATCGGGCCAACCCATTCTCGTTTCTTAACCGTTCCACTTTGTGCCGATCCGTCCCCGACGGCCCTAGTTTGTAATCATGCATGTGGAAATATAACCGTAACCAATTCCTAAACCGTTCGGCCCAATGATGGAAAAGCGGCTAATGTATATTACAATTTGCAAACCATTTTCTTAATGAGGTGTAACCGGATATTCCCAAAAACAACAATCCCAGGATAGCTATTGTTTAACATTATCCAATTGGCCATCCGCCTAAGTGACGCCAATGGAAACGAAAGTCATTTCAGAGGAGGAGCAACTGATTACATTTTGATTAAAGACAAATATTGTTTTCTTTGGAACAACACGCGACAATGAATTGTCCACTATAAGGCTATGAATCTGTATTGTCTGTATTAAGGAGGAGTTCAATTGCATAGACTTTAAATAGAAATGACTTTGACATTGCTGTAACTCACACCCCCAGAAAGAAGGCTCAGGTCAGATGTCAGAGCTCAAGCTCTTGAACGTCTCTTCTCTGGATAACGGATGCAAAATCACCTGCAGATCTGATAACATGGTGGGAGAGTCTGAGGCGTCTGTGCATCTGGACATACTGTGTAAGATATCGAGAGAAACACACAGCTGTAATACCAAGAGATACCCACTGTTTTAGGAGAATTATTGCACAAGTCTGGGATACTGCTGTAATTCCTACTCATTTATACCGGATATTACATTTATACTTTTTTTTATATACACTACCCACGTTTTCACGTTTTTAACAGAATGCCCAAAGGGCTACATTTATTTGATACAAAAAAAAGAATATATATACTGCATATATATATATATATATATATATATATATATATATATATATATATATATATATATATATATTAATATATTTTAAATGTAATTTATTCCTGTGATGCAAAGCTGTATTTTCAGCATCATTACTCCAGTTTTCAGTGTCACATGATCCTTCAGAAATCACTCTAATATGCTGGTTTACTGTTTAAAAAAACATTTCTTATTTTTTTTATGTTGAAAACAGTTGGTCCGCTTAGTATTTTTGCGGATACCGTTTTAGATTATTTGAAATTGCTTGTAACATTATACATTTTTTTACTGTAACTTTTGATCAATTTAATGCATCCTTGCAATTTAATGTGGTAGTACTTTATTTTAGGGTGACATAGTTACATGTAACTACAGATAGTAAATTATGCATAAATACAAGTAACTAACCATAAACCAAACCGGTAGCACTTTATTTTTCATCCCTGATCCCCAATGTACATACTATGTACTTATTATAGTGATTACAATAACTGGGTATTAACCCTGAACCCATCCGTAAACCTAACCTTAACCCATGTAGTTACTTTATATTACCCAGTACTTTCTTAGTTAAGTACACTGTAAGTACACGTGCTGTAAAACAAAGGGCAACCACCAAACCCTAACCGTAACTATATTAAGTATATGTAGATAGTTAATATTACGCAGTACTTATTTGAGTAGGCACAATGTAACTAGGACCTTAAAATGAAGGGTTACACTTTATTTGGTGTCTGTGTCACAGTAAGTACTGTGTAATAATCATTAACTACATGTACTTACTATAGGGTTAGGGTTAGAGTTAGGGTTTGGTTTAGGGCTTGTTGCATGTAATTATGCATAATTTATTTATTACTACAGTAACTACATGTAACGTGTAAAAAAGGACACTAAAATAAAGTGTTACCAAAAAAAGATGTTACCAAAAAATCTTACTAACCCCTAACTTTTGAAGTAGTGTAAGTCCACATTAATTCAAAATTTGTTCACCAAAATATCTGAGTTTAGTACACAATTGTGTACCTTTAAGATTTCTGTATATAAATGATCTTTGATATGATTACTAGATGTACTTTAGAAGTTACATTTTTGGTTACACTTTATTTCAAGGTGTCCTTGATGCAGTGTATTTTATGTACTGAGTAATATGAATTATGTACTTAAAAAAAAAAAAAAAGTGTGTGTGTTTATGCCTGTCTTGTCCATTAATTTGGGATGCCAGTTGCCCCTGTGATCAGCAAGCTGATGGACGCTATCTCAGACCACCATTGGTGCATTCCCTTCAGCGTGGCGGGTAACCCAAAGCCGAAACTGAGCTGGTTATTAAACGACGAACCCGTGGAAGAGGGCAGCTTTATTTGTACCATTATCCACGATTATTCAGATGGGGAATACCACGGTTGCTTACAGCTGGACAGTCCCACACACATCAACAATGGAAAATACACGCTGATGGCCAGTAATACATACGGAGAGCACAGCAAGGCAGTGTTCGCTCATTTCATGCCTGAGCCGTGGAACGGTGAGTTGAAATTAGTTTGCAGCCAAAACAAAACAAATTCTATGAATGTGTCTGAGAAGTTGCCAATTTTGTTTTCTTTTTCATGTTTATTCATCAGGATCAGTTACTGATCCGCTGTATTATGGTGAGTCTAGTTTAAGAACTTAGAATTCAATTTATAGCCATAGTTCACCTCAAAATGTTTGATTTTGACATCATTTATTCACATTTGTGTCATTTCAAACCCATATGACTTATGATTTTCTTGTGTTCCACGCAATAAAGTCATATGGGTTTGGATCAACACAAGTCAATGTTGACAATTTTCATTTTGGGGTGAACTATTGCTTTTTAGTCATTTATTACATAATACACGTATTAATTCAAATCGTTATTACAAACCGTTTTGTTAAAAAAAGTGATAATTCAAAATAATTCTTACATCTTCTTCTTCTGTTTGTCGTCTTGTGTGTGAGATCCCACCACAGGTATGAACAAAAGACACAGGAACATGCACATTATAGATGGTAGACGTGTAATCTATGCACAAATATCTTAGTGTTTCTTCTCTTCCAAACAGATGACACTCCTCTTGGACCACCTGAGGACAAAGTTGCTGTGAGTGAAATTTAATGATTCCTCATAATTTCTGTTGAGTTTTTACTGCATCAAAATAAAAATAAAAACATGTCTGTGCGTTACAGGGATTTTATCACGAGTAGGATTTTACGGATAATGTAGGGTGGAGCTCATAAAACCCCTTAACAATGTTAAAATCATTGTAACACTCTCAAGTGGCTTATAGACCTTTTTTTATGGCAGCAACAGCAATAATTGACACTGATGTTTAATAAATAATTACTTTTATTAATATTAATAATTGAAGTTAACGAGTAATACAGTAAATTAAGGGAATGGATTGGAATAGCTTGCCACAATTATATATAATGTATGTTTTTCATCATTTTACAACAGCTTCAAATGCATTTCATCCAATCAGAATTGGTCTAAACCTTTTTAAAATACATACTTTTATACATTTTATTACTTCACAGTTGTATGGCATCAGGACAACCTAGAATGAAATACATTAAAGGGATAGTTCACTCAGAAATTAAAATTCTGTCATTAATTACTTTCCCTCGTGTCGTTTCAAACCCGTAAGACTTTCGTTCATCTTCGGAACACAAATGATGATATTTTTAATAAAATCTGCGCAACTAACACATTGACTCTTCAAAAAATTCATAAAGAGATTGTAAAACTATGAATTTAGTGGTTTACTCCAAATATTCTGAAGAGACTTTGTCGCTTTATATGATAAACAAATTTAATTTAGTCTTTTATTCACATATAAACATTGATCAGTGAACATAAACAGAAGCTCAACCGAACCTGCTTGATGCACGAGAACAAACCCCATTGGTTCTTGAAGAAGCTCAAACGTGATGCGTAACACGAGAATGAACTTCATTGGTTCTTGCAGAAGCTCAAACGTGATGCGTAACACGAGAATGAACTTCATTGGTTCTTGCAGAAGCTCAAACGTGATGCGTAACACGAGAATGAACCTCATTGGTTCTTGCAGAAGCTCAAATGTGATGCGCAACACAAGAATGAACCTCATTGGTTCTCGCACGTCAGGCGAACATGCTTGAGCTTCTTTTTACCACAACTGATGTGTGGGTTGATGAATGTTTATTAAAGGGATAGTTCACCCCAAAATTAGCCCATGATTAACTCACCCTGAAGCCATCCTAGGTGTATATGACATTCTTCTTTCAGACGAATACAATCGGAGTTATATAAAAAAAATGTCCGGCTCTTCCAAGCTTTATAATGGGAGTGAATGGGTGTATGTCTTTGGAAGTCCATTAAAGCGCATCTATTCATGATTAAAATGCTCCACTCGGCTCCTGGGGTTAATAAAGGCCTTCTGAAGCGAAGCGATGCGTTCGTGTAAGAAAACTATCCATATGTAAAACTTTATCGGCTAAAATAACTAGCATCGATTTACCACGAAAGAGTAACCCTTGAACTTGACACACAACGTAATGACGAACGCTGTTATCCAGCCCTGTTTGCTTGAATCACCAGAGAGGCATCAAAGCTTACGGTTCTCCTACGTTGTTTCTGCCCAATCAGTTTTTAGTATCGTAAACTTGTAAAACTCGTCAAAATCTCTTCCTCATGGAGAGTAAGTATTTTTACCCAATGAAGCTTTGAATGCAGTGACTGCTCTTTGAAGACTCTTAATTTTTTTTCTGTTTGTAGGTGTACGTGGTCGTGGGAATTGCAGCAATCACATTCACAGGCTTCATCTTGATGCTTGTCATTCTGAAGTTTGGACGCAACTCAAAGTTTGGAATCAAAGGTAAGGACCTCTCAGCTCTCTGCCAAACCTTCATTAAGGACTGCTTTGGAAAGACACATTGTTCTGGGCAGAATAAGTGGGTTTCCTTTGTGGAAATTGAAAAAAAGGAATGCTAAAGGAATGCTAAGCTTCGACTATTTAATGAGCTGTAATAATTACTAATACACACTTAATCTATTATAACATTTGTTTCTCATGGAGAATATTAAAGAGGACTTATTATGCTTTTTTACATTTCCAACTTTCTTGTGTAATGTTGCTTGAACATAAAAGTTCCAAAGCATAAAGTCATTCCAGCTAGAATGATTCTCTATATCAGTATCAGTTTCTGTATCTGTCAGTGTTTCTGAACTCCCTGAAACGCCTCCATTGTAGTCTTGAGTTTTCTTCCGGGAACGAACATCTCACAATATTCATCATTTAAATAATTCCTGCCCAAGGCATACAGAAAATAAAGGGGCAAGGCCTGATTGAGTTAGTAGTGTGTTGAAACTCGTGGGATTTCCCAAACATGCTCTCAGCTGTTGACCAATCACAACACTCTGGTCCAGCCGACCAATCAGAGCACATTGTGCTTTTCGGAAGGAGGGGCTTCATAGAGACAGGAACTAAACAGGACATTACTGACAGACTGGGAAGAGACGAGCTGCAACAATATCAAATATGTGAAAAATGTTTAATTGTTGTGTTTATTGAACATTCAAGCATGAAAACCTGTTCAAAAACTAAATCAAGACTATGTAAAAGGGCATAATAGATCCTCTTTAAAAAGAGCACACTAATATATTAAAGTTTGCTTAAATAATCTTTGCTGACTACTAGATACTAAAGCGTTTTCTTGCATTTTTGTTTGTCTCTCCCAATGATGTGTGCCATGCTTCTGGACTAAACATGACTCCTCTTAGGGAATTAACTTGTGCATTGTGTTCTGGAGGGGTGATCTGTTTTTCATTTAGTAAGTTTGTTAGAAGGAAAGGAGTGTGAAAGTGCAGATGTTGCTGCCGCAATGATAGTGTGGTTGCCAGGTTGTTTAAGGTGCTCTGAGTGTTTTCTATTTCATTATGTTGTTGCTAGGGTGTTTTTGGGTGGTTGCTAGGTGGTTATTTACTGGCCCTGGTATGATATTCTTGACATTCTAATCGCTATGCCTTGGGTCCTCCTTCAATGTGAATCGAAGGGATTTTTCACCCATTTTATCATCAGAAATTGTAAACTGTACAGTAATTGCACACCTCTTCTCAACAAATTTCAGTTTTTTTATCCTTTAAAAACAACAACACATGAAGAATCACATGCCAAATGTTAATACTAAGGGCCGGATTTACAGCTTGCGCCAGCGCAAACCCCCCTTTTGTTAAAAAACTACTGTCAGGATTTACTATAAAGTCATGCAATGGAAAAATTAGCACTGAAAAAGACATGTGCAGGGTTATTTTTGCAGATGATCTTATTGCATATGCATTTGTAGGAGTTTCCCTTTCAGACGCAGAATTAATGGGAGGAGAGATTGCTTATTCATGCAAGGTGATTTACTAAGCTTTGCTCTAGTCAATTTACTGGTATTTACGCCATTATTTAACGCCCAAAAAAGCACGTCTTAAACCTGACGCTAATTTGTACTGCTCTTGTTAGATTGCGTTGGTCATTATGCAAATGTTCCTGCTGTGTTCTTTAATTTATGCGTCATCACTAGGTCACATGCAGAACTTTCCATTCCCATCGGCCCTTTTTTGGAATTGCTCTCTCACGCCAATTGACCGTTCGTAAAGTCCCGCCATCTTTAGTTACTGTTGCTATGTCCGACAAGCCATGCCGCTCTCACGCCACACATCTTGCTCTCACGCAGAGAAAAATACATCTCGGAGCAAAGAGGACACTGACATCGTGCCAATTGACAGAACAGAGCAGGTTCATATGAAACAAGGTCTCAACTTTCAAATTGTGTCTTTTCTTTAAGAAATTGAAACAATAAATTCTGTTTTGTGGCTCTTTAATGCGTGGTGACAGATCGCTGTAGCGCCTCAGCTCGTGAACCGATCATCTCTTCCTTCTAGTTGATTTATAGCATCAAATAAACATGAACGAACATCAGAAGGAATGTTGTTTCAACCGCGGAAAGACGTCAGTACAGTTTTACAAGTTCAAGTCCACCGACGTTAATCTACTAACTCTCCTCACTGCTTTGTCGAAAAAAAATGGCGGATTCGGCAGATGGCGAGTTATGATTGGTCAGATCACCTGTCAATCAAATTCCTGGCGAAGGGTGAACTTGCCCTGTTTAGTAAATCTGGCCCTTACTGTTAAGGTGTTGTCACATTAGTGAAATTTTGGTAAAAAGTGTAGCAGTGTATGAAGCACGGGTCCCACAGAAATCGCTTTAAAACCATTAGGCATTCGTTTGGTCAGCGCGATGAATCCACCCGTTGCAAAATCTGCATGGGGAAATCTTTCGCCTTTTGCTTGCGAAAATTTGCCGAACATCAGTAAATGTGATCGCACATAATCTCTGCACTTTCTCTGTAATGGAATTAATGATCCTCTAAAGCAGATTTCCATTGTTTTATTCCCCACATTGTCTTGCCCCTGACAGCGTGATAGTCAGTTGGTCTCTGAGTGAGAGCGTGTGATTGTTTTTGTGGTTTCTCTGAGAGGATGTGTCGAGTTAGATGTCCTAAGGGGCTTATTTTCGCACAGTGGTCTTGAGTGTTTGTGTGTGAGTGCCTCCTTGGTTGTCCACAAGGACAAAATGCATGATTACTTACTTATATGAAGGTTTCATTCCCATATTTTTTTATCCTAATCTCTATTTTTATTTTGTATACAAATCATTTAATAAGAATAAGGATTCGAGTGAAAACTTTATTTCTAGATTCTTTAAACCCAGTGTGTTCTCAAACTTTCGGACCCCACTGTAGATACACACACACACACACACACACACACACACACACACACACACATCTCACTGTAGCATAGAGAAAAGCAGACCCCTGCCCCATTCAGAGCGGAAGTGGAGTGGGAACGAGGAACGAGGTGAAATTGTAGCCCTCGGGTTCAGGAAGTGTGGGTGTCTGCAGAGATGCAGTTCTCCATCTGCCTGACAGAGAGAGTCAGCAACCTTGTGCTTATCAATGATTCAGAGGCCAGGTATCAGTTTTCTCTGGTTTGGACGAATCAAAAAAATCAATAAAGCTTGTCAAGGTCAGAAGTATCATCAGTCCTTGACTCGTGGTCTTTGGTTAACAAACTAAAGGTGCTCCTCACCCTCAGCCACCATCCCACTACTCTCCTCTCTCCAGCATCAGAAGTGAAGGTTTTAACAGGAATGTCCCTGTTCAAAACAACATTTGAATACTTTGACCATGACTCAAACAAACCAAGAACCATGTTTAAAATAATGCACTTATAATAGAAGTCTGGGGAAAGGCACTGCTCTGGAAAAGACTGTTTTGAAAGTTATATCCAATATTTCAACTTCTGTCATGACCATGGAAATCTTGTATACCAGTAACTTTCATATGGATATTAGAAAGAGTCTGTTTACATTGGTAACACTTTACAATAAGGTTCCATTTGTTGACTGCAACAGTTAACTACTACAAACTAAACATTTTATAATCTATAATATTAATTTCAACATTTACTAATAAGTTATTAAAATCAAAAGTTGTATCTTTTAATGTTTTTTTTAATGGACAAGCTAATATGAAACTAGAAATTAATTTACTTTGTTATTATTAACAAATATTCATACTGTAACAAATGCATTGTTCATTGTTAGTTAATATTAGTTAGTGCATAAACTGTTAACCAACGGGACCTTATTGTAAAGTGTTACCGCTAAGAATTATGTTGGTAATCTACAACAGAATGTCTAACCTTATCACATGAGAAAACATTACATATTTTACAAGGTGGCGATTTGTACAATGTGAATTGTCTCAAAAAGTATGATTTTTTGGGGGGAAAAAGCAAGCATGAAGGTCCACCGCTAAACCTACCGCCACTGGGGTGTAAGCATATCGTATATCAATAATACATCAATAATACATTTAGTCCTGATTCACTTAGCTTCCACGCTGTCATTTTTAAGACAGATCCTAAAGATGTAAAAAAAAAATATATATATATATATATATATATATATATATATATATATATTATTTTATGACGGAACTTGTTGCACATCCAAAACAATGCGTTGTGCTGGGCTAATGCACTGGATGTGCGTAGCCTCTGTGTGATGCTATTTTGACTGTCTGAGAACTCATGAAGAGCTTATTAAACATGTAAAGGGGTCAAAACAGCGGTTCTGATGCCTGACCTGAACTGTGATGGGCATTGTAGCTCCTATAACGAGAAAGAACTGGTATGCTTCAGTTGTTTTTAGGGCCACATCATCTGACATCACGTCCTGCTTTTGGTTTAGATGTCTTCGTTCTGTGATGCATTCATATTTCAGTCGAACCGCACCAGAGTTCGTTTAGAAGTGGACTGGGGATGTGTTCACACTTGCCATGTTTGTTTGGTCAAGCAGACCAAGACACTGAAGGGAACTCTTGAGCAGTTTGACTGAAATATGAACGCAACACGGACCAAAGACATGTGGCAAACCAAAAACAGGATATTCTGTCACAAGATGCAACCCTAAAAAGGACAGAATTATACCTCAAGCAAACCTGTTTTTTTTTTTCATCATAGTCGCAATGTTGCCCATCACAGTTCAATACAGGCATCAGAACCACAATTTTCATGTGTGTGTGTGTGAGACGGAGGGATTCCTGCCGCTGTTTTGACTCCTTTACACATTTAATAAGCTCTTCACGAGTTCTCAGCTGGTCAAATACCATAGGCTATATACGCACATACAAATAGCGCATTTATTCCAGCAAACAGCATTGATTTGGATGTTCGGTAATTTGCGATATATACGTAATAAGAGCCGACCAATCAGGTTGTGAACATATCCCTATTCCTTTAGGTTCGGTATCTTTAGGTTCTGTGTTAAAATGGCAATGTGAACGCTAAGCTAAGGACCAGGACTGAATCATTTTTTTGTTTGTTATTTTGGTCTGGACCAAACGAACCAAGTGAACCCACCCTGAGACCCATCTTTTCAGTGTCTCGTCTGCTTGTTTGGTGCGCACCAGGGTTCGGGTGGCAGGGTTCACTTATTCAAATCGCACTAACAGAGCAATCGCTCCAGATCGAACCAAACCTGTCAAGTGTGAATACAGCCTAAAATGCATTTTTATGCATTTTTGTGTTTTCTGTGACAGCATGCCAGAGATGCTATAAATACATTCCTTTAAGTAAGACAAAATACACCATGAATCTCAGGCTAAAGCACCAATGTGCATTTTGTAACTGTAAAACAAATATAATATTTAGGTTCTAAATTTGAACTTGTGTTTTTGATCACATTATTTCAAAGAACTATTAAATCACAACCAGTGTCACAGATCTAGATGAGGTGCACGACTGCTGGATGTTGAGTTTAAGCGCATGCAGTAAAAAGTCCAGCCGGTAGGTCAAGGGCACATTACCGTGTTTCTGAGCACATCGATGGTTCATTATTGTGAAGAGAGCATTCAATATTCAAGTGCATTCAAGTGGCTGACCGATACTAGATGTCTAGAGAGCATGGAGGCCGTTATAATGTCTATATATATATATATACAGTATATACACAATTTAATGACGACAAAAGAGATGTACACTATTGTTTAAATAAAATGAATACTTATTGTACACAATACTTACATTCTATTAAAAAAGGGCTTGAAAAATGGCAGATTTTGGAACTGACACAAGAGTGTACTATCAAATCAAGTGTGCAGTTATTTGGCTTTGCCAGTTTTTCAATAGCTAATGAAAGAATATTACTGATTCAGGTAAATGTTGATTACTTAAAAATATAGATTTCTACTACTTTCTTCTTTTCTGTGAAACAAAGCAGCAAAATCTTGGTTATAATGAGACATTTACACTGGAAGTGAATGGTGCTAATTCGTTAAAATTCTCACATTTTCAATAGTATTGCCACAACATGTTAACATGTTTTTAGTGTTTTTTCTTTGTGAAGTTGATATACAATTTTTTTGTATTTTTAATTAAATACTTTATTTTTAATTTTCAGTTTTCATTTTATTTTTATTTTTAGTCATTTTGTTGTGTTTTGTAATATATATATATATATATATATATATATATATATATATATATTACTATTTAGCTTTCAATTTTATTTTAGTTTTAGTAATTTTAGTACTTCAACTTATTTCAGTTAGTTGCCATTGGTTTTTAGGTGTTTAAGTTTTTCATGTAATGTTTACATTTTGTTTTATTTCCGCTTTATTTCAATTACAATTTTTCAAATATATATTTTTTAGTTTTAGTTAACAATAACAACAGTGCAGTCAAAGTGCCTCAATGTAGCCTAACCTGTTTTTTTTAAAGAAAACGAGAAATGAGTCAAAATTATTTTTGACTCATCATAGCAAAAATGTTGTCGATTTAACGTAACTTATATTGAGCCCAGAATGTTCTACATGCAACTTAGTTGAAAATAATACATTAGCTTTCATATTACTATGTGATTACATTGTAATTACTAGTTAATTACAGCATATAAAGTACATTTTGTGGATCTGCTTGTAATTAAACATTTGAATAATTAATAGCATGTAATGTATGTAACGGGCACTGCAATGTAAAGAAATGCCATTTAAAGTAACCCTTTCATTCTTCTGTTTCATCAGTGATTATATTGCTAGTGGTATATTTGTCTGGTAAGGGTTAAAGGGCTCATTTCATTGACTTCTTTAAGATGAACAGAATAAGCCCTGATTTAGCCTTCTGAAAACTGTCATTACCGAACAGCGACTTCCGCCTGTCATTCAGAGTGCGCTCGGCTCTTAAAGTGTGTGTGTGTGTGTGTGTGTGTGTGTGTGTGTGTGTGTGTGTGTGTGTGTTAAGAACTTGGGGGTGGACCTGCCTTCCCACCACATGCATAGTTGCCATAGTTGCAAGCGTCATCGTTACTCTGTTCCAACCATGAATCATTCTCACAGAGCATGAATCACCATCAGCTCAGATCACACACACATTCACTTGTGTAACATGCACAACACGCACAAGCTAAAAATATTACAGTTAGTTATCTGTACCAGTAGCAGTAAAGCGTAAGTTTATTCTGTTACGGTTAACCCTTGTCTTTATCACTGAGAGTTGTGTTGTCTTCTCGGTCCAAATCCCATTATTTGTGTATCCGACTGGAATCTGATCTAAATGATTGACTGTGTGACACTTTGCAACAACACAACTTTGTTTCTGCAGCATGTTTAGGACTAACTATCCCTCTTTTGTATGTCTGCCTCACAGCTTTTGACTTTAACCTCTAGATGCTAATAACACCTTAGCAGTTTGATTATTATAATGATGCATTCATTACCGTTATTTTACCGTTTTCATTTATTATTAGATCATTCAGTTTACAATGTTTTATATATTTTCTTGTTTTTTATGTTGTATTGTGTTCATTATGTTAATGTTGTGTTGTGTTTTTTATGTTTTGTTGTGTGTTTTGGTTTCTTTTTAGGTTTTGTTTTATTTCACAATGTTCCCGTCGAGGTTGTGGCGAGATAAGAATGACTGTGGTCACACCAGACTGAACTGGACCGAGAATTTATGGACCATTTTGGGAGAGAGGTTTATGGCTGACCCCACCTGCAACACGCCAAGCCATCTAGCCAATCATACGATAGCACATTATAGACAGGGTGAAATCTTATTGGTTGTTGCAGAAGAACGGTTCTCTAACTAACCCATGCAGTGGGGGAATGGTGTGACCTGGTCTCGTCCATCACTGGGTTTACTGTAAGCTGCTAGAATCTGTGTCAGTGGGCAAATGAACCCTTGATGCTTTAAGAGAGAAGGACAGACCGCACTCAAATGGAGTCGCTCATAAATGAATCATGCCAGATGGGCCTTTTTTCACCCTGTTCACACATTTAATGACCAGATAGCAAAGTGACAGCTGAACCATAAAGATTTGCAAGTACTGAAAACAGACACACATATGTGTGAAAAGAGACAGTGTGCTCATTTTAACACACACACACACACACAAAAAAAAAATATGTACGAGACAATGTCTTGTTCATCCTTTCATATTTATGTATGGTAAAAATGCAGCTAACACACTTTAAATATATATTTTTAATTGTGAAGATTTGTGGCCACTATTACTAAAACAGGATCAGGTTCAATTCATTTGAGGCAGAAGATCAGACCACCACTGAAAAATCCTTAAAGTCAGCATGAAATCACAGTCGCTTTGATTTACTTTCTAAATACATTTTCATGGTCTTACTGGAAACGATGGATCAGACGAGAACAAAATATTTTTGGCCATCACCGAGTCTTTTATTTTCTTATGGCAACTTTTTCACAATCACATCTTGTATTTGAATATGCTGTTTCGTGCAGAAATTCATCACATCATGGAAGTAAAATGGGGATGAATAACCTTTCATATAAAACTGCTTTTGCGCAATTGTTTAATAACTGTATTTTGCAAAAAGTGTAAACGTTGTTTATCAGTTCAAACAAAAGTTTAATTTTAGACATCATAGACTCACTAACATACAGTAAGTGTAAAATGTACTTCATTTTAACTGGACATGCACAGCTGCATAATTTTATTCATAAAATGATTTTATCTTTGTTTTTGTTTGATTTACTGTGTCGTGTATATAGAGACTTTTGGTTTTGTTAATACATTATAGATATAACACCAAGCTCATCAGGAGTTTTGTTATTTCTGCAAAAGGAGACTGAAAATCAAATGATTTATCAAAATATCATGAAAACATGCAAGAGATGGTGCTGCATTTACCAAAATGCATTACTCCAAATAACACGCTGCTGCTTTCTTGTGTCTGGACGTCATCATCGCTTTAGACAGGCCTGACAGAAACGCTCTTCAACACGCATAAAAAACAATCCGTCTCATGTCCCAAAGTGGAGGTGGAAGAATTTCCTCTTTTGCCCCCCCTCCTACTCTTTTTCTCTCTTTCTGTGAGTCTCTCTCTCACAAACACAGATGTCAAGAATGAAAGGCGTAATGCAGTATGATATTGCAGCTCGGAGGCAGTGATTGGCTTAGACACAGAAACTGTAAGGTGAAGTTTTCGGCATTTTTGCAAAGGCGTTTGGGTGACTTTGAATGTCCAAGTTCCCGGTTGCAGCTCGGAAAAATTAAAAGCTCTTGAAACCAGCTTTTGTCCCGTTTCACTTCATTGTGATAAAGGCATGGCCAGGACCGTCCTTTATCAAAGGGGCTTTAGGGGGCACACGGTGAGCGCGAACAGACCCCAGCGGACGAAGATGGCCCCCGTTCCTCTAACTCACACTGGGTCCCTCCTCATGCTTGGGACGGCCCTGGCGTTAACACAACCGGCCTCACCACAGCTGGGCACTTACTTGGTGGTTGTAGGTAAAAAAGAGATCAGTGTTATCTGGGCATCTACATGGCATATAACAACGCTATCTCACGACCAATTCGTACAAATTCGTACCAGTGAGTAAAAGGTGGCTAATTCGTACGAATTTGTCCGATTTGTCTAAACCCCAGTGATGGGTAGGTTTAGGGGCGGGGTCAGGGGAAGGCCATTCGTACGAATTTATACGAATTGGCCAACTGGTAAAATATTTAGCTAAAATCGTGCAATTAGCCAGCTGGGGGTGCGTACGAGGCTGAAAATCACTGTAACTGTAGACCTGATGCTTCACAAAGAAAAATATGGATCTCAAACAAAGTGAAGCAGGACAGAAAAGCTGATTTTTGAGGTGTGTTTATGGACAGTTTATCTTTTAATCTAATCTTCTGTAATCCTATTTCAGTCGTATAATGTGTTGTATTATGTATAAACCTAGGCAGCCCATTAGCCTCTCCCCAATGGCCTGCATGACACTTTTATGTAGATTGTTGCCGTCCTCCCTTCTGTTCACAACATCTGTTCTCTCGATATGATTTCTCTTTCCATTCCTCCTCTGACCCCTGTGAACATGCTCTTTTTACGACCAATATTTTCTTTTCTATACCCGGAAAATATCCAAAGGGCCTCGTGTTGATTTAGAAGTTGAGACAAATCTCTCAACAACTCTGTGACCAAAAAGAAGACAAGTAAAAGTGTATAGTCTGTAAAAAATATCTCAAATCTAACTTTTCACCTTTGGACTATGTGGTTGCCTGCAAACATGTTGAGTGATGCACTCCAGTTTATACAACCCCCAATGGGATGACACATGGTTAGAAAAGAAAGTCACTTTGAAAAGCTTAGCTGGATAACATTCCAGGTATTTTATGTTTGGAGTGAAGGATGTTGATGATTTTGAAGTTTGCTTTCAGATGACCCTGTTGAATCTCCATCCATCTGTGTTTTCATTGGACTTTCAAAGAGAAATGGGGGAATGCTGGGCTATTTCTGCATACTGCCATAGGTCTCTAGCTATTTACCATGTACTGAGTATATTTCTGTTTTTTTATACGTCAAAAGTTTGGGGTCAGATGGATTTGTTTTAAAATAAATTTAGGATCCATTAATTTGACAAAAAGTTTCAGTAAAGAGTAAAGACTTGCATACATGCATACAAAAAAAAAAAAAATATATATATATATATATATATTTTTTTTTTTCAAATAAATACTGTCCTTCTGAGCTTTACATTCTTCAAATCCTTAAAAAAAATATTAAGCAGCAACTTTTCATCAATATTTATAATTATAAGTGTCTCTTAAGCAGCAAATCATCTTATTAGTTTGATATTTGAAGGATCCCTTGACACTGAAGACTGGAGTAATGGCTGCTTAACTGAATCCACACGAATAAATTAAAATATATAAAAAATAGAAGACTTTTATTAATTATAATAATTTTTTACATTTATATGGTGCTTTTCTGGGTACTCAAAGCGCTTTACATAGAAGGGGGAGTGTCTCCTCAACCACCACCAAGAAAGTTTAAGTTAATTTTAATTTTAAATTGTTATAATATTTCACAATATCTCTAAATTTTTCATCAAATAAATGCAGCCTTGATGAGCATTAGAGACGTCTTTCAAAAACACCTAAATATTGTATAGTATAATCCCAATACTTTTGAATGGTAGTGTACATTTGCCCAAATGTGCATCCCACCATGCAATGCATCTGACTTGAACTTCCATTTCCAGTTTAACGAGTGAACAGCCAAGATTTTTTTTACACTTGCTGTGTTCGTGACAAGCTCATGTGACAGCATTAATCATTTCATAATAGTGGTTTTCATACTGTAGTATAACCAAATAAAGTATACTGTGCAATAAAGTGTATATATATATATACATACATAGTATGCTAGTATTTATTGTGAATACTGCCCTGGTCACCATTCACGGTGTCAAATATGAGTAAGATCTGAGAGCGCAGTTTATTTTTAACTTTCTTAATTTAGGTTTATGGAGGTTTAGGATAGATTTTCATCTCAGACCAGTGAGAAAATGTGAATGCTACACACAAGGAAGAAAGAGAGAGTGTTTTCCATTGTTACTTGAACTTCCTGTGACCTTGGGGTCTTCAGAAGGAAGAGGGGCTGGAGTTTTACTGTCACCCGAGAGGATGAGGGTGTTTTTGGTCTTTAAAAATAGCAGCAGGCATTAAAAGCGAGAAAAACAATCAATCTCTGTTATTTTTGGGAATATGATATTTTCCTCTTCATGTTCTGGCCTGAAAGAGCGCTCGGCACAGGGGTCCCAGTCAGTATTGCTGTGTAACTGAAATCCAATCCTGAAAACTATCCATCCGCTGCTGTCCTCTCTCGACGCTCTTTCCTTCCCGCCCCTCATCCATCATTCCATCCATCCATCCATCTCTTCTCATTAACTCCTCTGATCGATAGATCACTTCCTCTCTGCTAGCAAGAAAAAGAGTTTAAGAGTGTGTAGACTGGCTGGGTTTTCTTACCGGACACACACACACACACGCACACACACACACACACACGCACACAAATGTGTGCAAGAGCTCTGGATTCAGCCTGAGAGTATCTGTGTGTATTTTTGCCAATTCATTAAATATGCATCTGAATGTCCCATTCAAAGCAACTGAAAACAAACCAGTGATTTTCACTTGTGCTTGTTGCTTTTCTGTGTTCGAACATTTAGTCTATTTTACATTTCTGTCTGCTAAAAGTAGGAAAAACGTTTATATATATATATATATGTAAATATTTAATAGTTTATAGGAACATATTCACACTTTTTAGCTACATTTTGCTGGCAAACATTTACCGTCAATAGTATAGTGAAGCACCACACACCAAAGTCACTTTCAAACCAAGCACCATTCTGTTGGTTTCTGTTCATGAGTCGCCGGTCCTCCTCGGCCCCCTGGCTCTAACGGCGCGTCCATCAGCGGTACACCTCAGCCCTTCCCCCCTTCGGCCCCATCGAGCTCCTCCTTCCCTCGGGCTCCAAACCCCCATCCCTCGCAACACCGCCCTGGTCCTTCATCCCTCAGACTTCGCCTTGGCTTCTGGCCCACCTGACTCCCCTCAGTCTGCAAAAAGAAGGCAAGAACACTTTAACTTTATAATTGGTTTTATAATTTGGCAACTAAATGAATTTGCTTATCAAACTAGGGGGTCCTATCTGATAAAACTGAATATTTTCACAAACCGTTTCACATACGGTTTAATATATGAAGATAAAATATCAAAGTTTAAATTCGATGATCAACTACTAAACTGTATTTGTCAAGCCATTTCACAGGGGCTTTAATGAGTGAGTATTTCATATAAGCCCATACACAAACCAAAGCAGTTTTACAAAGCTGATCGCTTTAACCCAATGTAATTGTATTAGGTGTATTATCATGTTTGAATAAGACAATTGTGAGTTTCGATTCAAAGACAGCATCATGTAAATCACTGAGTGTCATGTATCTCAAGAGACCTTCAACATTCAATTACCCCTTGAACAGCAGAGAGAATCAATATAACGGCATGAGTTGTGTCCGGCCTCAGGCTCATGCGCTGTAATGTCAGGACCTCTGGTCACTTGGTCACTCCTGATTGTCTCCTCTTTCGTCTGCTGCCTCTCTCTCATTATTTTGCCCTCTTCACCCTCACCAGACTGCAGTCTGACCCCTGTCACTTAACTCCATTTGCAATGATTTTTGCAGTGAAACAAGTACTTAAACCGAACGGCAATCAATCAAACCCATGTGAAGCCTTTGTGTGTTGATAAAAATATAGAAATATAAACATTAAAATGCTTAATATATAAATAATATATAACATAATGTATGCTTAATGTATAAAATAATAGACTATAATATATTAAATGAAGGATGATGTGTCTGAAGACTTGAGTAATAATGCTGAAAATTCAGCTTTGCATCACTGGAATAAATTACATTTTAAAATCTTAAAATAGAAAGCAGTTATTTTAAACTGCAATAATATGTCACAACATTACTATTTTTACTGTATTTTTTATATTTTATTGTATTTTTGATGAGCTGAAGGGACTTTCATAATTTTTCATTAAAAAAAATCGTAGAGATCCCAAACTTTTGACCGGTAGTATCCTCTGCAAACACAGAAAAGTGTAATTATAAAAACGGTGAAAAGTAGCAGTGCTGTTGGATTGTATATCAGCACTGCTGGAACGCCACTCAGCCAATCAGATTCAAGGACCAGAACTTGCCACCGTGGCAATGAGCCAATCAATCGCCCCATTACTACAGCTATCAGTGTCTTCTCCAGCTCTAGATGATGTCATTATGGCTGTTAAATGGTGTTGACGTCCTGTAAAAAGTGTTAATTATTTTCACAGACACTTTTGTTGGTAACAAGACGCTTGGGTTTTCTAGTAAATGCTTTAAGCTGTCATGTGCCATCAGAGGGGTCATCGCAACATGGCTGATCTCCAGTTTCCTGGTTTTCTTCCTCAGATATCAATGAGGCTAATGCACCTCTACCGCCGCTATATCATTCAACATGCCACTGACTCTTTAAGCCAAATATTGTCTTGACAGTCTCTTTCTTTTACTTACTGATGAATAACTCTGTTGTAGAAGTGCAGTTGGCAATCTAAGAGTAAAGAAGGAAGATGATGTCAAGGTTAATGTGATTTACCAACATAACAAGTAATAACACAGGAATAACAAGCGGAAAACAAGTTCCTGGATCACTTAGTTGGTCATGAAACAACCGACTTTGGGCTGGAATTACTGGCTTCAACAATATTTTTTTTACAATATTAGGCAGGGTTACGGATGGATCTACTTGGTCATGTGTTATGGAATAGCTACCTGTTCATACAAATAACAAGTGTAAATGGCCACCAAGACATATTTAACATGAATAGCAATCAAACTCAAACTTTGTGCAGGAGGTGCTCTAAGGCCCTGTTTACACGTGGTATTAAGGTGTATTTTGGTCGATCGGATCACGAGTGGGCGATGCTAAACACAGGTGTAAACGGTTTCTAAAACGTTTTGAGCTTGTCCACTTTCGATCACTTCCAGAGGTAGTCGAAAACACGTTCGTACGGATTGTTTTCGTAATGTAAACGCTCATGTGGTCGAATGTGTTCGAACAGCCACAAAAGACCGTCTTCTCTCCTCCTACTGACTTAATACATTCATTATTGGAAGACTTCTAGCCAGACGGGATTTAAACTTTGGCGGCTGATGATCTAAGTTTGGTTTGAAGACAAAAACGTACCAAGCACAATGTTCTCTCGCCATTCCTGGTTTCCAACACACACAGCGTTCAACTGGTCTTACGGCTGTCAGAACAGAAATGTATTTTCGGAGAACTCTCTGTATGTTTTTCGTTGTCTCCAGTCGCGTTCATATCTGGATATCTGGAAAAAGTCCTTTCATTTACCCAGCCATAGACCCTCCCCTCGACTAAACCAGGACAGAGGTGGTTGAAAGTGGACAAAAGAGACGGATTAAAGCACCAGGTTTAACAGGAATGTGTCTCCCTCTTTACTTGTCACCCGATCGACCAAAACACATCTTCATACCGGTTGCAAACTGGGCCTAAGATGCATACAAAATGTTTATTTTTGTCTCTTTCTTCTGCAGAACACTTTTTTTTTATGAGCTATCACTCTAGGACAATGCAAACATTTAAAGGGACTTTATGTCTGTTCCTCAGTCTTTCTGTCTTCTATTCATCTGTTGTGCAACTTAACCTTTAGATGTTCAAGTAGAGGTTCCTAAATCAACATCCTGTTGTTCCTGGAACAACATTCCTATCAACCCTCTATCTGCACTGATTTTATGGATGGGGTTCAGGTTATGATTGGTGGATGTCCTGTTTTTGTACAAAGACAGGCAAATCACTAATCTTAAGACAAGACACTACAAGGAAAAAAATTACCCTTATGATGCATTATAAGTGCAGGCTTTATCTGGTGTTATGATGCATTGTACTCTTAAAAGTTATAACCACAAATAGGCAAGTATGATAATATATGGTACATCTTGTTATGATTATTTGTAAGATGATACAACGTATTAAAAGGTTGTTTATAAGACGTTATTCATAATGCATCAAGAATACCTGTATAATGCATTATAAACAGGGGTGTGCATGCGTGGTAAAATTTGTACTTACTGAAGTTGGATTTTTCTCCATCTCTGGTAATATAGCAATCATGATGATAAGTGTGTTCATTAATTATAAGGGGTGCAACGGAACACAGTTGATCCATGATCCGTACGGATCAAGTCCCACGGTTCGGCACGCATGTGATTTGTGGATTAACTGATAAGTTTAACCATCATAGAGTGAAAGTTTATCATTTGGACGTGTGTTATCTTGGCAATTTACACATTCGAACGATTTTAAATGTGTAAGAAGAGGTGAAAATCGGGACTTGCGTGCTGTTATCTGTGCACAGAGTCTCACACACTCGAAGCGCGCAGACAGAGAGAGAGAGAGAGAGAGAGGTGCGTTTTAAGACGGCGCTCAAGCACTGAATTGCGTATACTCTTTTGCGTTTACTTGCGCTTGAACTGACACATGCACCCAAAATTATGCCAAAATATCCGTCTCGACAAGTATTGTCTTGGTTATGTCTTAAGTGAACAGTTGAGAAAGAAATCGGATGTGTGTCAGTATATTCGGTCCGTGCATTCGGTCTAAAAGTGACAGCAGCCGAATATTCCTGTTGTTGTCTGTGTCACTCATTAATTGTTTATAAAATAAAAAAAAAATCATCATCATCTACCATGTTCGAGAGAAAAGAAGATAACGTTTCCGAACTCCCTGAAACGCTTCCATTGTATTCTTGAGTTTTCTTCTGATGACAAACAAAATATCAAAATATTCCTTATTTAAATAACTCCTGCCTAAGGCATACGCAGAATAAAGGGGCGGGCCTGTTTGAGTTGAGTTAGTAGTGACGTGACATTTCCCATACATACTCAAAGTGCTTGACTATTCACAACACACTGTTCCAGCCGACCAATCAGAGCACATTGCGCTTTTCATAATGAGGGGCTTCATAGAGACTTTTATTTTTCCCAAAACCATCATAAGCCTATGAGTAGATCGTAGAAGCATTGCCACCAATGGTCTCTGCGATCAACTTTTGGGAAACAAAGCCTAGAGTGTTACTGACAGACTGGGAAAAGAGGTGCTGCAATAATGTAAAATATGTGAAAATAATGTGTTTTTGAACATTCAAGCATGAAAACCTATTGTAGTAGACCCCAAAAACAAAATCAAGACTTTGTAAAAGGGCATAATAGGTCAACTTTAAAACTGTATTTCCAGCTAAAATGCTTTTTTGCTAAGTATCTTTTCCTGGGAATAGTTCATGATAGATGTATTGCTAAACACTGTAAACCTCATGGAAATGGAACAATTACACCCTTGATGGCAATTCTGTTGAAACATTTTGGTTTTCTTGGCTCTTGAAGATGTTTACATGTGCACTATTAATTTCTTTTAGTTGGTTCCTTGTGTTTTATTCCAATTTCAACAGAAAACTGATTTCAGACACTGATTGAGTATCATGACTGCTGAACACTGTGATTTTGGGGGTCTTGTCTGTAGTATTTATTAATTTTGGAATTAGTTATGTTCCCCTTTTGCTTTAATGACAGCAGAATTTGAGCTGCATGAACTTGTTGTTGTATAAAACCTGATGATCTTGTTCTCCAGCATGATTTGAGAATGATTCAAACATTGTGTGATTCAATTGAATCAAGAACATCTGACAGTCTGAAAAAAAAGAGTTAGCATGATATCAGTGTCTCAAATTACTTGATTAGTGACCCAGACATAATACAGAATTTTAAATATTTTTCATTGAGTCTGTCAATGAATAAATAAAATCCAGAAGTGTGTGTTGGTCATGATGATCACGTTTTCCAGCATAATTTGAGAATGATTCAAAGAGCATCTTGTGCTTCAGTTAAATCAAGAACATATGACCATCTGTACAAAGAGTCACAGGATGTTTGTGTCCCAAATGTAATTAATGAGCAAGAAATAGGGGCAGAATTTTAAATAATGTATATTCATTTTATATTATAAAGTTTACAGAATCCTACCATTCTGTTTATTTCCAGCTTGCAATGAAAATTCAAGTCCCACATCTTCACTGTGGTCTCAGAGTTTTCAGACCCTACTATACATGCAAATATCCTGTCAGACAGGAAGCCCCCTACTGTTATTTCCCTCCATGTGTTAAATTTTTCCTTTCTGGTTCTGCCAAAACGTTTGACTCTAAACTGGAACAGTGTCAATCTTTTCAAATGGGCTTGCTGTCCCTGAGAGACCTTGCTGTGATGTTTTTTTAGTTAAACATTTCTGATGTTTTTATTGATCTTTTTTTTTTTTTTTTAATTTAGTTGGAACATTCGATCAAGCGATTGTTTATTGTGGCACAGAATGTTAAACTTTCCTTGCAAAAGTGTATGGTGGCAAAAAAAAAAAAAATCATTCTGATGCCAATAAAAATGACATTTTAATAGCAGTATACTCTTGCCAGGAAAGTAATGTTTCAGTTCTCAGAGCAAATCTTTGTCTTTGACACAGGTCCTTCCTCAGTCATCAGTAATGACGATGACTCTGCCAGCCCTCTTCATCATGTGTCCAATGGCTCCAACACACCCTCGTCCTCTGACATGAACGCGGACGCCGTCATCATCGGCATGACCAAGATTCCCGTCATCGAGAACCCGCAGTACTTCCGCAGCACCAGCAGTCTGCTCAAATCTGATACCTGTGAGTACCTGTGTCTGTCTGTCTTTGTTTTTTCATTTGTGTCTTGCCAACCTGAAACAATGTTAGCCCGATGACTACAAAAAATTGTACAATATGAATAATCTGTCAAGATTTTTTTGCAATGAGACCATTTCAAATAAGTACATTCCCCCCAACATTAATATATTGTTTTAAACTTCATTTTGATGGTCCACTTAAGACATTCTACTAAATTTAAGTAACTTTGCAACTAGATGTCAACTAACTCTCATTATTCAGGGAATGGTTATTATTCCCTTAGTAGACTGTTAGGCTAGTACAATAAGTTGACATGTAGTTGTAAAGTTACTTATAGTCAATAGTATGTCTTTTAGGGAGCATCAAAATAAAGTTTAATACTACTAATACTACTAGTGTACTAATAAACTAATGGTGTTTAAACATAATACAATATTAAAAGGGAAGTGTACTGTAGAGTAAATAACTAAAGAGAATACATAATTTACTATTTAAATAAAGGGTTAGTTTACCCAGAAATTAAAATTCTGTCATTAATTTCTCACCCTCATGTCGTTCCAAAGCCTTAAGACTTTTCATCTTCAGAACACAAATGAAGTTATTTTTGATTAAATCTGAGAGATTTCTGTCCATTGACAGCTGCGCAACTAACACTTTGACGCCTCAAAGTTCATGAAGAGATCGTAAAACTATGAATTGAGCGGTTTAGTCCAATTTTTCTGAAGAGACTTGATCACTTTATATGATGAAGATATTTAATTTAGTCTTTTAGTCACATATAAACATTGATCAGTGAACATAAACAGAAGCTCAACCGAACCTGCTTGACAAGTGAGAACAAACCTCACTGGTTCTTGCAGAAGCTCAAACGTGATGCGTAACACAAGAATGAACCTCATTGGTTCTTGCAGAAGCTCAAACGTGATGCGTAACACGAGAATGAACCTCATTGGTTCTTGCAGAAGCTCAAACGTGCTGCGTAACACGAGAATGAACCTCATTGGTTCTTGCAGAAGCTCAAACGTGATGCGTAACACGAGAATGAGCCTCATTGGTTCTTGCAGAAGCTCAAGCGTGCTGCGTAACACGAGAATGAACCTCATTGGTTCTTGCAGAAGCTCAAACGTGATGCGTAACACGAGAATGAACCTCATTGGTTCTTGCAGAAGCTCAAATGTGATGCGTAACACGAGAATGAACCTCATTGGTTCTTGCAGAAGCTCAAACGTGCTGCGTAACACGAGAATGAACCTCATTGGTTCTTGCAGAAGCTCAAACGTGATGCGTAACACGAGAATGAGCCTCATTGGTTCTTGCAGAAGCTCAAACATGATGCGTAACACGAGAATGAGCCTCATTGGTTCTTGCAGAAGCTCAAGCGTGCTGCGTAACACGAGAATGAACCTCATTGGTTCTTGCAGAAGCTCAAACGTGCTGCGTAACACAAGACTGAACCTCATTGGTTCTTGCAGAAGCTCAAACGTGATGCGTAACACAAGACTGAACCTCATTGGTTCTTGCAGAAGCTCAAACGTGCTGCGTAACACGAGAATGAACCTCATTGGTTCTTGCAGAAGCTCAAACGTGCTGCGTAACACGAGAATGAACCTCATTGGTTCTTGCAGAAGCTCAAACGTGATGCGTAACACGAGAATGAGCCTCATTGGTTCTTGCAGAAGCTCAAACGTGATGCGTAACACGAGAATGAACCTCATTGGTTCTTGCAGAAGCTCAAACGTGATGCGTAACACGAGAATGAACCTCATTGGTTCTTGCAGAAGCTCAAACGTGTTGCGTAACACGAGAATGAACCTCATTGGTTCTTGCAGAAGCTCAAACGTGCTGCGTAACACGAGAATGAACCTCATTGGTTCATGCAGAAGCTCAAACGTGATGCGTAACACGAGAATGAACCTCATTGGTTCTTGCAGGAGCTCAAACGTGATGCGTAACACGAGAATGAACCTCATTGGTTCTTGCAGAAGCTCAAACGTGATGCGTAACACGAGAATGAACCTCATTGGTTCATGCAGAAGCTCAAACGTGATGCGTAACACGAGAATGAACCTCATTGGTTCTCGCACGTCAAGCGAACATGCTTGAGCTTCCGTTTACCACAACTGATGTGTGAGTTGATGAATGTTTATATGTGAATAAAAGACGAAATTAAATCTGTTCATCATATAAAGCGATCGTGTCTCTTCAGAAAATTTGGACTAAACCGCTCAATACATTTGGATTAGTTTAACAAATCTCTTTAATCTCTTTATGAATTTTTTGAACGTCAAATTGGAAGTTGCATAGCTGTCAATGGAGGGACAGAAAACTCCCAGATTTACTCAAAAAGATCTAAATTTGTGTTCCAAAGATGAATGAAAGTCAAGAAAGGAACGAATGAGTGTGAGTAATTAATGACAGAATTTACATTTTTGGGTGAACTATCCCTTTAATTTTTTTTTACATTCTGGTAATGAGAATATGGGTGGAAATGGGCTTAATTGTCTTAATGGCCCTTCAGTAGGCATCCTTTTCTTCAGGAAAATATAATTCTAGTTTATTTCTTTTGAATTAGGGGGAACATACTCAAACATTTATTTGGCAGGTTTATATGACTGTGCATCTGCATACACAATCACACAGCATCTTAAATATTTATTTTATAACCCTTATCACTTGCCACTCTAATTTTTTTTTACGTTCTCTGTGTCCTTTCCTTCCCACTCTGGTTACTTTTAATATAAGGTTCTGCTGTACAGTGAGTTACTGTAGATCGATGCAGCCTCATCATCTAGCTCTCGCTAATGTAATCGGCTGACTGGCTAGTTTTTCTTCAAAAGCATTTCTTAATCACATTAAGGATAAATCTCTAAGAGTGCAGTGTCTGTTCAGAATCGTCTCTCTCTCTCTTTTTATCTCTCTTTCCTCCAGCACACTAAACGGCTGATTAATCTCGTCTTATCTCTGCACTGTCCTCACTCTCTTGAGGGACGTCTGGAATAAGAAATGTCTCTTTCCACCAAATCTGAAATAATCTCTAGTACACCTTTTATTTAATTATGTCCAATTTCCGGAATTGCATGTGTCTGATTATAAATAAAGCCCTTGGAAACCCATTATTTAATAATAATTATAGAAAAACGTAGCCAGAGGAATGTCTAGAACACACACAAACACACACACACACACACACACACACACACACACACACACACACACACACACACACACACACACACACAAAAGATATTTTGAAGAATGTTTCAGCTGTTTTTGTCCGTACGATGAAAATCAATGGGGTCCAAGCACAAAAAGGGACATACTCCATCAGTTTAATCCAAGTCTTCAGAACTTTTGACTTTTCAACATATTTGATTTGAGCTCTTTTTTGTTGATCAATTATTTGATTTGATCAGAGAGTGAATAACCACGTAACTTTCAAGTGAAGGATGATAGTATTTTCATTGTTTACTTGGTGGAGTCTTCAACCAGATGAGTTAAACCAGGTGTGTTTGATTAAGGAGACAAACCATTTATGTCTCCCATGCTTTAAATAGCAACCTCTAAACAATATACATTTTCTCTATAGGTTCTCACTAGAATAACTTACTCAGTCCCGACTTATCAGGCTTGTCACTCATCTGAAATTGCTCAACTTACCATGAATGAAGCACTAACATTGGTCAGGGTGTCTATACTTGACAGATCACTTCCATAGTAGCCATGATGCTGACAAGACCAATCCTACAAACTCATCACGCCCAGATACCAAACAAAACAGTCAGCTTAGTTGACCTTGATGTTGATTAGCTTCAGATAATAGACTATAGTATATACCATAATATACTATAGTATAGACTATAAAGAGGTATACTTTATATTAGTATCTTACTAACTCAAGCATATTCAAGTATCTGCCTAACTGACATAATGGCACTAGTCTTATTATTACTGTGTTATTACCATTTCTTACACATTCCGGTTCAGTCTCATGAGTTTGGTTCATTTGGTTCAAGCTACAACTTTTGGATTTATGTCATATCTGTTTGAAAAAGTGTCTTTGTTTGTATGTTATGTTTGAAAAGGTCTGATTTTTTATCTTTCTTGAATTACTTGTTCTAAATCCTTTGATCTTCGTGGACTTCTTTGAATAAAAAAGCACTTAGATCCTTTAACTCTCATTCTCTTAAGATTTACATTACAGAACATCAAGCTATTTTTTGTGAACTCTGCCAGGCGGGTTTATCCATTTTGGATTACTCGTCCTGTTTTTATTAAATCTCCAGTCCTCTGAACTGTCTTAAAGGTAGAGTAGGCAATTTCTGAGAGGCTAGCAATAGCAAGCTCCCACCGTCCCTTCAGAGTATCTCCAAAGCCACGCGTCCTTCAAAACACATGAACGCGCACAGTCTGCAAAGCTTCACAAGGTGTTAAATTACCTTATGTCTCAAATCACATAGCATTACAATAATAAAGAACGTAAACAACTTAAAGAGGACTGATCTGTACCACCTGACTGCTGCAGATTCATTTTGGCGTTGAACGTCACGGGTTGCTATCTCGTGGTTAACAACTGACATGGCGTGAACGCAACATAAGCTCGTTGTTTTGGTTCAGGAGAAACTATAAAAGGAGTGTGACTGTCTGTATACAACTCTGCTCAGCCTTACTGAACGCGCTCATGATGTGTGATGTCTGCGTGAACAGGTGCGTGGAGGTATGGAAATACGTATGTTGACAGATCATTGCATTTTGTATCATCCATCCCAGAATGACCTGTAACTGAAGACCTTGTTAATGTTTCCTGTTTGAGAGAATGTTCCTTATTCTCCTGTTACTGAGACTATCACTTAGTTTCATATTTCTAAGACTTTTGCTTAGTTTTGCTTTTTTTCTTAGTTCTTAAGTTCCCTGATTTCAACGCCCCTTGAGTCTCCAGTCTTCAGTAGTCAGCAGCTTTTGAGTCTTCATCCTGTGAGCCACAATCTCGATCCTCAAGGTCACAACCCATGTCCACCATGTTTGGCTCCAATCCCATTATACTATTTTGGCATTGAAGGTTACAGAGTTGGAGGGGTGTGCAAAAAGGCTAAATGTAACATTAATGTGTGATTGTGTTGTGTTCTTTCGACAGTTGTTCAGCACATTAAGAGGCACAACATTGTCCTGAAGAGGGAACTTGGAGAAGGAGCGTTTGGGAAAGTGTTCCTGGCCGAATGCTACAACCTGTCCGCAGAACAGGAGAAGATTTTGGTGGCTGTCAAGGTTGGCTGTTTAATTTAGCGTTGATGTTAGCATGCTGATCACTATACACTGTTCAGTATACTCATTGTATTTGTACACATTCTGTGTTTGTAGACATTGAAAGAGGCCAGCGAGAACGCCAGGAAGGACTTCCATCGTGAGGCCGAGTTGTTGACCAATCTGCAGCACGAGCACATCGTCACGTTCTACGGAGTGTGTGTGGAGAGCGATCCGCTTATTATGGTGTTCGAGTACATGAAGCATGGCGACCTCAACAAGTTCCTCAGGTACAGCTTCCTGACGGTGTCTGCGCGGGTCTGCATTGGAATCCAATAGTGCTTAGTCACATCTTTTCTTTAATTGCTTTGTCCTTGTAAGCCAATAATTACACATCATTTTTCATGTAGCTATTGAAAATCTGTCACTAATACAAAGTAAACCACAGGACTTTCATTACTGCTTTTTAAAGCTAGTTAAAGTCTTCTAGTTGCTAAACAAATCCAAATGATCTAGCAGGATAATGTTTTAGTTTATCTCTGAGTTTAAAATGAGTGTTTTTGAATCGTGGTCTGGTTGAGATGGTTACGTTCTCTGTCCGCCCCAGGGCTCATGGTCCTGATGCAGTTCTGATGGCTGACGGACAGGTACAGCAGCAGGCAGAGCTCACTCAGTCTCAGATGCTTCATATCGCGCAGCAGATCGCTGCAGGCATGGTGTATCTGGCTTCCCAGCACTTTGTTCACAGAGACCTGGCCACACGAAATTGCCTAGTCGGGGAGAATCTCCTGGTGAAGATTGGAGACTTTGGAATGTCCAGAGATGTCTACAGTACAGATTACTATCGGGTAAGAGTTGCTCTTTAGTTTGTCTGTGCTTTTTCAAATTAATTATAAATATAAATTCTAATTCTAATTTAATATTACATAATTATGTTTGTAACGAGGTTAGATGTTGTGGGAAGGGAACGACGGGAACCAGCGAACATTTAACAGACTTTAATAATAGAATAAATAAACACATACAAAACGAAAGTAAAGACAGCAGCCCCTCACGGACGACTGCTGTCACATATAATAAAACAAAACATCAAATAAAATAGAGCAGGCCTGGTCCTCTCTCGATCTCCACTGTCGTCACTCCTCCTTTGTGCTTCCACTCCTCCGTGAGAGACACGAGACCGGTGCGTCGCGCAGGTGTTGCTCATCAGTAATCACGCCACCGGCCTCGCGCCGTTCTCTCACGGCCCTCGGCCTCGTCCTGCTCGCCACAATGTTACTGGTATATTATAAGTAAATATTTATTTTATTAAAAAATACAAATAAAATCATGTTTTATTGCCATTTTGATATCTGATGCAATGACGTTTAAGCATCCGGACATCCTCGTGTATATAAATTTATGTGTGTGTGTGTGTGTGTGTGTGTGTGTGTGTGTGTGTGTGTGTGTGTGTGTGTGTGTGTGTGTGTGTGTGTGTGTGTGTGTGTGTGTGTGTGTGTGTGTGTGTGTGTGTGGAAACAGCTTTGATGTCATTTTAGTAATGTGTAATATATTGATAGTTTTTCAGTGCTATTATTATTAATATTATTTACATGTAACCTAAACGAACACCTCCGTTAGGAAAAAAAGTGGTCAACTTAATGAAAAAAGCCCCAAAATAGAATTTAATTTAAAACTAAATGTCTGTGTGTCTAAATATATGTATATATATATTAGGTCAGATTATATCAGTATTCACATTCCTATTTATTAGTTCAACTGAGATCGAGATGCTTTACCTTCTATTCTGTTTCAGATTCATTAGTTGGAAATTAATGCTGACTTTACAAGGACACTTAAATGCGATATTCAAATCCTTTTCCCAGTATATGTATAAATCAATATGCTTCTCATGTTTTTTGCTATACAGATCACTGAATACTAGCTATTCGAACACCTTGACCCTACTGGCTCTCCTCCTGTATGATGTCAGCAGAATTTCAGTGTATGTGTGTGTGTGTGTCTGTGTGTGTTGATTCACTCCCGTCAGTTAGTCTCTCCCCCAGATTAGGAGTCAGAGAGGAAGGTGGCGTGGGAACAGGAAAGAGGGGTTACTATGGCAACAGCAAAGAAAAAGAATAGAGCGCTTGCGCCATAAGACAGAAACTGAAAAAGTCATTAAAGATCTCTCATTAGTATTCACCCCCAAATTCAGCATGAGGGCCTACCGAGAAGGACAGGGGTAGGAGAAGTTAAGGGGAAAAGGCTAAAAAATAAATATAATGGCTAGAGAGAAGAAAATAAAGAAACCAAACCTTACACTTTGGTAAATAAAGCATTTGAAGAGAGACAGACAACTTAATTTATTATTTGATAGTTTTATATTGTGTTCCAGTCATGTATTCAGGTTGAATCATCCATCCAGTGTTTGAAAATGGGTTGAATGATGTTTATAAATGCAGAGATGTGCTATTAGATAACTCTTTTCATTGACAACTGTGCCAACAAGTTCATTCAAGTTCATTTATCTCTGAATACTGATGAATATCATGACACATCTCCATTATACGAGTCTCCATTGAGATTCAAATGCAGGTCAGGAGATTTGTGTGTGTGCACCATTGATCAGGCCTATAGAACATCAGTTTCCATAGAAACAGCTGGTCAGGCAGAGGCTGATGGGTGGATTTGAAGTTGTGAAAGCATGTTGTGTAACCATAGAACTTCTTATGAAGCCACATTTGTGCATTATAACCTATATTCAAAAGCTTTAGTTGAGAATCCTGATAGTCAACCTATTGCCTTTTTCTGCATTTAATTCTTTAATAGAGAGTTAATTGTCTCGGTCATATTGTGCAGCATTCATCACTACACATTACACCAAAGATAAAAACATGTATTTTTAATCTTTCATTCAAATGTCATTCAAAAAAGCTCTGTCTCTCTACATATAAACTTTTTGGCTGATGTCACCTATCCCTCTAAGAAACACACAGTTTTTATTAACCAAAGATTATGTTGTTATACCTTTTTTCCTCATTGAATATCCAGATTCTCCCAATTATTAAAGTAAAATGGTGTGTGAACAGCTTTCGTCATTTTAGTAAAGTGTAATATCTTAATGGTCATTCAGTTATATTATTATTATTATTAACGTAACCTAAACAAACACCTCCTTTTTAGGAAAAAAAAAGTGGTCACCCTATTGAACAAAAATTCTAAACAGGTAAAAAAAAAAAATAATTTATATATATATAGGAATAAATAAATAAATAAATAGGAATATATAAAGTACCCTGCTGAAAACAACAGCTTTTGATCCTTTGTACATACTCATACACTGAGGCACTTTAACAGGCTATTTGACAGTGTGAGCAAAAACATGGTATGACCTGCAACAATAACCAGCTTTGCCAGTAATTGCCCACCTAAAACCAATTAAAAGAACCTTGGGTTTTAAACTGGTGCAAACTGTTTTTAGCAGGATATTGTTGTGTGTATGAGTGTTTGTGTATGTGCGTGTTTGATTGCAGAGGAAAAAGGTTTCCAATAGTGCTTGTGCAGTAGAACTCTTTTTAAGTGACCATTGCAGTCTGTAGCTCCACTATGGGACCAGTGAAAAAGCCTAAAAGCTTTTGACCTTAATATTTGATGAGTCCAGTATGTTAAACCAATTAATCTGAGACTAATCCACATACTGGACCACAATCTCATAATTAATATTTCAGAGGCAGCGCATTATGGAGAAAGCTAATAAATGAAATGATTGGTTTTGGGGTTGAGCTCCAGGCCAGACCTACTCCCCAAGCTTACAGCATCCAAATCCTGAGAGGCGCAATTTACGGCACCATCTGAGGTCCTGAACTAGAAATACTGTCAGCATTTGCCTGAGAGCTTTTTGGATTGAACAATGCTCCAATGGCAACAAACTAGTATCCACTGTCTTCTCTTGCTCTAAAAGTCTCTATGGATCTTATCCATTAGCGCATACATTAGCAATTTGCATTAGCAAATGCAGGGAGTTTTATTAGAGTAGCTTGAATTTATATCTTCTGTTTTTATCGATTTGAGCACACCTGGTCATCTTAATGTCAAACCACAGTCCAACATATATTCTAAGTTTCAGTGCCAATATATATTTTTGTAATTCATTGTCCATTACCACTTAATTGATTCGACAGATTCAAACTCATGTCACCTACATCAGCACCATGACTCAATATGTCGGCTGACTCAGTGTGTACTTACTGTTTCACATGTCTAGGTTGGAGGTCACACCATGCTGCCAATTCGCTGGATGCCACCAGAAAGCATCATGTACAGGAAATTCACCACGGAGAGTGATGTCTGGAGTCTGGGAGTGGTGCTGTGGGAGATCTTTACCTATGGGAAACAGCCCTGGTACCAACTGTCAAATAATGAGGTACTGATGCATAACATACATACCCATGTGATCTGCATGCAGTGAAATGCCTTTTTGGGGGGCAGCCCCCCTCTCCAGCACTTGTTTATTTTTATTTTTAAATAAATGAGCGAAAAAAATTGATCCAACTGATCTGCTACTTGATCAGTCTAGTACTGCTCTGCACATTTTGGATGGTTTGTACGGTTATTTAGGCTGTTCTAAGGAGTAACCAATGCCCCAGAAACCACTCAGAACATTATAGCAATCACCTTGAACACATTAGCATCCAAACAGAAGACCCCAAAGACCACCAAGAATACCCATAGCAGCCACCTAGAACACATTAGTCACCTGAAGAAGCTAGACCAAGGGGTAGCCGACCCCGCTCCTGGAGAAAGGTTGCCTACCTCTGCCTTAGAGATCACCAAGAACACCCTAGCAGCCTCCTGAACACATTATCAAATGCAATGAACACTATAGCAAGCATCTAGAACACATTAACCACCAACTAGAAGACCCTGAGGCAGTGTTTCCCTACCCTGTTCCTGAAGGCACACCAACAGTAGACATTTTTGAACTCTTCCCAAAGGCTTGTTGTCTACGGTTTTCAAACCTTTCCCGGAGGATCTCCAAAACTGCACATCTCCCTTATCTGTCACACCCACTTCAGGTCTTGCAGTCTCTTCTTATGAGCTGATGCAACGAATCTACAGACCACCCAGAACACAGTGGTGTCACTATCCTGCAGAGTTTGGCTCCAACCTCAATTAAACACACCTTAACCAAATAATCAACGTCTTCAGGATTGATAGAAACTTCCAAGCAGATGTGTGTCGGGACAAGTTGGAGCTAAACTCTTTAGACATTGGAACAAATTAGCACCTAACCCGTTAGCAATGACCTGAGTAAGGCCTGCATCCATTCAAACCTCAGAATTGAAGTATTGAAACACATAAGGCTACACTATATAAACTTCAAAATGCTGTATATTCAAATTCTATCACTCCTTGGATGGTGGTTTATTTTACTAAACAATAATTTTCTACATTTATAGCAGTGTGACTCACATATTTCTGGACATTAAATTTTTTTGACCTTTCACTCCTTGCTCTTTTTTAGGTGATTGAGTGTATCACCCAAGGTCGTGTACTCCAGCGACCCCGGACCTGTCCAAAGGAGGTGTATGACTTGATGCTGGGATGCTGGCAGAGAGAACCCCACACCCGACTCAACATTAAAGAGATCAATAACCTGCTCCTCAACCTGGCCAAGGCATCACCGGTGTATCTGGACATCCTAGGATAAGAGAGCATGTGCCGCGTTTGGGACTGCGAGTGGATCCCTGAAATTGCCCCCCCTCTTCTATCCCACCCAAAATCTCTTTTTTCTACAGCTTTAACTGCTCTTCCTCATCGACTGCTCCTCTTCTCTGTGTAAAGGTCTAGATACATTGGCAACAGGATTGTGTCCAATGACTATGAATTATGTATTTCTGAACAAAAATGGATTTAATGGAAAGAGCCGTACTCAAGTGACTATAGTTTTACTTACAGTGATCAAGATCCCCAATGGTTGACCATCCTCAACTTCTGGATCAAATTCACATCTGCAAATTCCAGTTCAGTGAATAAATGGATTCGGGACTTGAGGAAGGGTGTCCATCTTAACAAAGAGGAAATAGCAGCTCTGAACAATGACCAAACACAAATGAGAGGAGAAATTAACAACTTTTCTGCCCACTGGACAGATTTGGTTCTTTCAGCTCCCATCTGTTATGTCATACATGCGATACAAAGCACAGAACGTGAAAGTAGCATGGTGACAAACTGCACTTATATCTATACGCATACATGTGTGTTTATAAAACTGGATGTTACCGACGTAGTTTCACAGTTGAGCGACTTTAATTAAATGCTTCTGGACGCTGACAGGTGCTTCCGAGCAAATCTGAAATGCAAAGTAGTCCATTAAAATGTGTCGAGAACATAGGTGTTATTTATAGTGGGACATGTCCCCACTACTTTTGCCATTGCTGATTTTGTCCCACTACTTTATGAAATAGTTTGCAGCAGGTTAATGTCCAGTGCAGTGAATGCATCTCCAGTTGTCGAACAGGGGTTTATATTTTGTTAGTATGAGTAGCGATCTATTGGTGGAATTAGCTATGATGTATGATTTTTGGACAATTTTAATCACTGTCATTTTTCACGTTTCAGTTTTAACTTGGAGAAAAGCTCTACTTCTGACCTGCTTTCCAGATCGATGCTTCATATTTATAAGATCACAATAAATTATTTGTGCGTAACCTTATTAATATTCATAAGCTAAGCCTTCTCCATTTTGTGATGTCACAACCAGTGTGTCTGTTTTCCGCCAAACCGACCAAACCAACGACCATAGTCTTCAGGTCTGTACACGACGTGCACCATGGAGTCATTTGAGACCAGGCCATGCCTCAATACCATCAGCTTACATTTCTTACAGGAGTTTAATTATACAGAGTGGCCGATTATGATGGTGTGGGCTAATTTACGACCTTTATTTCTCTCTTTCTCATTCGCCATGTTTTACTACTGAGTGGAAGCACTAATGTAGTACTCAAGCTTCAGGTCGTACAACTGCTATAGTGTAATATATATTTCATTACAGGACAAATGTCTCCTATTAGCAGCAACTCCCTCTAGGCTAATATACGCTATCAATGGGGAGGGGACAGGGTGGAGAGGATGAGACATGGGGAGGAAAATAACTTGAGTCATCTCACTAAAACCCGCATTTCTTCTTCCTTTTATCATACATAAATTATTATATCTATTTATCACTATAGAGATCCTATCAAAGCATCCTTTTTTTGCGTTGATTGTTGCACTGTCAATCTCCCATAGAAAACTTAGCACACTGTACTCGATGCCGTGGATCAGTCAAACAAATATCTTAAAAGATTGAGTATAAAATCCCAAAAGTAGTTTACACAAGTTTGGAGTTAATTACTTTTTTTGGAATAATCTTGAAGAGATGTAACTTTTAATTTTCTATTTAATTTATTTAGTATTTATGTGTTTTTAAATTATTTTATTTATGTAAAATAAATAATAATTATTGATATTATATTTTTTTCATATTTGGTTGAGAGTTCAAAGGGTGTGGAATAGGATGTATTAATGAAAACATATATAGAAAGATTAAATATTTTGGGGTGAACATTAAGAAAACTACATTAAAAGTTACATTGACTGCAAAAGCAATGAAGCTTAATTTTGGATTGACTATTTTTCATGAACATTAAGAAAATGTTCTAAAATTGTAATTAACACAATGTATTTTTTATGTTGAATTTCTGTAATGAAGTAATTTCATTTTTTACTGAAGAA
This sequence comes from Meda fulgida, assembly GCA_030578275.1. Taxonomy (NCBI): domain Eukaryota; kingdom Metazoa; phylum Chordata; class Actinopteri; order Cypriniformes; family Leuciscidae; genus Meda; species Meda fulgida. Next base: position 4,116,818 of record CM060623.1, read on the forward strand.
CAATGTTTTTAATGTTTTTAACTTAGCTTTTTTTTCAGTACAACAAATTACCACGAAGTATGAATATTGAAAAACTTTTTTCGCATTATGGCTATGATTTTTTTCTTATGTTATAAATAAATGGATGAAGATTGAAAAATCTGCTTAATTGTCAAGAAAATAATACCACAGAGCAACTTCTTATTTTCATGAGGTTTTCAATCAGGTTGTTCAAAGATATCAATAAGGATGTGGAGTTTAAGTGGTTTAGATTAGTCTGCGACAGGACAATGAGCTGTGACTGCGTATCAAATACTGTCTTCTACATGTACAGAACTTCTTCTGATGTTTCAGAATGTCTATAAGCTAAACTACTGTCCACAATTAAACCACCTGACAAGTGTTAAAGTCAACATGACAGCAAAATTGATCTACTCTACTTTCTTACACTTTCCTAGTCTGAAGCATCTTTTCCTTTCACCAGTCACCAGTTTATGGAAGTACAATTATTTGCAAAGGCTGTTTCATGATGACTTTGAATCCAACATTCTTAAGGCACTTCCCACCTAGTGTACTTTTCTTGATACTTTTAAATGATACATGCCTACTTACACCTTACAGATTTCTGCAAAATATCAAGTAGTGTATTATACAGTTAAGTACAAGCAAACGTCCTTGTCTGTATGATTTCTCTGAGGTATATGGACAAGTCAAGTTGTCCGCCATTGTATTTAATAAAAGTGTAATGTCTTACCTCATCACGTGTGCGTGTGGAGTGTGTCATTGTGACAGTGAGTTATGTGTATCCATGTTTATAGGTGGGTCAATAGAGGTTCATACAGAGTGCTTTGATAATATGGGCCGAACGTATTGACCTACAGGCACTAAAATGCTTTATTGACAGCCATGTTTTTTTATGTCTTATTGGCTGTCAGCCTGAAATTTGACCTCATACAGAAACATGATGGAGACCAGAGCAAGTTAAAAACAATTTATGATGACATGACACAATCCATAAAGTTTATGTAGCATTAGCGCTGCGATAGATCTGAAGCTTCGAGAGTAGAATAAAACAAGAGTTTGTTCCAATTGGCATTTCCCTGACATGGGCAGAGGGGGAAAAGAAAGGGAAGACTGATCAATCAGTGTATCGATGGCTTGTTTTGACATTGTACATTAAGACCTAACTAATTGCCAGAGGGCTAAATGCTTTTAAAAACACATCCATGAAGCTCAGTGCAATCAGGGTTTTGACAGCATGCAGCAGAATCCTCGAAGGACCGAGTGAGTGTGCAAACAACAGAACAACTGCAGCTCTGAACAAACAAAGACCCACTCTTCTGATGTCATCATTGCAAACCCAATCTTGTGGTTTTATATACATATGTTTTATACTTATGATAATTACGGTACTTATAATTAACTACAGCATGCAATGTTTGTGCTACAGAATGAGACCTTAAAAAGTGTGGCTTGTTGAGGAGAGGTGCGCTGTATTTCTACACCGCAGGTCTTGATGACTGATTCCAATTTGTTGACTATATTAATATTTGTTTCGTTTTTTTATGACCAGCTTACATCTTCTTTTAAAAGTGACCCATATATCCGATATCTGCATTTACACTGTGCCCTTGGCAACACAACCCAAGGTAGACGAGGAAAAACAAAAGCCAAAAAGGAAGTAAAAACAGCAAGAGTTGCAATGAACACGGATGAAATGATAATACAAGCTTTTGCTTTCCGCACCATCTTTAAAGGTCAGCAAATCATTGGGTTGAGCCTTCATCCTCCACTGCACCACTGAGTCATTCTCCACCGTTGCTTTTTAATGACGTACGACTCGCGTTTACGGGAATATCCGATCTGTCCACATGCATGGCAGATGAAAATGCACGTATCCGATTCATATCAGATTTATCCGGCCTGAAACAGATCTGAGAATATTGTGTCCTGATCCGATATCAGTGAATATTCGTGTGCTCTTTTCGGCTTAAGCGTTCGTGGATCATATCTGATCTGTGCCACATGAGGAAAAGAATTAAGGGACTTTAAATCCCTTGGACCATCTAATGTAAATGCGGCCTAAGTGATTAGACTAATATTTTGGACTACAATACATTGACTAATACATTAACTATGATGGGTCCAAGGCTAGAGACCACAACTGGGATAAACCATTTATCCCAGCATAGTTCACCAAAAAATGTCATTATATTTCTTTCCTCTGTTAAAAAAATATAATAATATTTGAATGTTGTTTCAAACCACATTGTATTGTGGACAAAAGCTGAAACATTCTTTAAAATATTTTCCTTTTTGATGAAGGTAAGACTGAGAAAAAAATAATGGTTTCATCAAAATTGTAAGAGAGATGCTTTTTTAATGACAGGGCCCCTCCTCTTCATCCTAAACTGATTTTCCCCACCTTACTTCCTCAGAGATATTAACTTTTAAATGCCACTCCAATACATTAAGTGGACAACTGTGAGGTTTTGTGGTCTGTTAAATACTAAACACAGATTCATCCTGATGTCAGGGCATCATTTTCTGGGAAAGCATGGAAGATCATTTGGGATATTAGCATGTGCTATTCATCAGATTGACCACATTAGCAGCTGCTTAGTGTCAGTGTGTGGACAGAAAACAGTCGCTGACAGGCTTTGGGTGCTCTTGGTCAATGTGTTTTATCACAGTAGTAAATCTGTGTTGTGGTATAATGCTGTTTTTAACTATCAAAGCCTACAGAGCATGTGCTTGGTGTCAGTTTTACCTTGTATACTGTAGATTTGTTGTCAAAATTGGCGTGTGGATCCATAAAGGGATATTTTAGCACAAGATTCTGCCACAGAAGAAATTCAGTTTTTAAATAATATGAGGGTGAGTAAATGATTCATAATGTGGTTACACAAGGTACTTTAAATAATACCATTGTATCATGTCCAAAAACTATGGTATTATCATGGTAGTATTTCTTGTTAGAGAAGGTTATGCTTACATGTGCAGAGTTAATGAATCAACAGAAACTGCACAGATGAACGGGACTATAAAAGTGTCATGATTCTGCCATCAGGTCTGTGAGTTCTAGTATTTTGGCAGGATCATGACAGACCCATGTTCTGTGTGCAAGCACATGGCCTTGTGTTTTGGTCATGTGCTTGTGTTGTCTCGTTACCCCGCCCCCTTGTTATCCTGATTCTGTCATTAGTGTTTCACCCGTATCACCTGTTATGTTTGATTTGTCTTCCTATTTAATCCCCTTGTGTTTGCTGTCTTGTGTCGGTTCATTGTTATACTTTGATCGTGAGTACCCTCTGTACATCTAGTCATTGTTAGCGTCTCTTGAAGTCTTGTTTGTTTTCTTGTTCATTTGTTTCCCAGTTTAGTCTAGTCAGTCAGGTATTCTGTGTTCCATCTGTTTTGCCCTCTCATGGGTTTTGTTTTCCTGTTTTTGTCATTAAACCGTGTCTTATTGTATACTGTCTGCGTTTGGGTTCATCTCCGTGTCTTACCGTGACAGAATGAACCGACCCATTCTGAACCCAGCGGACAGTATGTCATCCCCACTAAGACAACAATCAGCTGACCAGGAACTATGGTGGCAGTCAGCTATCAACGACAGCAAGTTGGGCAAGCTTCCTTTCCCTCCCCAGGGAGAGAGGTCCCTGAGAGGATATGCTCAGGCCGTGGAGGCAAAGAGAAATTTTTTACCAGAGAGCCTGGTTAACCGTTACCTCATCGCGGGTCTCAAAGTTCCTCCACCTCTGGCGGAACGGGAGAGGCTGGCCCACCGCCCGTTCCGGGACATGGTGGACTGCTTGGTTCGTCGGGAGTCAGAGGGTCCCATGGTGTCGTTACCTCCTGCCTGTCTGCCGGTGATCCCGGAGGATCTGAGGTTAGGCTTCGTGAGGCTTGGAGAACAGACTCGTCCCAGTTCGACTCCCGAGGCATCATCGGCTCCGCGAATCAGGAGGAGGAAGAGGAGACCAGCGTCTGCCCAGCCAGAGCCAGTTCACGCCCCGTCTGTCCAGCTAGAGACTGTTCACGCCCCGTCTGTCCAGCTAGAGACTGTTCACGCCCCGTCTGTCCAGCTAGAGACTGTTCACGCCCCGTCTGTCCAGCTAGAGACTGTTCACGCCCCGTCTGTCCAGCTAGAGACTGTTCACGCCCCGTCTGTCCAGCTAGAGACTGTTCACGCCCCGTCTGTCCAGCTAGAGACTGTTCACGCCCCGTCTGTCCAGCTAGAGACTGTTCACGCCCCGTCTGTCCAGCTAGAGACTGTTCACGCCCCGTCTGTCCAGCTAGAGACTGTTCACGCCCCGTCTGTCCAGCTAGAGACTGTTCACGCCCCGTCTGTCCAGCTAGAGACTGTTCACGCCCCGTCTGTCCAGCTAGAGACTGTTCACGCCCCGTCTGTCCAGCTAGAGACTGTTCACGCCCCGTCTGTCCAGCTAGAGACTGTTCACGCCCCGTCTGTCCAGCTAGAGACTGTTCACGCCCCGTCTGTCCAGCTAGAGACTGTTCACGCCCCGTCTGTCCAGCTAGAGACTGTTCACGCCCCGTCTGCCTTCCTGAGCTGGGACTATCTGGAGCGTCTGGCTCGGATCTTAGAGAGGCCGGTGTTCGGTGTTTCGGAGCTGAACCCAGTGCCCGTTCCAGAGCCCGCTACGGCAAGCGCTGTTCCAGAGCCCGCTACGGCAAGCGCTGTTCCAGAGCCCGCTACGGCAAGCGCTGTTCCAGAGCCCGCTACGGCAAGCGCTGTTCCAGAGCCCGCTACGGCAAGCGCTGTTCCAGAGCCCGCTACGGCAAGCGCTGTTCCAGAGCCCGCTACGGCAAGCGCTGTTCCAGAGCCCGCTACGGCAAGCGCTGTTCCAGAGCCCGCTACGGCAAGCGCTGTTCCAGAGCCCGCTACGGCAAGCGCTGTTCCAGAGCCCGCTACGGCAAGCGCTGTTCCAGAGCCCGCTACGGCAAGCGCTGTTCCAGAGCCCGCTACGGCAAGCGCTGTTCCAGAGCCCGCTACGGCAAGCGCTGTTCCAGAGCCCGCTACGGCAAGCGCTGTTCCAGAGCCCGCTACGGCAAGCGCTGTTCCAGAGCCCGCTACGGCAAGCGCTGTTCCAGAGCCCGCTACGGCAAGCGCTGTTCCAGAGCCCGCTACGGCAAGCGCTGTTCCAGAGCCCGCTACGGCAAGCGCTGTTCCAGAGCCCGCTACGGCAAGCGCTGTTCCAGAGCCCGCTACGGCAAGCGCTGTTCCAGAGCCCGCTACGGCAAGCGCTGTTCCAGAGCCCGCTACGGCAAGCGCTGTTCCAGAGCCCGCTACGGCAAGCGCTGTTCCAGAGCCCGCTACGGCAAGCGCGGCACCCAGTCCTGTCCCGTCACCAACCATGTTCCCCGTCAGAAGTCCCCGGACTGTCTCCTCGTGTGTCCCTGTCTCTACTGCCCCCGGACTCCTGTTTGTTTCCCCCGTCATGGTTCAATCTAGGACTGTTTCTCCGTCTACTCACACCACTCCACCCAAGTCCGTTCGGGTCCCCCGTCCTAAGCCCACACCCTGTAGTTCCAAGATCACCGTCCCGCCCACCCACCCTGGACTCTCGCTCAAAGACTCTGTTGTCCCTCCGCCTCCCCTTCCTTGTTTATTTTTTCTGATGTTTCACCCTAACCCGGTCATTGTTCACGCTTGTATGCCCCTGTTATTATTTGTCATGTTTTGTTGGGGCTGGTCTATGTCTCTGTCAGTCTTGTCCCGCGTTTAATGTCTCCTTGGGGAGCGTCTGGTAGCCGCTCTTTAAGGAGGGGGTACTGTCATGATTCTGCCATCAGGTCTGTGAGTTCTAGTATTTTGGCAGGATCATGACAGACCCATGTTCTGTGTGCAAGCACATGGCCTTGTGTTTTGGTCATGTGCTTGTGTTGTCTCGTTACCCCGCCCCCTTGTTATCCTGATTCTGTCATTAGTGTTTCACCCGTATCACCTGTTATGTTTGATTTGTCTTCCTATTTAATCCCCTTGTGTTTGCTGTCTTGTGTCGGTTCATTGTTATACTTTGATCGTGAGTACCCTCTGTACATCTAGTCATTGTTAGCATCTCTTGAAGTCTTGTTTGTTTTCTTGTTCATTTGTTTCCCAGTTTAGTCTAGTCAGTCAGGTATTCTGTGTTCCATCTATTTTGCCCTCTCATGGGTTTTGTTTTCCTGTTTTTGTCATTAAACCGTGTCTTATTGTATACTGTCTGCGTTTGGGTTCATCACCGTGACAAAAAGAGGAGGCCAGACTCAAGTTCAGGACTTCTTAACCAAGTCAGACGCGAGTGTGCAACTGGTGCCGTGAGCGATTCATCCAAGCGAGTATATTGAAGATACCCTTTGTGAATATTTTATTTTGTTCATCTTTATTTTCTAGTTCGTTGTTTCTTTGTCACTTTGTATTTTGGGGTTTTGAAGCTACACTGTATATATTTTCACCGCAGTACTCGTGGAGTTTTTTTTTTGTATATACCTTCGGTTCTGACAATAAATGACACCTTGCACGACAGTGCTGTTGTGGGCAGAGCCATCATTTACTTTCCTCACAGACGGACCCTCACGCTACCCAAAGCAGATCTTCGGGGGTCACTTTGTAACATTACCTCACATACACAAAGAAATCTTCCTATATTACTCCGATTATACGCGGACTTCATTGGCTACCCGTTTGCTTTCGCATTAAAAACAAGATACTCCTTATCACATTCAAAGCACTCCATGGACTTGCCCCAACTATATTTCTGATCTCATCCATACCTACTCCCTTGTTAGCACACTTAGATCTGCCGATACCGCTCTGTTGACGATCCGTAGGCACAAACTATCATCGTTTGGTGGAAGGGCTTTTTGTACCGCTGCCCCAACTCTTTTCCCCAATTCTATTCCCCAACACATCCACAACCTTTCATCATTAAACGATTTCAAAACCCACCTTAAAACATATCTTTTTGCTACTTGTTTCCCTGACCCTGACTCTATGATCTGATTTTGATGTACAGTATATGTACCTCTATTATGTTATCCATCTCAGTTTATTTGTATCATTTCTATGTCATGTTTATTTCTACTTTATTGTAAAGCGACCTTGAGTTTTCTGAAAGGCGCTATATAAAATAAACGTATCATTATTATTTTGAAGTGTGATCAACTTCGTCAAATGGACGAGGGAAGTTTATTTGGACAGACTAGCTACCCGATTTGAACAGATGGAGCGAGTCTACTCAATATGTACGCTTTAGGCAGATCTATAGACCACAATGCAACATGATTGTGACATCACAGCAGCTCCACACCCCACACAACCTTGATTAGTTGGTTTAGGTGTGTTTAATTAGGATTTGAGCTAAATTCAGCAGGATAGGTCATCCAGGAGGACTGGACACCCCTGACGTAGAGTCGTTTGACAAATCTGTTGAAGAATATAGTTCCTGTTGACTTGATTCAAACTCTGTTCATAATCATGTTATCCTGGCATTCATGGGTGATGCTGAGCAGTTTCATCATTAGCACTTCTTGAATTAGCTGGCATCAGCTAATTAGTGATGTTTACTAAGACTATTGCTGAAATGAAACCTCTTCCAGTTCCTGCCCCATATGTAAAATGAATGATAAACGTGAATGAATGATACCTCAAATCCTGCTGCTAATTGAGAAGTTTGCTTTACTATTACAGACATCATTTTTCCATATAGCTGACAATAAAAATAGTGCTCAAGGACCCAAGGCATATCTTCGAAATCAAATGTTATCTAGTTTGATAATCCTACTTGTATTGTTTGTAAATTTTTGTTTTGAAATACTTGCTTTTACAGAGATTATTTCTACCTCACATCTGATTAACTAAAAGCCTGTCTGTTTTTTTCTGATGAAAACCAACAGCACATAATAATGGGATCTTATAGCCTGAGATTTTTGTCTTGCACCATCCCATCCTGTATCTGATGTCCATGTTCAATATTGGTCTAAATGTAATGCAATGTCACCGTTTTTCTGTAGGTCTGGTTGGTACGAGGTTTCACTTCCTGTGGTTGACCTCTACCCATCTTCCCGTCTTTACCTCTATATATTTCCCACTGCAATGCTTTATTTTTAAAAGACACACACACACACACACACACACACACACACACACACACACACACACACACACACACACACACACACACACACACACCATGTATAAACTATACCCCCACCCCACCCCCGACCAGCATCTTCACAAATTAATAATTCAGAACACAGATAATCAGTCAATAACGTTCTTTCATATAGCCTACAACTAAACTAAATAATTCACTCATCCATAGGACATCTGCATTTGTGTCACGGGTAGGTGGCTGTAATAAAGCGCAAAACAAAGGAGATCTCTAACAGATTTATTTGAATCTAATAATAAACACAGCAAACAGCAGAAAATCTAGAGAAAATGCGGGGGTTGCGGGCATCCTGGAGTCTTCATCTGGAGGGTGAGCAGGCTCAAGGCTGGTCTCGGCAGCTCAGGGGACCATGGCGGATCAGCCTTTCCGTGGGAGTCCGGCCTGGACACTATGGCAACTATGAAAACGTTGTTTTCCGCCACGTTTCTCACTTACACGCCCCAACTCGTAAAGGTCGGGCTTAAAGACAATCCCGGGCTTCCCACTCTTATTTATGACTTGATGGTGGCGTTCATGTGTGTTTTACTAGTAAATACGAAAATGGACGTTTCGTTTCCAACACACACTGTAAGCGGTGGACCAATAAAAACAGACTGGGCCATCTGTCCAATCAGAGCAGAGTAAGCTCAGCTAATGTCTAATAAGGGGAGAACTTCCACTCTCAGGAAACTTCCGGCTTCTGAACTTGTTGTAGTTCCACTCTGGCTCCACATGAGGGCGCTCACAGGACGAGTGCAGAATGAATGGAGGTCTATGGAGCTACACCCCTCAAAATCCACTTTTCTTAGGATTTAATTTTTTGCCTAGTAATTTGAATGTTGTATTTTAAAGGAGATGCAAAGAAATTACACATGGGTGTGGATTTTTTAGAGTCACTTATTTGCTTTAAAGTCTTTTAAAATGATAATGACGTCATACACATCGTAGAGATACTGCTTTACGGCAATCCTTCAGTCACTTTGGTGCTTTCACCTCTGCACTTTCTTTTCTCTCAAGGCATCGACAACACAGCTGACACAATAAACACACGTGCTAGAAGAGCTTTTGTTTTGTTGTTTTAAAAGACCACGCTGAAAATACACACACACACACACACACATATATATACACACAGACAGACAGACAGTATTAATGGTCGTTGGATCTTCAGCGACATAGCTGGCAATCAGTTACCCATCAGCTGGCTATCAGCCCTTCTTAGCAAAAAGTCCGCCTTACCATTCTGGTCCCGCTTCGGATGCCACGATGCCATCAAGCAGTATCTCTGGTCGTAATCAGTCCTTCACTGACCGATCAGTGTTCATTAGCAGAATGCTAGCATGTTATAGGCAACAACAACTCAACCTGTAAGAACTTGAAAGGACATAAGTACTCGTTCATTCAACTTTCGACCTATAACCCATGTTGAACTTGCAAAACCTACAATTAAATCTGAGATTTCTCAACGGCAATCGGGTGAAAGAGACACATCTAGCTCCATAGACTCATTTCCATTCATTTTGCACTCGGGCGATCGCCCCAGTGGAACTCTGGTGGACCAAAATACAACCAAAATTCGGTACAATAGGACTTAATAGGGAGTGGCCAGGCTCTCCGTAGACGGACTCTGGCAGTATGCTCAGCCATCAGGAAGTGAGTGCTTAATTGACTTCACTTTTCTCCGTTGAAGTCTATGGGTTCTCGGTGTCCATTTATTTTACTGTCAATGGTTTCATCCTGTCAAAGAATGACTAAACCTCGAGCCAATAGCCTTCGAGTATGAGATGTGATGGAGCATGTGATTTGCTGAATGACTGTGACCGAGTTGATTGAGTTTGAACGAGAGAGATCTCGTTCGTGAACGAGTTGAACGAACTGGGACTTGTCGTTTGTGAATGAAAAGAACCAGATGTTTGAACGATAATGATGGCGAACAAATAGAGCTTGGCTCGTGTAGTTGGCATATTTGCATCAAAGAAAGAAATGTACACTTTACCATTGTAATGAAAAAAGTGTAATAACGCAAGATGATGGTTAAATTTACTTGACTGTTTACTTTATTTAACTTAACACTTTTTACCTGCTTTTCTTATATTTTATATTTATTATGTGTGGTTGCTATAGCGGTATGAACGTGACTCCCGGTATAATGTTGTGCCATGATATGGATTTTGCGATAGGCTACAGAGGATACCGTAGATAATCATAAATTCTAATTTTTGCAGTTATATTGTATTGTTCAATTTGGTACTCTTTACAACATTAAACACTAATGCTGACGATACAGAATCGAGGCTGAACTGCAAATTTAATCTTTTCCTCTACTGTGTCCAACTCTCTTGATGCACAGGCATTAATAATCAAACACAGAGAGCATGGTAACAGTCCAAAAACTGAAACTAAGACTAAAACTATTGGTCAATAAACAGGTAACTATTATATTTGTAGACGTTATTAAACAGATTAATTAATAGATTATAATGAATCTTATTGATTAATTATTTTGATTAATTATTATATGTCATATACATCTGGGACGGCATGAGGGTAAGTAAATGATTATTTTGTGTCTTATGGTTTAGTGTGTAAGGAAGTATAAATTTGAAACATTTAGAAGTTCTCCAAGATGTTTTGGACAACATCCTGCCAACTACCTTTAAAATCGATGTATAACTATTTTTGAACGTCATTGTTTTGCAGCTTTTGTTTATCAAGTACCCAAACCTTATGCACAGTACTGTGTGTGTTTAGAGTTAATGCTGGTTTCCTGCCAGATACTGAGCACTTTTCATTCCAGGCAGAGACAATGCTGTTTAGAACATCTTAGAGGTTAATTATAATGAGCAGAGGGGAGAGCAAAGATTGAGAACCTGTTTTGGGTCGTTGAGAGCACCTTAGGCACATAGCCTCTTCTGGGTTTAGGACCACTTTGCTGTTGTTAGGCCCAAAATCGAGCAGACCGATGGTCGGCTGTCATGAATGGCTCTACCGGAGGGCCCCTGAGGACAATGGACAGGTCCAAAGCAGGGACTGTGTTGGGACAAGATGGGTTTAGCCTTCTGACCCCTCTGAGAAATCTGACCATCAGGTCATGTTTCCCAACCCAATTGACTGGCCAGCTATAGGGCCGTAGTATGCCGCGATAGCTGCTGTGTATGTTTTGAGTGTGGTCGGAGTGTGTCCGCCGTCCAACAGCTCCTGAAGAGAAGAGAATGGAAGCAATTTCTCAAGATATGGGGTCTATAGGCTGGGCTGCAGCTTATAAATAGCCCACTTCTGCATATGAAGGTGCCTGGTAGAAGGTGCGCTAGCCTCAGAGATTGTGTTCAGCAGAGTAACCCCTTTTTATTGTTTCTAAAAACCCAATTGACGTGCCAGGAATGGCTTCCCAAATCTGGGTCCGGGCAACGAGGGTATGAGCACTGTGGCGAGGATTGACTTCACCTCGGGTAGGGGTGTGCGATATTTTTGATCGTGGACGATTAAAATGCCTCCACAATCTGCTTTTGAAGAAATATCCTAGTATCGTGTTACAGAGCATTCTATCAGTTCAGTTCTGGTGCCTCCATCTCAGCATTCTCAACGCGCCGTAGGCTACATTCACACATCACATGTTAACACAGCGGTAGAGTTACACTCACGGGACACTGCAGTTCATAAAAGTTAATTATTTGCCTGTTCATTAAAGCGTGCTGTTGCGTGGTTCTAACTAACATACGCTTTTCTGAGCGCGTACACCCGAAGCACACACACTAAAACGTCAAACAACGCCTGATTACTGGACTAAGTTATCTTTCAAGACTTTCAAATACACACAAGATTTACATAAACACAGTTGGTTATGTCTAAAGTGAAAGCACACATTTGAGAGATAATAGTGTGCGTGTCATATGCGTGTCCATTAGATGCTCTGGTCTTAAAGTGACAGTAGCCCAATATAAACATGCTGCCACTTGTCCTTAAAGGGATAGTTAACCCAAAAATGCAAATTCTGTCATTATTTACTTACTCTAATTTTGTTCCCAACATGTATTCACTTCTTTCATGTGCTGAACAAAAAAACAACAACAAAAAAACCCATATTTTGAAGAATGTGGCTATCCAAAACAGTTAATGGTCCCCATTTACTTCCATAGGAAGAAATATACTATAAGTCACTGGGGACCAGCAACTGTTTGGTTACCCACATTCTTCAAAATAACTTGTATTTTCAACCATTTTGGGGGTAACTAATCCTTTAATGTTAATAAAACAACAAAGCACAAAGAGAAAATCACTCACTGACTGAGAGCTTTAAAAGTAGCTTTAATAAGAATCAATGTATAATTTATACAGTGATGTCTATGTAGTGTTTTATTTTTATATTTGTTCATTAAATTTCTTTCTTGAATGCTACTGTTAAATACACCTACTTTAGCTGAAAAAGAAAGCACTGTTTATTTCATTTGTATATCATGTTGTGTAGCCTATGAAAGAGTGAAACACTCAGCAAACAGCACAGAAGCGAATAGGCCTGAGGGAGAGATGGGGGAGTCAAGGAGGGCTATCTTGTTAGCGTCCCGGCAAGTTTTCGTTTTCGGTCTCTTTTGAGATACAATCGTGGTGTGACATTTCGGATCAAAAATGTTTAGAAAAAGGAAAGTGACCAAGAAGCCTTTGGTCTACTGCAGGAGTCAGCGAGGAGATGTGTCTTTGAAGGAGATAAAATCTGACTAAATGGCAGTTCCCTTTCGAGAGGTCTCTCCTATTGCGTAAGTAGCTTACGCTATGGGAAAACTCTTTTCTCGAGAAATATTGAAGTCTTTATGTAAAACGCATTGCAGCTGCACAGCATACAGCAATGAGCGAGGCAGCTCGGTCATTGGCTGTGCTGCGGCAACTGCACGAACCTATGACGGGGCGACTCTGAACACGCTTCCAATGAGCGTGCTTCGCGCCCGCGCGCGTCAGAGCCCGCCAAGATGGGCGTGGCCAAGGGTATATATTGGGCGCCCCGTCGTCTGAGTTCTTTAGATTTAATCTCCTTCAGCAAAGACCTTCTCTTCGCTGAATCCTCCGGATTATTGGAGTCTTTTCGCCGCCGTCGACAAGCCTACAGCAGGACTGCTACGAGGACGCCGGCGCCTTCAGCCGCCTTCGAACGCCTTCTGCTAAGCCATCCGGCGCGCATCATCATCTTATATCCTTTCAAAGCTAATTCAGTGTTCGCTCCTAGCAAACACTTCTGAAAAGAGCAAATTAAGGCGTTGTTCCAAATGCCTTCCTGCGCCTCGTGTCGAGGCCTTCTTCCGGACGGGGATCGTCACATCATCTGCTCTCGCTGCCTGGGTCCGGACCATGCAGAGGCTGCCCTTACTCGAGGCGGATGCCCCGAGTGTGACTCCCTGGGCCTCACCGAGCTGCGCGCTCGCCTCGCCGCTTTCGCCGCGAAGGAGCCTGCTACCACCGTGCCACCGTTCCCTCTAGTTGAGCCGCGCAAGAAGAAGCGCCGCTCACAGAGGCCGCCAGAGCACGCGGATTTTAGTGACGTCACGCCGGGCCAGTCCCCGCGTGCCTCACCGCCACCCGAGGACTCCCCGCCGCCAGTTCACTTCACACAGGCAGACCAAAACCCCCCCAGCGGAGCGTTGGGTCTCGTCTCATTTGGCGCGTCAGGGGATGACGACGGAAAGGATGACAGCTTTTCTCTTGACGCTGCATCCGACGACTGGCCGGGCTCGTCCTTCGACCCCGCGCCATCGACGTTAGCGGGCACGAGTGTGGGCTCCAGCATGGACTCGGAGATCGTCCGCATCCTGTCCAAGGCCGTGGAAGACCTCGGGCTCGATTGGTCTTCCCCGGAAGAACCCGCCCGCAGCCGACTGGACGAGTGGTTCCTGCAGGGGCGCCGGCAGGCCCCTCGACAAAGGCCCTCCCCTTTCTTCCCGGAAGTTCACGACGAACTCACTAAATCTTGGAAAGCCCCTCACTCCGCTCGCCTGAAGCCTTCTTTCTCTTCATCGCTCTCATCTGTGGACGGCGCGAAAGAAAGAGGCTACGAGGGAACTCCGCCCCTCGAAGAGGCTGTGGCCAACCACCTGTGCCCACCCTCCACCACTGGATGGAAAGCCAAAACTTCTCATCCCTCGAAGCCCTGCCGATCTACCTCAGCTCTCGCCGGTCGCGCATACGCCGCCGCCGGCCAAGCTGCGTCAGCGCTTCACTCAATGGCTGTCCTCCAGGTTTATCAAGCCAAACTTCTCCGCACCATGGACGAGTCTGGACCTGATCCTGAGGCGTTTAAGGACCTGCGCAGCGCCACTGACATAGCTCTGCGAGCCACGAAAGCCACCGCCCAATCCATCGGTCGTGCTATGGCCAACCTGACTGTCCTTGAGCGCCATCTGTGGCTGACGCTAACGGAGATGAAAGATGCAGACAAGGCGCCGTTCCTCGATGCACCTATCTCTCAAAGCGGCCTGTTCGGACCAGCGGTAAAGGAATTCGCTGAGCGCTTCACCGAAGCCCGGAAGGATTCGCAGGCTATGCGTCACTTCCTGCCCAAGCGCTCCAGCTCGTCGCAGAGCCGCCAAAAGCCGCCTCAGCAGCAGCGAGCCAAGACGGCACCTCCCGTCTCTCAGCCTAGACCTGAAACTGAATTCCGACACCGCTCGCGCTCCGCCAACAGGAAGCAACCGCCCGAGCGACGGGGACCTCGGCCCAAGATTGTGCTGAACCCGGAGCCTCGTAAGTCTTCCTAGCTATAGGAAGGAAAAGAGAGAGCGCGTGTCTCGCAAAAGCCGGACCACTCTCTCCAAAACGTTTAAAACATTACCCAGTCCCCTTACAGGCGGCTGGAAATGTCTGTACAGCAGTCAATGGGCCAGCCGCACAGCTCGCTCACCTGCAAACAAACGCCGTTTTAACGGCGACACACAGAAATCACATAAAGAGTCATTTTCTGCCTGTGTCATCAAAGGGTCACGTGTCCACACTGAAGTGCGCATTCCCACATATCAAAACTGTCAAAGCAGTGCCAAATGCTTTCCCAGCTCAGGCTGGACGCCCCATAAATGTAGATCGTGTGCCCACTGTCATGTATGCACCACTACACATAAGCACTGTCCCCACAGTTATAAACACTTCCCCGGTAAAAGCGGGAAATTCTATCAGAGTAGCGCGTGTGCCCGCTGTCATGCACGCACCCCTACTCGCAAACACTGTTTACATGGCCAAAAACCTCACGCCACGAGCGGGAAGTTTTATGAAGGCGGCGCGCGTGCCTACTACAGTTTATGCACCCCCGCCCATAAACACTGTCCATACAGTCTTAAACATTTCTCCAGCCCACACCGTGAGCATTACAGATGTGGCGAGCGTGCCTGTAATCTCACACGCACCCCTGCACTCGGCACTCAACGAAGCTGCTCAGCGCGCGTCCGCGCCTCTGAGAGCTGTAAGCTCAGTATTAGCACGGAGCGATTCGCCGGCGGGAGCCATACGTCACCGCGACACGCCCCCAGCCAGCATTCAGCCCATATCTGTGCGAGCGAAAGCTTGGGAAAATATCCCCGACATGCCGAAGTGGGTGTTGAACATAATAAAACACGGTTACTCGCTTCAATTCGCTCGCAGACCACCCCGCTTCTCAGCGGTGGTCGAGACGAAAGTGAGAAAAGATGTGTCACATGTTCTACGCACCGAAGTGCTCAAACTAATAGAGAAGGGCGCTGTGGAAACTGTCCCTCCCTCTATGAGCGAGGCGGGTTTTTACAGCCGCTATTTTCTCGTCCCGAAGAAGGATGGTGGTCTCCGCCCCATCCTAGATCTCAGACATCTGAACAAAGCTTTAATGATTCGCTCGTTCAGAATGTTAACAACCAAAAACATCCTCGCGCAAGTTCGCCCGGGGGATTGGTTTCTATCAGTGGATCTGAAAGACGCTTACTTTCACATTCCGATAGCGCCTCATCACAGGCCATTTCTGAGATTCGCTTTCGAGGGACAGTCATACCAGTACACAGTACTACCATTCGGCCTATCACTGGCACCCCGTACATTTACGAAATGTATGGATGCAGCACTTTCCCCCCTGAGACAGCGGGGAGTGCGAATATTGAATTATCTCGACGATTGGCTAGTCCTAGCACAATCAGAGAGTCAGTTAATGACACACAGGTCTTGGATTACCAGCCATCTAAGGTGCCTGGGCCTAAGAATCAATTTTGCAAAGAGCATGCTGTCTCCCAGCCAGAATATTTCTTTTCTGGGAATAGTGCTAGACTCAGTGCAGATGACGGCGCGCCTCTCATCAGAGCGCGCGCTCACTATTCGGCGCCTGGCAGCATCGTTCAGAGCGGGCGCGCGCGCCCCCGTCAAACGATTTCAAAGGATGCTCGGTCTCATGGCCTCGGCATCAGCTGTACTCCAGCTAGGATTGTTGCACATGCGTCCTCTCCAACGCTGGCTAAAAAGCCGTGTTCCCACTCATGCGTGGCGCTCGGGCCATTTTCTAATCAGAGCGAATCACGGCTGCATAAAAGCCCTGACGCCCTGGAAAGCGGTCGACTGGTATCAGTCCGGCGTGAGTTTGGGCGTGAACACAAGGAGAAAAATGATCACGACAGATGCCTCCAAAATAGGTTGGGGGGGCCCTTTACGAGGGCAGGCCTGTCTCCGGCTTGTGGTCGAACCCGGAGAAGCGCCTACATATAAACTGTCTGGAATTGAAAGCGGTTGCCTTGGCGCTCAGAGCCCTGCTTCCGTACCTAAGAGACGAGCACGTCCTGGTCCGAACGGACAACATGACGGTAGTCTCATACATAAATCGCCAAGGTGGACTCAGGTCGAGCTCCCTGCACTCGATGGCCAGGGAACTCATCCTATGGTCCCAGTGCAACCTGCGCTCGCTGAGAGCAGCTCACGTGCCAGGTGTCCTGAACCAGGGAGCGGACATGCTGTCCAGAAACAAAGTTCTCCCAGGGGAATGGTCTCTCCACCCCCTGACGATTCAGTGGTTGTGGCAAACCTTTGGCAGAGCAGAGGTCGACCTCTTTGCCTCCAAGGAAAATGCACACTGCCCTCTCTTCTTTTCAAAGAGCACAGACGCGCTCGCCCAGGTCTGGCCGAGCCGTCCATTGTATGCCTTTCCCCCGATCGCGATGCTACCTCAGGTCATCAGTCGGGTCAAGGAGGAGAAATGTGCAGTGCTCCTGGTAGCCCCACTCTGGAAGAACCAGACGTGGTTTCCAGAATTAATGCAGATGATGCAATCTGCCCCATGGCCGATTCCGCTGAGGCTAGATCTCCTCAGGCAGGCCAACGGGATGATCCTTCATCCCCGCCCCGATCTGTGGGCCCTCCATGCATGGCCCCTCAACGGGTTCCCGGGAACCTCCCCAGTGGAGTATTGAGAACCATCACTGAGGCACGAGCGCCCTCTACAAGGCGCTTATATGCCCAGAAATGGAAAGGGTTCAGTGACTGGTGTAAAACCAGGAACTTGAATCCCGAGACATGCGAAGTACCGAGCGTGCTCGTTTTCTTACAAGAGCTGTTGGAGGCAGGCCGCACTCCCTCCACACTCAAAGTATATGTGGCTGCCATAGCGGCGTCACACGATCCTGTGGAAGGACGCACACTAGGGAAAAACAACCTAGTTGTTCGTTTCCTGAGAGGCGCCAGGAGGATGAATCCCCCACGCCCCCCCTCAGTGCCGATCTGGGACCTGGCCATGGTCCTGAACGCACTCAAGAGTGCCCCGTTCGAACCTCTACGAACTGTGCACCTTAAACAGCTCTCGCTCAAAACTGCTCTCTTGCTGGCTCTCGCCTCAGTCAAGAGAGTGGGCGATCTGCACGCGCTGTCATCAAGCGCTGCCTGCCTGGAATTTGGACCTAACGACAGCAGAGTTGTCCTTAAGCCAAGACACGGGTATATTCCTAAGGTGCTCTCTACACCATTCAGAGCACAGGTGATATCCCTGGACGCGCTATCGTCTCCAGCAGACGAAAGCGACGCCAATTTACTCTGCCCAGTCAGGGCGCTCAGAGTATATTTGGAACGTTCTGCCCTGTTCAGACAGACAGAGCAATTATTTGTATGCTTTGGCGGCCGCACCAAAGGTTTCGCTGTTTCAAAGCAGAGAATATCGCGCTGGATAGTTGATGCCATAGCGCTGGCTTATGAAACCAAGGGCCTCCAGTGCCCCTTGGGCATCAGAGCTCACTCTACGAGAGGCATGGCCTCCTCGTGGGCGTGGTCAAGTGGGATACCCATTCAAGATATTTGTGCGGCGGCAGGCTGGGCCTCACCGTCAACATTTATCAGGTTTTATAACCTACAGGTCCCCTCATTGCATTCCAACATACTGTCGGTCTAACTATGTATAGGCTGGAGTGTGTATATGCTGAGCATTATCTCCTCCCTTATAGGGTCCGTCTCTGACTGACTTAGAGGGGTTTTTTATGCATATCAGTACATAGAATGTGCTTGTGTGTTTTTTCCACTGAACGCCCATTGGGCCGTTCTACATTATCCCTTATAAAGCCCGCCTTCGGCCGGCTCGTTGGATAATGACTTTGCTTGAAGGCTCAGGCTTCTGCCTCTGGCTAGAATAGAGCGAAGTCAGCACGCACGGCGTTTTACATGGTGTTCCCATAGCGTAAGCTACTTACGCAATAGGAGAGACCTCTCGAAAGGGAACGACTCGGTTACTAACGTAACCTCGGTTCCCTGAGAGGAGGGAACGAGTATTGCGTAAGCTGCCGTGCTTGTGCCTGGTCAGTTCGCTTCAGTCGATTGAACCTAAAGAACTCAGACGACGGGGCGCCCAATATATACCCTTGGCCACGCCCATCTTGGCGGGCTCTGACGCGCGCGGGCGCGAAGCACGCTCATTGGAAGCGTGTTCAGAGTCGCCCCGTCATAGGTTCGTGCAGTTGCCGCAGCACAGCCAATGACCGAGCTGCCTCGCTCATTGCTGTATGCTGTGCAGCTGCAATGCGTTTTACATAAAGACTTCAATATTTCTCGAGAAAAGAGTTTTCCCATAGCGTAAGCTACTTACGCAATACTCGTTCCCTCCTCTCAGGGAACCGAGGTTACGTTAGTAACCGAGTCGTTTTGTGCGACTTAATAGGCAGTTGGCCCCGCCCCTTGGGACTGAAAGGCAAGTGCACAGAGCGAAACCAATCAGGCTTTTAGTTTCTACATACCGTCAGAGACTGACACAATGCAAAGTGAACCATATTGAAAGGGAAATCAGGTTATTTCCCAGTAGTGACGTCAAAACTTAATATTTTGCGTATTTGAGAGTATTTAATTTATGTTTGTTGTGATGTTAAAGCATTAAAAGTGAAAAAGAGTATTGCTATAAACGGGTTAAGACGTTTACAGTACATGACGTGCATTGTCGGTTTATGCATAATCGGTTTAAGAACATGTGTGTAAACACACTCAATGCACGTGATCATGTAAACGCGTTAACACGTTTTTTCTTTATCGGAGTAAGGGTCATAAACAGCTTAAGCATAAACTTAATAAATATAAAAAATTTTGCTCAGCATGTAAACGCATTAACCTGCTTTGTCAGCTTATTGAAGTAAATGGACTGCATTTATAAGTACGCATGTGTGATATTATATTTGACAGGAATGAGTCCTTACTGTGGATTTAAGTGCATCCAGACAAAGCGTTTTGCAATAAGGGAGGAAATATGTCGCTCACTCTTTCTTGGTCACACACTTTTCTTAATCTCCCAGAATGCAGCAGAAGTGGTACAGTCACAGTGCTGTAACTGCATGAGATGATAATATTTTGAGCAGTGGTGTTAAGTATTAGAGTAAATTTAATTAGTTACTGGACTTGAGTATTTTTTCGACTACTTTGCAGTTTTACTGAGTGTCAAATATATTAGCAACTTTTACTCTCTACTTGACTTAATTTTTGAATAAGTGAATGTACTTTTTGCTCCAATACATTTGTAATGAGTAATGCAATTACACATTACATTTTGCATAGCACCTAACTTTTTCTGCAGCAGTTTGTTTCTGCTGTAAAGAAGCGATATCGCCATTAGGGGTGTTCATGGATTCTCGTCTGTGGAACGTGAGACTTCTGGTATTTTGCCGGTTACTTGACACGGGTAAATTGTAATTGAGGATTTTTTTTACATCGAGTTCTCGAAGGTACTATATCTTGTGTGTTTTGCTTTTACTCACCCAAACTTGTCAACAAGGCTACTTTACGTGAATGCGAGTACATTAGCAGGTAGTTGCTGAATCTTAGGTGTTTGATTTAGGAGATGAGGTCATGACTGCAGCCAGTGATGAGGCTGAAACCAAAAGTAGACTTTGATTATTTAATTTTACTTAACATTATTTTATTTATCCACTATATTGATGATACCTTTTTGAAGGATATTGGTTTACTTATCTCCTTTTTGTGCACTTGAGCTTAACTGAGAATTGAAAGGCTGTTGTGTCTACCTTTTATTTATTGCAATATTTAGGGGTTCAGTTTCATTTTAGAAAATAAAGATTTCTCATTTTAGTACTTAAGTACAGTTACTCTGAGACTTTTACTCAAGTCGTCACTGAATTGGTGACTTATAGCCTGTAATGGAGTCATTTTCGCTGTAAGGTATCTGTACTTTTACTCAAGTGTGGTTTTCAGATTCTCTTTACGCCTCTGTATATGAACCGTAACTTTCCCGCTGACATGTTGCAATACTCTTCTTCAGTTTTTAATGCTTTATTTAACATCACAACCGACATGACAAATGAAATACTCTTGAGTCAGATAGGCAAATTATTATGTTTTGACGTCACTACTGGTAAATAACCTGATTCATTAATAAAGTCTTGTAAATCCGGTTTACTTGCGTTGTCAGGTTATTGGTTTGCATGTAAACCCAGACAACAGGTTATTTCAATAAGCTGATTTTTGTGAGTTATCCGCGTACTGGTGTGCATGTAAACATGCTCTCTAACACTTGAAACCAGACTTCATTCGCCCCAATGGAAGCATATTTACACTGTCTGAATCATCCCCTATCCCCCTATAGTGCACTATTTGCCATTCAACATATAGAACATAGTAATTGTGTGAACAAGTAACCAATCAACACTTAATGGCAGTTAAACACTTATTTACTGTTGTGGTATGAATAATAAAACAAATGTGTTGTGTGTTAAGCTGCAAATAAAAGGAATCATACAGACTTTTTTTTAACATGCTGTCTTAAGTAATATGACAGTTTGTTCTTTGTAGTAGTACTGCATACCATTATTATATTATAATTAATACAAAAATATTACATGATTGATTTATTTCTTAAATTGTTTAATTGGTTTTAGTTCTACAAAATATTTCATATTAGAGTTAAAACTCAACAGTTAACACAAATACAGTTTAAAAGATTTAAATGCAACACATATTTTATAAATAAATCAATAAAAATGTGTATTGATTTATTTAATTAAAAAGGGTCTAAAAGATAAATACTTTAGATAAATAGTCTTGAGCTCGAAATAATAACTTCATATTTATTTGAAATCGTCTTGTGACATCCAATGATATGTAGTTCATCTAAATTTAAATATTGAATGAGTCCACACATATCACATATTACACATTATCAACTTTGTTTTTGTAGAAAATTCTCGGACACCTGCTTTGGCCCCAATATCCTTATCCTTGATATTTTTTCTTTTTTTTTTTCTTTTACAAAGTACTACTGCTGTTCACATGAAAATATATTACTATTCCAAAAAGTATTGTCTGGACCTCAGCTGGAAATGAAATATGGAGGCTGGACTAATTGAATACCCCTGATATACAGTGAAACACTGTAAATGGTTTAACATTGCATAAAAGCAATGCATTGCCATATAATTCACAATGAAAAATTGTAAAAAGACATTTAAAAGAAGTCTGTCTGATGTGATGTTGTGATGTTCCAGATCACAAAATTATTATATTTCATAATATCTATTTTGATTCCCAATTCTGTTATCAGTAATGATTTAACATTATATCACTTGATGAAATGTACAGTTACAAGTTGTAAAATATACAGGCATCGATATGCCATCCTGTGCATCCAAGCAAAACTGACAATACATGCTTTTTTCATGGAATATTTAAGTATTTATTATAAATGTTTTTTTTTTATATATTTTTTTTTAATAAAATGTTTGTCTCTCTAATTCACCTATCCTGCATGTCTTTGGATTGTGGGGGAAACCGGAGCACCCGGAGGAAACCCACGCAGACACGGGGAGCACATGCAAACTCCACACAGAAAGACATCCCGGGCTCAGCCGGGACCTTCTTGTTGTGAGGCCACAGTGCTACCCACTGAGCCTCCGTGCCTGCCCTTGATGATTATAAATAAATGTATAAATAATTTGGTGTCGGTGGACTAGAGCAGTGGTTCTCAATTCCGGTCCTGGGGACCCACAGCTCTGAACATTTTATATGTCTCCTTTATCTGACACACCCAGTTCAGTTCATATAACTCTTTCTTAATGAGCTGATGATTTGAATCAGGTGTGTTAAATGAGGGAGACATTCAGACTGTGCAGAGCTGTGGGTCCCCAGGACCGGAACTGAGAACCACTGGACTAGAGGAACTCGCTGCCGTTCGCCTGGTTGTGGAGGGGCGGCTGCTGTCCGAGAGGGAGTGGAGGAGTCGCCGCCGTTTGCCTGAGGCCGGAGCCTGCTGCCGTTCACCACGATGAGGAGGAGCAAGGAACAGGAGATTCGCTGCCGGGTGCCTGAAGCCAGAGGAGTCAGAGGCCGTTCACCAAAGGGGTGTCCAGCACACCACCGCCAGGCATCGCGGAGGACTTCAACCAGCTGGAGCACTGAATGGCCCTCTATAACTCTCTCGTCTCTGTCTCTCCTCATCCTTCTGTCTCCTTTTCTCTCGCCTCGTCTGTCCTTGCCGTGACGGACTCGAGGGGCAATGGGGGAATGTGGCAAGCAGGGAACGGAGGATGGCCGGTGGCTGCATACAAAGACATTTTGGACAATATTACGCTACCAACTTCATTGGAACAATTTGGGGTTGGCCCCTTCCTGTTCCAACATGACTGCGCACAAGTGCACAAAGCAAGATCCATAAAAACATGGATGAGTGAGCTAGGTGTGGAGGAACTTGACTGGCCTGCACAGAGTCCTGAGCTCAACCCGATAGAACACCTTTGGGATGAATTAGAGCGGAGACTGCGAGCCAGGCCTACTCGTCCAACATCAGTGCCTGACCTCACAAATGCGCTTCTAGAAGAATGGTAAAAAATTCCCAGAAACACGCTGCTAAACCTTGTGGAAAGCCTTGCCAGAAGAGTTGAAGCTGTTACAGATGCAAAGGGTGGGTCAACTCCATATTAAACCCTACTTTTGCCAATATAGTGTTTGTATACACATGTCACGGTCACCAGCTAATTCACCACCTCCTCACTACATTTCCCATCATCCTCCTTGGCCCTCACCTGCAAACACTTCCCAATCACAGAGATCGTTGTCACCTGCACATCATCTCCTCATTACAGGCAGCATATAAGCACACACCTCACATAGTCACATTGTCTGGTCTTGTTCATGAGTAAGGACTCACCTCACTGTCTATACTTACCTTCCTTGAAGTATTGGTATTGCGTCTTCGTCTCCCAGTGTGTGTCTCTCTCCAAATCTCCAGTGTCTTCCTCATCGTCCTGCAACTACTCACCTATCCTCCCGCACCAGTGTGTGCTTCCACCATCATCCTCACTGTCATCCACGACCTCCATAACCATCTGCAACGCAATAAGACTGTCAGTATATATCATCCTCATTATTCAAAGACATTCACCAATATCGTCATCCACTGGTACTCACCACTACTTACTTCAATAAACCTGTTTCTCTCTCACATCCTTTTGTCTTGAGTCTCTGTTCCGTAACAACACATGTATACTTCCTTTCCTCACTTTTTTCTTTTAGGCACATAAGGTTTTTTCTTTACCTACTCTCTTGGTTTCTTCGGTTTCTCGTTCTGCCTCTCATGACGGTATCTTGTTTTCAAACATTTTTAGGCAAGGACCAATACCTGGAACCAGTCATGGAGGAGGATCTTTTCCAAATCAATCCGCTTGGCTGGATCCCTTTCCATGCATGAAGAGATTAGATCTCTGCATTCTGTGAAGAAAGAGGGGAGAGATGTCCGCTTATTATTGTAAGTGTTATACTTTGTGTAACTGATCATATTATTTTAAGCAGTAATAAAGTTCCTGTATGACCCGTCCACATGCTCTCACCTTTGGAAATGTGTTCTGTGTACCAGGGCTCAGCAAACATCCGAGGGAGGATCGCGCCAGAGGACTTCCCAGACAGCATCTTGCAAATCAGTACGCCTAAAGAATACACTGTTGCAGGCTTGCCATGATACCCTTGACGGTTGAAAATCTCAGGGGGAGCATAAGCTCTTGTGCCTGAAAGAAATAAGATTTCATCCATTGCAATGAATTTGTATTTCCATAGCTTTTTGTCTATTTATTCACCATAGATTTGTGGAATAATACGTACCTCTGAAATCCGAATAAGGAGACTTCTTCAAGCGTCTGCTACAACCGAAGTCTATTAATTTGACCTGCAAGGTGTTTTGGTTGATGAGCAGGTTTTCCAGCTTGATGTCGCTGTGGAAGACGCCCCTTTCACTGCATATTCTTGCCGCAGTGACAACCTGACGCATCACAGCTCGTGCTGTCGATTCCTTGATTCTGCCACCATTTTGCTGTAAAAACCGGCGCATATCTACACATGGCGTGGGCCGCTCTAAGATCAGCACGTAGTCCTTTGGTGTCTCGTACCAGTCCAGCAGCTTTATTATTTGAGGAACGCTGGGACCTTTGTTCACAAGAACCATCATAGCGACCTCGTTAGGAAGGGATTTGCCAAATAGACCCTACAGGAGAGATAATAGTTATACGAAAGTGAGATGATTAGGGGACATAGTTTAATTTAAATGAATTACTACAACAGAATTATGTCCTGCATTTGGGTAAGTAGGTTCGAAGACTTGTAATTTAAACAAATTCAACTGGAAATGGGTACTGAAGTTTAGTCTGCGAAATTTGGCAGGGCATTTTAATGGGAATTTTTGCATGAGGGTGGAAAAGTTCCACACACTTTCTGCTCGTTCATGTTAGTCACGTGAATTAACCGTGCCGACCAACAGAATGGTGTTTGGTTTGACAGTTCATGTGCTATTGACAATGCAACATTTTTGACTGCAAAATTTTGTTAAAATGTCCAATTGCTAATGTGACTGTATGCTCTGAGAGTAAGAAAACGAAGAGAGGAGCAGCTTACTTACAATACGGACATTTTCCATGGATTCAGTCTTCTCCACATGCTTTAGTGCCACCTGTTCTCCAAGGAAAGGGGAAAAAAATTTTTTTATAAGAACGTGTTACAATCAATTAATTATATGTGCAGATGTTACATGATTTTTAAAGATGAAATTTAAATTCCAAGTGTACAAAATACAACCTTTCGTGAATCAGACAAACGGATCCCTCCATAGACACTTCCATATGATCCTCGACCTAGTATTCCGAATTCAGTTTCATAGTGCTGAGAGAAGTCCACTGTCAATAAAAAAGAGGTACATCGCATTTTTTATGATTTAAACTGTAAATTTACTGATTAAAGGATGCTTTAGAATGGACACATTATTGTGATGCTTTGGGCCTCACACAACCAAAATCCATCCTCAGTTCACATTTTTATTTTGGATAAGAAAGACAATGTTAAAAGTAAAACTGAGGTACATTTTGCACATTTTATCAGTCATGTTGGGGCTTGTGATATAAACTGACCTGTCTTTCCCTTTAAACTTAAATGGATAATTTCTTCCTCATTTTTCCAAGAAATGTCCGATTTCGGAGCTGAGCTTTTGTTCTCCTCAGTCATAGATGGCTCAGTGAGAGAAGGACTGCTGTTGTGAGTGCTGATGTCCCTTTGCTCTTGCCTGGGAATGTCTTTATCAGCATCCTGCACAGTGGTGAGAGAAGACACACAGGTGTGCCAGCTGTACACCGAGTTGTCAATGTCGTTGCTCTGTTCAACTTCACCATCAGAGCATCTCTCAGGCTGTTGGCTGCCGTCATTTCTGCACTGACTCTGTTGGGCTTCAGTGGAAGTTTTCTTGGATTTCCGAGAAAAAATCCATTTAAAGAACCTCCCTTTCTTCTTTTCTACTCTCTCTGGGACAGGCCTTGGTGACATAGATGCAGCAGCATCTTCCTCTACAATGTAATTGTGAGATTTACACTGCCCCATTGCTCCAGATGTCTCTCTGATGTTCTGTCACAAACTTATCACAAGTTGACTGAAATTAAATAGCACAGATCGAATGGAATACTAAAAATCAAGAGATATAACACAATTTGAGCAAATTTTCACCACAGATGTACAGAAATACTAGTCGGATCACTTGAACTACCAGAAACCAACTGAACTACTCCACAACCTGAGCGGAATTTCAAAGCACTGTACATGGGTTGTGACGTCACAAGGAGTGACGCGCGTTGGCCCGTTGCCAAGGGATGTTTTCGAATGTTTTTGTCAGCGCAGATACTATCGTGCAAACTATAGCTGCCATTGTTTTGGCATAACATGTATATCTTTATGAACATATGTATTTTAAAACATTTCTTATTTTAAAAGCTCCACGATTGTCACGATCACAACTTCTCTGATGTCAAACACGGAGCTCGATGTTCATAATCGGCTCGAGTTATAAGCCTGCAGTCATTCACAAACATTATTTTCCAATGATAATGATTTCAAAGAAATAAAGTTGCAATGGTGCTTGACAATTGACTAAAATTACAAAAGGTGACGGAAAATTTTGATAAAAGTAATCAATATTATGATGTTTTCATGAAGCTTGAATCTCCCTGTCGGAATTCAATAAAGGAATTATTTCAGTTCATGTTGTTTTTGTAAAGTTAACATGAACTGTAACTTACGCAAGAAGGATGTTTGTCTTTTTGAAAACCTTTTCTTAAAAGGTTTCTTAAGAAAATACCTATAATTTTATAGATTTCTTATGTGAGGTAGAACATTAATAATAAAATTGTACTTATTTTTTTGAAGAACAATTACGAGATCTTTCATCTACCATACCCGTTTATTTTTTCTCTCGTTTCGTCCTATTTTTGTCCTATGTGGGAATGTTACACTGCAAAAAAATAGTAATAATTGAACTTATTTATCTATTGCTCGAAATGTTCTAGATTAAAAGATGTGTGTTTGCATACTGTAATGTTTCTTGAAATATTAATAAAAAATAATTCAGCTTGGTGACGATTTCCATGGTCAACCTTGCATGGCATATCAATAAAATTAATCTCATTTGTGTTGAATGGTGATAGGCCTACTGTTATTAACCTAAACCTTGACATTTGTGAGATTTATTTTATTCCCTGCAATGCAATCCATAGTCTCGTGTATTAGCATCCCACCCAGCACCAGACGTCATTAAGACGTTGTTTTTTGGGCTTAATCAAGTCGGCCCGTCATAGCCTTCATTTAGCCCAAAAATAGACGCTGAAAATTGGGCTTTGTTTGGTCCGTCTGATTTGGTCCAAATTTAGCCCAAAAAAATAGACTTTGAAAAATGTAGGTTTTTCAACCTATGTGCATTTGTAAATCCGGTGACACGCGTGCATTGATTTTTATTGCATTTTTATTTTTATGAATAAACTAGTGTTTTCTGTGTCCGCTGCAAAATATGAAGTTGAAGATCTCCATCTCCATAGTGAACGCGCCTAGAGAGAGAAATGCACAAAATGGATAACATAATCAGAGAGTAGCCTAGCCTAGCCTATTTCTTTTCGTTTTGAATTGTTTTGTTTAAAGATATTTCAAGCTCTCTATATTTCTCATGTCTTTGAGACATACGCTGAGTTGTGGTTAATTTATGATGAGATGCGCTCCAGTTCAAGTCAAGAGCAATGCAATAAGTGCAGTGACCGCGCCGGCGCCTCCATGTCATGATTATATTGTTTTGCTATATTTGCTTCTTATTTATTAAGTCCAGGCAATTGGTTGATGAAAAATGTATTTAAATTAAGATACAATTTATACAAAACGAAATTCATTTTTAAGAAAGGCTTTCTACAAAACAAAATTTAATGTGGTCAAAATCCTGTCTGACCAAAACTGAATGTCTCCCGATATATTACAGATAGGCTATATCTTACTATAGGCTACTGTTCACTTTCATAATCAACATAGGTGGAAAAAAAAACATAATATTTTAACAAATATGAAACTAAATGGGCTTATTTAATGGCTACAACGTATAGGCCTATACAGACTCTCTATTTGTACAAATCGCTGCACACATTTAATTCAGAATTTTGCACACATAAGTTGAAAGGCATTTTTTGTGCATAGTAAAACATATCTGCAACATTTATCAAGTTCACGGATAATTGTGCGTGCATTTATTAATCGTTATGATACTAAAATCATAATAAAGCTATAGCTACAAAAAAAAATCAGATGAGCCCAGAATATGAACGCAACGCGTTTAATTAGCCTACACATTAAGCATTTTCTCCAAACCATTAACGCTTGGCTTGCATATTGGAATGTATTTAAAAAATACATAGAACATAGTTTATAAATTGTTCCTCATGTTTCATCTTTAATCTGTGTACAGTATGAGACAATATGTGTGCCTTATCATGTAGGTTTTAATCAATGTTTTTGCACAAAAAAATTTACATTTCTAAAGCTATATTATATTATATTATTAGACTATTAGCCTATATGACTTCAAACATTGTTTTACATTTTCAATAGGATACTGCCTAGGCTACTGCTTTTATATGATCATTCCATTTACAGTTTGACGATGGCCATAGGCCTACTATCCACTTAATAATGTATCAAGTTTCAGGATATTTTATCTGATTATCAAATAATTCACTCCATCTATTCTATCTGTAAATGCTGCGTAACTCTACGTGTTTTAATGGGCGCGCGCTGAACAATCGAGCCGCATTTGAACTGGAGCGGACAGCGTTACCATGGAAACCGGGCGGCAGCTCAACTGACAAGCCGCACAACTCCGTCTCTCGCTGTTGTTTTCACTACTTTCAGGTCAGTTTAGTCCCTAAAATTACACAAATAGTACATACAAATGTTTCCGACACTTTCTTTCATGTAAATGACTCGCTTCCGTTGAATATTTACGTGGTTAGTGTCTTCGGAAAAAGTCCGTTAGCATCTCAACCGTTAGGCTAACTAGAGGTAAGTTAAGCTAACTAGAGGTAAGTTAGGTTAACTATAGACTTGAGCAGTAAGTTTGGGCTTTTAATCGCATCTTATGAGTAGATGAGATATTTTCATAGTTTTGTAAAGGTTTTGTTGGCAATTGGTCAATGGATGAATGGAATTAAGCTAATTTATCGTCACACCATTAGCATGCTATAGGAACGCCCACCTGGAGGGCAAAATAAGGCTTTCCTCCATTGCCCGCTGGTCATTTTTTATCAGGTTTGTAGTTAGTATTAATGTAGTAAAACAATGTTATTAAAATATCAAATTCAATACAGTTTATTGATGATGCATACTTTGTACAGGTAAGCAGATGAACACAGAACAAATTATTTGTAACGTAATAATATTGGTTGTCTTTCTCTTTTCAGTATTGTTAGCTCCAACCCCAATTAATCAGACCTGAGCAGCTGGCCAAACATCACCAGAAACTCTGCAGAACATTGGTCTGGATGCCACTGTTGTAAGTCATCAATCTAGCAGTCATCCTGCATCTCTGATGTGTCATGTTCAGAACAAAGTTTTGCTCTAACCTAGTCCAGCACACCTGAACAAGCTAATCAAGGTGCTAAACTCTGGGTGCTTATCACTCAGGTCCCTAGCTCAGTGGTTAAGGGCAGTCTTAATCACTAAATCCTTACAGTGCACTGAAACATTCGCTCCCTAAAAACTCACTATTTTCCCTTATCAGAAGTTCTGAACCTCAAAACTTTAAATCACACGAGACAGTTTGCTACCAAATGACACATGATAGATGTTTTAAAACACAAACCAATATTATATTTCAGCATAAACATATCGCTAGACAGGTAATGTCTGATCAAGCAAACATTTACAATTTATCTATGACTGAAATCTTGCACGTATATGTATAGGAAAAACTCAAGTGTATACTTTACGTTTTGGACAGCCATTGTTTTGTTTTTTAAAATGTACATTTTGGTTATTGTTTTCTTTCTCACCAGACTAAAGCTTTCAAAGTAAAAACTTCAGTCGTGGCTCAATAGTCTGGGGTTGGGATGGTGGAAGGAGCAGAAGATCGGAGATCAGGAAGAAAAAAATGTAACCAAAGATTTTCGTCACTCATGGATTTCGCGAGGTATGTGACTTTCTCACGCCCCGTAAATGTAAACGTCAGAGGTTGTTATAGGGAACATGCTAAAAGTCGCTGCCGAAACAAGGCTGTGTTGTTGCAAAGTGCTGGACAAGCAGAAAATTATTAATTTTGAAACCGGCGCAGATTAGAGCGCGGAAAAAGCTGTGCATACCAGCCTCCTCCAGTTCTGCAGCTCGAGTCCAGCGCGGCGGATACACATTTACATGTTGTTAAATTTAAATAAGACAACATCTCTATTGCAAATGCAAACCCCTCCATCAACGCAATGTCATTGCCATATTGCCAAAGAGCTGCATGAACACACGACTCGGATCTGAACAGTTGCGATACACAGTGTGGACATAACTTTAGATCAGATTCCAATCGGATACAAAGATAAATTGAATTTGGACTGACGGTGTGAATGTAGCCATAGTTAACTACTTTACGTCAACATTTTAGCCACAGTCAACGCTTCATTTATACATGTGGCTGATGCTGTGCCTCTCAACCACAAACACCTTCTTTCATCCGTTTTTTGCACTCTTCTCTTTAAATTTTGGCAGTCTATATAACTCGAATTTCCCGGTGCGACCGATTAGTACAGACCAATTTTTTCAGCAGCAATAATCAGGCAAATATGCAAGTCTGTTCAGTTCAGTGGCATCGTTTACGTTCAGTGCCTCCAAAATGACCGACTTCCGGATTGATGACGTGTAGTGAAAACACTCTATTAAGATTGTACGGATTAATTAATTAACGTGTGTCGGCGATGCATAATTTTGTTTTATTTTTTTGCACACACAAAGCATCGGTTAAAAATATCTTCTGTTGTGTTCTGCACAAAAGTCTTATGCGTTTACAGCGACATGAGAGTAAGTAATTAATGACAATTAAATTCTTTTTGTGAACTATACCTTTAATGTTTTCTAATGTGGTTATAATTGGTCTGTTTTATAAACATTTTCAATATTTTAAAGATTTATTCTTTTGAAAAATTATGTTTATACAGAAAAGATGGATTCATTTGATCAAAAATCACAGTAAAGTCTTTTAAGTTGTTTAAAAAAAATATGTTTCAAATAAATGCTGCTCTTTTGAAAGTTATTTTCAAAGAATACTGAAAGCTGAATCATATTTTCCACAAAAACATGAAGCAGTACAACTGATAATAATCATAAATGTTTCTGGAGAATCAAATCACCATATTAGAATGATTTCTGAATGATCATGTAGCACTGAAGACTGGAGTAATGATGCTGAAAATACAGCTCGGCCATCACAGGAATAAATTACACTTTACTATATTTAAATGTATATTTATTTATACATTTATAGAGAAGTTATTTTTATTGTTGTAATATTTCACAATATTACAGTTTTTAAGGCTGTGTTTGATCAAATGCAGGCTTACTTGAAAGATGTATTTTGTGTGTCAATAAATGTTTTGATAAACTTTTGTGAATTGTCTTATTTTGACAGTAATTATGAATATTAAATATAAATATAATCATGCATTCATGAAAATTATGCCTAAAAAAGACGTCTTTTCAACTTTCACTTTACCTAATTTAAACGTGAGTGGGACGTCCTTTTATAGACGTCTTTTAACCTTTCACTTTTCAACCAAATTTTAACGTTGTTTAGACGTCTGGCAATGTCGTCTTTTCAACGAGTTTTTGCTGGGTGGGATACCTCATACAAGAATCATAACTCGAAAGAGAAGAAATTGTTAAAGCTCAGCGAGTTTTCCTGATACAAGATTCCTGATTCCCGATCTACTAATGTATCCCCTTTTTAAGAATTAATTTGAATTTAAATTAAATCTATTTTTTAATTAACTAATTTCGGCCATTCCGATAACGTCGCGGTTATTTGATGGAGGAGAAACGCCTGAAGAACTGAATGATTAATTAATAAAGTCTTGTAAATCCGGTTTACTTGCGTTGTCAGGTTATTGGTTTGCATGTAAACCCAGACAACAGGTTATTTCAATAAGCTGATTTTTGTGAGTTATCCGCGTACTGGTGTGCATGTAAACATGCTCACTAACACTTGAAACCAGACTTCATTCGCCCCAATGGAAGCATATTTACACTGTCCGAATCATCCCCTATCCCCCTATAGTGCACTATTTGCCATTCAACATATAGAACATAGTAATTGTGTGAACAAGTAACCAATCAACACTTAATGGCAGTTAAACACTTATTTACTGTTGTGGTATGAATAATAAAACAAATGTGTTGCTGCAAACAAAAGTAATCATACAGACTCATATAACCTCAGAAGCTCCTGCAACCCAAGAATTAATTGATTTATTTACTTTTTCTAACATGCTGTCTTGAGTATTATGACAGTTTGTTCTTTGTAGTATTTCTGCATACCATTATTATATTATAAATAATACAAAAATATTATATGATTGATTTATTTCTTAAATTGTTTAATTGGTTTTAGTTCTACAAAATATTTCATATTAGAGTTAAAACTCAACAGTTAACACAAATACAGTTTAAAAGATTTAAAGGCAACACATATTTTATAAATAAATCAATAAAAATATGTATTGATTTATTTAATTAAAAAGGGTCTAAAAGATAAATACTTTAGATAAATAGTCTTGAGCTAGAAATAATAACTTCATATTTATTTGAAATCGTCTTGTGACATCCAATGACATGTAGTTCATCTAAATTTAAATATTGAATGAGTCCACACATATCACATATTACACATTATCAACTTTGTTTTTGTAGAAAATTCTCGGACACCTGCTTTGGCCCCAATATCCTTATCCTTGATATTTTTTCTTTTTCTTTTTTTTCTTTTACAAAGTACTACTGCTGTTCACATGAAAATATATTACTATTCCAAAAAGTATTGTCTGGACCTCAGCTGGAAATGAAATATGGAGGCTGGACTAATTGAATACCCCTGATATACAGTGAAACACTGTAAATGGTTTAACATTGCATAAAAGCAATGCATTGCCATATAATTCACAATGAAAAATTGTAAAAAGACATTCCTAAAAGAAGTCTGTCTGATGTGATGTTGTGATGTTCCAGATCACAAAATTATTATATTTCATAATATCTATTTTGATTCCCAATTCTGTTATCAGTAATGATTTAACATTATATCACTTGATGAAATGTACAGTTACAAGTTGTAAAATATACAGGCATCGATATGCCATCCTGTGCATCCAAGCAAAACTGACAATACATGCTTTTTCATGGAATATTTAAGTATTTATTATAAATGTTTTTTTTTTAATATATTTTTTTTAATAAAATGTTTGTCTCTCTAATTCACCTATCCTGCATGTCTTTGGATTGTGGGGGAAACCGGAGCACCCGGAGGAAACCCACGCAGACACGGGGAGCACATGCAAACTCCACACAGAAAGACATCCGGGCTCAGCCGGGACCTTCTTGTTGTGAGGCCACAGTGCTACCCACTGAGCCTCCGTGCCTGCCCTTGATGATTATAAATAAATGTATAAATAATTTGGTGTCGGTGGACTAGAGCAGTGGTTCTCAATTCCGGTCCTGGGGACCCACAGCTCTGAACATTTTATATGTCTCCTTTATCTGACACACCCAGTTCAGTTCATATAACTCTTTCTTAATGAGCTGATGATTTGAATCAGGTGTGTTAAATGAGGGAGACATTCAGACTGTGCAGAGCTGTGGGTCCCCAGGACCGGAACTGAGAACCACTGGACTAGAGGAACTCGCTGCCGTTCGCCTGGTTGTGGAGGGGCGGCTGCTGTCCGAGAGGGAGTGGAGGAGTCGCCGCCGTTTGCCTGAGGCCGGAGCCTGCTGCCGTTCACCACGATGAGGAGGAGCAAGGAACAGGAGATTCGCTGCCGGGTGCCTGAAGCCAGAGGAGTCAGAGGCCGTTCACCAAAGGGGTGTCCAGCACACCACCGCCAGGCATCGCGGAGGACTTCAACCAGCTGGAGCACTGAATGGCCCTCTATAACTCTCTCGTCTCTGTCTCTCCTCATCCTTCTGTCTCCTTTTCTCTCGCCTCGTCTGTCCTTGCCGTGACGGACTCGAGGGGCAATGGGGGAATGTGGCAAGCAGGGAACGGAGGATGGCCGGTGGCTGCATACAAAGACATTTTGGACAATATTACGCTACCAACTTCATTGGAACAATTTGGGGTTGGCCCCTTCCTGTTCCAACATGACTGCGCACAAGTGCACAAAGCAAGATCCATAAAAACATGGATGAGTGAGCTAGGTGTGGAGGAACTTGACTGGCCTGCACAGAGTCCTGAGCTCAACCCGATAGAACACCTTTGGGATGAATTAGAGCGGAGACTGCGAGCCAGGCCTACTCGTCCAACATCAGTGCCTGACCTCACAAATGCGCTTCTAGAAGAATGGTAAAAAATTCCCAGAAACACGCTGCTAAACCTTGTGGAAAGCCTTGCCAGAAGAGTTGAAGCTGTTACAGATGCAAAGGGTGGGTCAACTCCATATTAAACCCTACTTTTGCCAATATAGTGTTTGTATACACATGTCACGGTCACCAGCTAATTCACCACCTCCTCACTACATTTCCCATCATCCTCCTTGGCCCTCACCTGCAAACACTTCCCAATCACAGAGATCGTTGTCACCTGCACATCATCTCCTCATTACAGGCAGCATATAAGCACACACCTCACATAGTCACATTGTCTGGTCTTGTTCATGAGTAAGGACTCACCTCACTGTCTATACTTACCTTCCTTGAAGTATTGGTATTGCGTCTTCGTCTCCCAGTGTGTGTCTCTCTCCAAATCTCCAGTGTCTTCCTCATCGTCCTGCAACTACTCACCTATCCTCCCGCACCAGTGTGTGCTTCCACCATCATCCTCACTGTCATCCACGACCTCCATAACCATCTGCAACGCAATAAGACTGTCAGTATATATCATCCTCATTATTCAAAGACATTCACCAATATCGTCATCCACTGGTACTCACCACTACTTACTTCAATAAACCTGTTTCTCTCTCACATCCTTTTGTCTTGAGTCTCTGTTCCGTAACAACACATGTATACTTCCTTTCCTCACTTTTTTCTTTTAGGCACATAAGGTTTTTTCTTTACCTACTCTCTTGGTTTCTTCGGTTTCTCGTTCTGCCTCTCATGACGGTATCTTGTTTTCAAACATTTTTAGGCAAGGACCAATACCTGGAACCAGTCATGGAGGAGGATCTTTTCCAAATCAATCCGCTTGGCTGGATCCCTTTCCATGCATGAAGAGATTAGATCTCTGCATTCTGTGAAGAAAGAGGGGAGAGATGTCCGCTTATTATTGTAAGTGTTATACTTTGTGTAACTGATCATATTATTTTAAGCAGTAATAAAGTTCCTGTATGACCCGTCCACATGCTCTCACCTTTGGAAATGTGTTCTGTGTACCAGGGCTCAGCAAACATCCGAGGGAGGATCGCGCCAGAGGACTTCCCAGACAGCATCTTGCAAATCAGTACGCCTAAAGAATACACTGTTGCAGGCTTGCCATGATACCCTTGACGGTTGAAAATCTCAGGGGGAGCATAAGCTCTTGTGCCTGAAAGAAATAAGATTTCATCCATTGCAATGAATTTGTATTTCCATAGCTTTTTGTCTATTTATTCACCATAGATTTGTGGAATAATACGTACCTCTGAAATCCGAATAAGGAGACTTCTTCAAGCGTCTGCTACAACCGAAGTCTATTAATTTGACCTGCAAGGTGTTTTGGTTGATGAGCAGGTTTTCCAGCTTGATGTCGCTGTGGAAGACGCCCCTTTCACTGCATATTCTTGCCGCAGTGACAACCTGACGCATCACAGCTCGTGCTGTCGATTCCTTGATTCTGCCACCATTTTGCTGTAAAAACCGGCGCATATCTACACATGGCGTGGGCCGCTCTAAGATCAGCACGTAGTCCTTTGGTGTCTCGTACCAGTCCAGCAGCTTTATTATTTGAGGAACGCTGGGACCTTTGTTCACAAGAACCATCATAGCGACCTCGTTAGGAAGGGATTTGCCAAATAGACCCTACAGGAGAGATAATAGTTATACGAAAGTGAGATGATTAGGGGACATAGTTTAATTTAAATGAATTACTACAACAGAATTATGTCCTGCATTTGGGTAAGTAGGTTCGAAGACTTGTAATTTAAACAAATTCAACTGGAAATGGGTACTGAAGTTTAGTCTGCGAAATTTGGCAGGGCATTTTAATGGGAATTTTTGCATGAGGGTGGAAAAGTTCCACACACTTTCTGCTCGTTCATGTTAGTCACGTGAATTAACCGTGCCGACCAACAGAATGGTGTTTGGTTTGACAGTTCATGTGCTATTGACAATGCAACATTTTTGACTGCAAAATTTTGTTAAAATGTCCAATTGCTAATGTGACTGTATGCTCTGAGAGTAAGAAAACGAAGAGAGGAGCAGCTTACTTACAATACGGACATTTTCCATGGATTCAGTCTTCTCCACATGCTTTAGTGCCACCTGTTCTCCAAGGAAAGGGGAAAAAAATTTTTTTATAAGAACGTGTTACAATCAATTAATTATATGTGCAGATGTTACATGATTTTTAAAGATGAAATTTAAATTCCAAGTGTACAAAATACAACCTTTCGTGAATCAGACAAACGGATCCCTCCATAGACACTTCCATATGATCCTCGACCTAGTATTCCGAATTCAGTTTCATAGTGCTGAGAGAAGTCCACTGTCAATAAAAAAGAGGTACATCGCATTTTTTATGATTTAAACTGTAAATTTACTGATTAAAGGATGCTTTAGAATGGACACATTATTGTGATGCTTTGGGCCTCACACAACCAAAATCCATCCTCAGTTCACATTTTTATTTTGGATAAGAAAGACAATGTTAAAAGTAAAACTGAGGTACATTTTGCACATTTTATCAGTCATGTTGGGGCTTGTGATATAAACTGACCTGTCTTTCCCTTTAAACTTAAATGGATAATTTCTTCCTCATTTTTCCAAGAAATGTCCGATTTCGGAGCTGAGCTTTTGTTCTCCTCAGTCATAGATGGCTCAGTGAGAGAAGGACTGCTGTTGTGAGTGCTGATGTCCCTTTGCTCTTGCCTGGGAATGTCTTTATCAGCATCCTGCACAGTGGTGAGAGAAGACACACAGGTGTGCCAGCTGTACACCGAGTTGTCAATGTCGTTGCTCTGTTCAACTTCACCATCAGAGCATCTCTCAGGCTGTTGGCTGCCGTCATTTCTGCACTGACTCTGTTGGGCTTCAGTGGAAGTTTTCTTGGATTTCCGAGAAAAAATCCATTTAAAGAACCTCCCTTTCTTCTTTTCTACTCTCTCTGGGACAGGCCTTGGTGACATAGATGCAGCAGCATCTTCCTCTACAATGTAATTGTGAGATTTACACTGCCCCATTGCTCCAGATGTCTCTCTGATGTTCTGTCACAAACTTATCACAAGTTGACTGAAATTAAATAGCACAGATCGAATGGAATACTAAAAATCAAGAGATATAACACAATTTGAGCAAATTTTCACCACAGATGTACAGAAATACTAGTCGGATCACTTGAACTACCAGAAACCAACTGAACTACTCCACAACCTGAGCGGAATTTCAAAGCACTGTACATGGGTTGTGACGTCACAAGGAGTGACGCGCGTTGGCCCGTTGCCAAGGGATGTTTTCGAATGTTTTTGTCAGCGCAGATACTATCGTGCAAACTATAGCTGCCATTGTTTTGGCATAACATGTATATCTTTATGAACATATGTATTTTAAAACATTTCTTATTTTAAAAGCTCCACGATTGTCACGATCACAACTTCTCTGATGTCAAACACGGAGCTCGATGTTCATAATCGGCTCGAGTTATAAGCCTGCAGTCATTCACAAACATTATTTTCCAATGATAATGATTTCAAAGAAATAAAGTTGCAATGGTGCTTGACAATTGACTAAAATTACAAAAGGTGACGGAAAATTTTGATAAAAGTAATCAATATTATGATGTTTTCATGAAGCTTGAATCTCCCTGTCGGAATTCAATAAAGGAATTATTTCAGTTCATGTTGTTTTTGTAAAGTTAACATGAACTGTAACTTACGCAAGAAGGATGTTTGTCTTTTTGAAAACCTTTTCTTAAAAGGTTTCTTAAGAAAATACCTATAATTTTATAGATTTCTTATGTGAGGTAGAACATTAATAATAAAATTGTACTTATTTTTTTGAAGAACAATTACGAGATCTTTCATCTACCATACCCGTTTATTTTTTCTCTCGTTTCGTCCTATTTTTGTCCTATGTGGGAATGTTACACTGCAAAAAAATAGTAATAATTGAACTTATTTATCTATTGCTCGAAATGTTCTAGATTAAAAGATGTGTGTTTGCATACTGTAATGTTTCTTGAAATATTAATAAAAAATAATTCAGCTTGGTGACGATTTCCATGGTCAACCTTGCATGGCATATCAATAAAATTAATCTCATTTGTGTTGAATGGTGATAGGCCTACTGTTATTAACCTAAACCTTGACATTTGTGAGATTTATTTTATTCCCTGCAATGCAATCCATAGTCTCGTGTATTAGCATCCCACCCAGCACCAGACGTCATTAAGACGTTGTTTTTTGGGCTTAATCAAGTCGGCCCGTCATAGCCTTCATTTAGCCCAAAAATAGACGCTGAAAATTGGGCTTTGTTTGGTCCGTCTGATTTGGTCCAAATTTAGCCCAAAAAAATAGACTTTGAAAAATGTAGGTTTTTCAACCTATGTGCATTTGTAAATCCGGTGACACGCGTGCATTGATTTTTATTGCATTTTTATTTTTATGAATAAACTAGTGTTTTCTGTGTCCGCTGCAAAATATGAAGTTGAAGATCTCCATCTCCATAGTGAACGCGCCTAGAGAGAGAAATGCACAAAATGGATAACATAATCAGAGAGTAGCCTAGCCTAGCCTATTTCTTTTCGTTTTGAATTGTTTTGTTTAAAGATATTTCAAGCTCTCTATATTTCTCATGTCTTTGAGACATACGCTGAGTTGTGGTTAATTTATGATGAGATGCGCTCCAGTTCAAGTCAAGAGCAATGCAATAAGTGCAGTGACCGCGCCGGCGCCTCCATGTCATGATTATATTGTTTTGCTATATTTGCTTCTTATTTATTAAGTCCAGGCAATTGGTTGATGAAAAATGTATTTAAATTAAGATACAATTTATACAAAACGAAATTCATTTTTAAGAAAGGCTTTCTACAAAACAAAATTTAATGTGGTCAAAATCCTGTCTGACCAAAACTGAATGTCTCCCGATATATTACAGATAGGCTATATCTTACTATAGGCTACTGTTCACTTTCATAATCAACATAGGTGGAAAAAAAAACATAATATTTTAACAAATATGAAACTAAATGGGCTTATTTAATGGCTACAACGTATAGGCCTATACAGACTCTCTATTTGTACAAATCGCTGCACACATTTAATTCAGAATTTTGCACA
Source organism: Meda fulgida (assembly GCA_030578275.1). Classification (NCBI taxonomy): domain Eukaryota; kingdom Metazoa; phylum Chordata; class Actinopteri; order Cypriniformes; family Leuciscidae; genus Meda; species Meda fulgida. The sequence continues at coordinate 4,156,893 of CM060623.1, forward strand.
CATAAGTTGAAAGGCATTTTTTGTGCATAGTAAAACATATCTGCAACATTTATCAAGTTCACGGATAATTGTGCGTGCATTTATTAATCGTTATGATACTAAAATCATAATAAAGCTATAGCTACAAAAAAAAATCAGATGAGCCCAGAATATGAACGCAACGCGTTTAATTAGCCTACACATTAAGCATTTTCTCCAAACCATTAACGCTTGGCTTGCATATTGGAATGTATTTAAAAAATACATAGAACATAGTTTATAAATTGTTCCTCATGTTTCATCTTTAATCTGTGTACAGTATGAGACAATATGTGTGCCTTATCATGTAGGTTTTAATCAATGTTTTTGCACAAAAAATTTTACATTTCTAAAGCTATATTATATTATATTATTAGACTATTAGCCTATATGACTTCAAACATTGTTTTACATTTTCAATAGGATACTGCCTAGGCTACTGCTTTTATATGATCATTCCATTTACAGTTTGACGATGGCCATAGGCCTACTATCCACTTAATAATGTATCAAGTTTCAGGATATTTTATCTGATTATCAAATAATTCACTCCATCTATTCTATCTGTAAATGCTGCGTAACTCTACGTGTTTTAATGGGCGCGCGCTGAACAATCGAGCCGCATTTGAACTGGAGCGGACAGCGTTACCATGGAAACCGGGCGGCAGCTCAACTGACAAGCCGCACAACTCCGTCTCTCGCTGTTGTTTTCACTACTTTCAGGTCAGTTTAGTCCCTAAAATTACACAAATAGTACATACAAATGTTTCCGACACTTTCTTTCATGTAAATGACTCGCTTCCGTTGAATATTTACGTGGTTAGTGTCTTCGGAAAAAGTCCGTTAGCATCTCAACCGTTAGGCTAACTAGAGGTAAGTTAAGCTAACTAGAGGTAAGTTAGGTTAACTATAGACTTGAGCAGTAAGTTTGGGCTTTTAATCGCATCTTATGAGTAGATGAGATATTTTCATAGTTTTGTAAAGGTTTTGTTGGCAATTGGTCAATGGATGAATGGAATTAAGCTAATTTATCGTCACACCATTAGCATGCTATAGGAACGCCCACCTGGAGGGCAAAATAAGGCTTTCCTCCATTGCCCGCTGGTCATTTTTTATCAGGTTTGTAGTTAGTATTAATGTAGTAAAACAATGTTATTAAAATATCAAATTCAATACAGTTTATTGATGATGCATACTTTGTACAGGTAAGCAGATGAACACAGAACAAATTATTTGTAACGTAATAATATTGGTTGTCTTTCTCTTTTCAGTATTGTTAGCTCCAACCCCAATTAATCAGACCTGAGCAGCTGGCCAAACATCACCAGAAACTCTGCAGAACATTGGTCTGGATGCCACTGTTGTAAGTCATCAATCTAGCAGTCATCCTGCATCTCTGATGTGTCATGTTCAGAACAAAGTTTTGCTCTAACCTAGTCCAGCACACCTGAACAAGCTAATCAAGGTGCTAAACTCTGGGTGCTTATCACTCAGGTCCCTAGCTCAGTGGTTAAGGGCAGTCTTAATCACTAAATCCTTACAGTGCACTGAAACATTCGCTCCCTAAAAACTCACTATTTTCCCTTATCAGAAGTTCTGAACCTCAAAACTTTAAATCACACGAGACAGTTTGCTACCAAATGACACATGATAGATGTTTTAAAACACAAACCAATATTATATTTCAGCATAAACATATCGCTAGACAGGTAATGTCTGATCAAGCAAACATTTACAATTTATCTATGACTGAAATCTTGCACGTATATGTATAGGAAAAACTCAAGTGTATACTTTACGTTTTGGACAGCCATTGTTTTGTTTTTTAAAATGTACATTTTGGTTATTGTTTTCTTTCTCACCAGACTAAAGCTTTCAAAGTAAAAACTTCAGTCGTGGCTCAATAGTCTGGGGTTGGGATGGTGGAAGGAGCAGAAGATCGGAGATCAGGAAGAAAAAAATGTAACCAAAGATTTTCGTCACTCATGGATTTCGCGAGGTATGTGACTTTCTCACGCCCCGTAAATGTAAACGTCAGAGGTTGTTATAGGGAACATGCTAAAAGTCGCTGCCGAAACAAGGCTGTGTTGTTGCAAAGTGCTGGACAAGCAGAAAATTATTAATTTTGAAACCGGCGCAGATTAGAGCGCGGAAAAAGCTGTGCATACCAGCCTCCTCCAGTTCTGCAGCTCGAGTCCAGCGCGGCGGATACACATTTACATGTTGTTAAATTTAAATAAGACAACATCTCTATTGCAAATGCAAACCCCTCCATCAACGCAATGTCATTGCCATATTGCCAAAGAGCTGCATGAACACACGACTCGGATCTGAACAGTTGCGATACACAGTGTGGACATAACTTTAGATCAGATTCCAATCGGATACAAAGATAAATTGAATTTGGACTGACGGTGTGAATGTAGCCATAGTTAACTACTTTACGTCAACATTTTAGCCACAGTCAACGCTTCATTTATACATGTGGCTGATGCTGTGCCTCTCAACCACAAACACCTTCTTTCATCCGTTTTTTGCACTCTTCTCTTTAAATTTTGGCAGTCTATATAACTCGAATTTCCCGGTGCGACCGATTAGTACAGACCAATTTTTTCAGCAGCAATAATCAGGCAAATATGCAAGTCTGTTCAGTTCAGTGGCATCGTTTACGTTCAGTGCCTCCAAAATGACCGACTTCCGGATTGATGACGTGTAGTGAAAACACTCTATTAAGATTGTACGGATTAATTAATTAACGTGTGTCGGCGATGCATAATTTTGTTTTATTTTTTTGCACACACAAAGCATCGGTTAAAAATATCTTCTGTTGTGTTCTGCACAAAAGTCTTATGCGTTTACAGCGACATGAGAGTAAGTAATTAATGACAATTAAATTCTTTTTGTGAACTATACCTTTAATGTTTTCTAATGTGGTTATAATTGGTCTGTTTTATAAACATTTTCAATATTTTAAAGATTTATTCTTTTGAAAAATTATGTTTATACAGAAAAGATGGATTCATTTGATCAAAAATCACAGTAAAGTCTTTTAAGTTGTTTAAAAAAAATATGTTTCAAATAAATGCTGCTCTTTTGAAAGTTATTTTCAAAGAATACTGAAAGCTGAATCATATTTTCCACAAAAACATGAAGCAGTACAACTGATAATAATCATAAATGTTTCTGGAGAATCAAATCACCATATTAGAATGATTTCTGAATGATCATGTAGCACTGAAGACTGGAGTAATGATGCTGAAAATACAGCTCGGCCATCACAGGAATAAATTACACTTTACTATATTTAAATGTATATTTATTTATACATTTATAGAGAAGTTATTTTTATTGTTGTAATATTTCACAATATTACAGTTTTTAAGGCTGTGTTTGATCAAATGCAGGCTTACTTGAAAGATGTATTTTGTGTGTCAATAAATGTTTTGATAAACTTTTGTGAATTGTCTTATTTTGACAGTAATTATGAATATTAAATATAAATATAATCATGCATTCATGAAAATTATGCCTAAAAAAGACGTCTTTTCAACTTTCACTTTACCTAATTTAAACGTGAGTGGGACGTCCTTTTATAGACGTCTTTTAACCTTTCACTTTTCAACCAAATTTTAACGTTGTTTAGACGTCTGGCAATGTCGTCTTTTCAACGAGTTTTTGCTGGGTGGGATACCTCATACAAGAATCATAACTCGAAAGAGAAGAAATTGTTAAAGCTCAGCGAGTTTTCCTGATACAAGATTCCTGATTCCCGATCTACTAATGTATCCCCTTTTTAAGAATTAATTTGAATTTAAATTAAATCTATTTTTTAATTAACTAATTTCGGCCATTCCGATAACGTCGCGGTTATTTGATGGAGGAGAAACGCCTGAAGAACTGAATGATTAATTAATAAAGTCTTGTAAATCCGGTTTACTTGCGTTGTCAGGTTATTGGTTTGCATGTAAACCCAGACAACAGGTTATTTCAATAAGCTGATTTTTGTGAGTTATCCGCGTACTGGTGTGCATGTAAACATGCTCACTAACACTTGAAACCAGACTTCATTCGCCCCAATGGAAGCATATTTACACTGTCCGAATCATCCCCTATCCCCCTATAGTGCACTATTTGCCATTCAACATATAGAACATAGTAATTGTGTGAACAAGTAACCAATCAACACTTAATGGCAGTTAAACACTTATTTACTGTTGTGGTATGAATAATAAAACAAATGTGTTGCTGCAAACAAAAGTAATCATACAGACTCATATAACCTCAGAAGCTCCTGCAACCCAAGAATTAATTGATTTATTTACTTTTTCTAACATGCTGTCTTGAGTATTATGACAGTTTGTTCTTTGTAGTATTTCTGCATACCATTATTATATTATAAATAATACAAAAATATTATATGATTGATTTATTTCTTAAATTGTTTAATTGGTTTTAGTTCTACAAAATATTTCATATTAGAGTTAAAACTCAACAGTTAACACAAATACAGTTTAAAAGATTTAAAGGCAACACATATTTTATAAATAAATCAATAAAAATATGTATTGATTTATTTAATTAAAAAGGGTCTAAAAGATAAATACTTTAGATAAATAGTCTTGAGCTAGAAATAATAACTTCATATTTATTTGAAATCGTCTTGTGACATCCAATGACATGTAGTTCATCTAAATTTAAATATTGAATGAGTCCACACATATCACATATTACACATTATCAACTTTGTTTTTGTAGAAAATTCTCGGACACCTGCTTTGGCCCCAATATCCTTATCCTTGATATTTTTTCTTTTTCTTTTTTTTCTTTTACAAAGTACTACTGCTGTTCACATGAAAATATATTACTATTCCAAAAAGTATTGTCTGGACCTCAGCTGGAAATGAAATATGGAGGCTGGACTAATTGAATACCCCTGATATACAGTGAAACACTGTAAATGGTTTAACATTGCATAAAAGCAATGCATTGCCATATAATTCACAATGAAAAATTGTAAAAAGACATTCCTAAAAGAAGTCTGTCTGATGTGATGTTGTGATGTTCCAGATCACAAAATTATTATATTTCATAATATCTATTTTGATTCCCAATTCTGTTATCAGTAATGATTTAACATTATATCACTTGATGAAATGTACAGTTACAAGTTGTAAAATATACAGGCATCGATATGCCATCCTGTGCATCCAAGCAAAACTGACAATACATGCTTTTTCATGGAATATTTAAGTATTTATTATAAATGTTTTTTTTTTTAATATATTTTTTTTAATAAAATGTTTGTCTCTCTAATTCACCTATCCTGCATGTCTTTGGATTGTGGGGGAAACCGGAGCACCCGGAGGAAACCCACGCAGACACGGGGAGCACATGCAAACTCCACACAGAAAGACATCCGGGCTCAGCCGGGACCTTCTTGTTGTGAGGCCACAGTGCTACCCACTGAGCCTCCGTGCCTGCCCTTGATGATTATAAATAAATGTATAAATAATTTGGTGTCGGTGGACTAGAGCAGTGGTTCTCAATTCCGGTCCTGGGGACCCACAGCTCTGAACATTTTATATGTCTCCTTTATCTGACACACCCAGTTCAGTTCATATAACTCTTTCTTAATGAGCTGATGATTTGAATCAGGTGTGTTAAATGAGGGAGACATTCAGACTGTGCAGAGCTGTGGGTCCCCAGGACCGGAACTGAGAACCACTGGACTAGAGGAACTCGCTGCCGTTCGCCTGGTTGTGGAGGGGCGGCTGCTGTCCGAGAGGGAGTGGAGGAGTCGCCGCCGTTTGCCTGAGGCCGGAGCCTGCTGCCGTTCACCACGATGAGGAGGAGCAAGGAACAGGAGATTCGCTGCCGGGTGCCTGAAGCCAGAGGAGTCAGAGGCCGTTCACCAAAGGGGTGTCCAGCACACCACCGCCAGGCATCGCGGAGGACTTCAACCAGCTGGAGCACTGAATGGCCCTCTATAACTCTCTCGTCTCTGTCTCTCCTCATCCTTCTGTCTCCTTTTCTCTCGCCTCGTCTGTCCTTGCCGTGACGGACTCGAGGGGCAATGGGGGAATGTGGCAAGCAGGGAACGGAGGATGGCCGGTGGCTGCATACAAAGACATTTTGGACAATATTACGCTACCAACTTCATTGGAACAATTTGGGGTTGGCCCCTTCCTGTTCCAACATGACTGCGCACAAGTGCACAAAGCAAGATCCATAAAAACATGGATGAGTGAGCTAGGTGTGGAGGAACTTGACTGGCCTGCACAGAGTCCTGAGCTCAACCCGATAGAACACCTTTGGGATGAATTAGAGCGGAGACTGCGAGCCAGGCCTACTCGTCCAACATCAGTGCCTGACCTCACAAATGCGCTTCTAGAAGAATGGTAAAAAATTCCCAGAAACACGCTGCTAAACCTTGTGGAAAGCCTTGCCAGAAGAGTTGAAGCTGTTACAGATGCAAAGGGTGGGTCAACTCCATATTAAACCCTACTTTTGCCAATATAGTGTTTGTATACACATGTCACGGTCACCAGCTAATTCACCACCTCCTCACTACATTTCCCATCATCCTCCTTGGCCCTCACCTGCAAACACTTCCCAATCACAGAGATCGTTGTCACCTGCACATCATCTCCTCATTACAGGCAGCATATAAGCACACACCTCACATAGTCACATTGTCTGGTCTTGTTCATGAGTAAGGACTCACCTCACTGTCTATACTTACCTTCCTTGAAGTATTGGTATTGCGTCTTCGTCTCCCAGTGTGTGTCTCTCTCCAAATCTCCAGTGTCTTCCTCATCGTCCTGCAACTACTCACCTATCCTCCCGCACCAGTGTGTGCTTCCACCATCATCCTCACTGTCATCCACGACCTCCATAACCATCTGCAACGCAATAAGACTGTCAGTATATATCATCCTCATTATTCAAAGACATTCACCAATATCGTCATCCACTGGTACTCACCACTACTTACTTCAATAAACCTGTTTCTCTCTCACATCCTTTTGTCTTGAGTCTCTGTTCCGTAACAACACATGTATACTTCCTTTCCTCACTTTTTTCTTTTAGGCACATAAGGTTTTTTCTTTACCTACTCTCTTGGTTTCTTCGGTTTCTCGTTCTGCCTCTCATGACGGTATCTTGTTTTCAAACATTTTTAGGCAAGGACCAATACCTGGAACCAGTCATGGAGGAGGATCTTTTCCAAATCAATCCGCTTGGCTGGATCCCTTTCCATGCATGAAGAGATTAGATCTCTGCATTCTGTGAAGAAAGAGGGGAGAGATGTCCGCTTATTATTGTAAGTGTTATACTTTGTGTAACTGATCATATTATTTTAAGCAGTAATAAAGTTCCTGTATGACCCGTCCACATGCTCTCACCTTTGGAAATGTGTTCTGTGTACCAGGGCTCAGCAAACATCCGAGGGAGGATCGCGCCAGAGGACTTCCCAGACAGCATCTTGCAAATCAGTACGCCTAAAGAATACACTGTTGCAGGCTTGCCATGATACCCTTGACGGTTGAAAATCTCAGGGGGAGCATAAGCTCTTGTGCCTGAAAGAAATAAGATTTCATCCATTGCAATGAATTTGTATTTCCATAGCTTTTTGTCTATTTATTCACCATAGATTTGTGGAATAATACGTACCTCTGAAATCCGAATAAGGAGACTTCTTCAAGCGTCTGCTACAACCGAAGTCTATTAATTTGACCTGCAAGGTGTTTTGGTTGATGAGCAGGTTTTCCAGCTTGATGTCGCTGTGGAAGACGCCCCTTTCACTGCATATTCTTGCCGCAGTGACAACCTGACGCATCACAGCTCGTGCTGTCGATTCCTTGATTCTGCCACCATTTTGCTGTAAAAACCGGCGCATATCTACACATGGCGTGGGCCGCTCTAAGATCAGCACGTAGTCCTTTGGTGTCTCGTACCAGTCCAGCAGCTTTATTATTTGAGGAACGCTGGGACCTTTGTTCACAAGAACCATCATAGCGACCTCGTTAGGAAGGGATTTGCCAAATAGACCCTACAGGAGAGATAATAGTTATACGAAAGTGAGATGATTAGGGGACATAGTTTAATTTAAATGAATTACTACAACAGAATTATGTCCTGCATTTGGGTAAGTAGGTTCGAAGACTTGTAATTTAAACAAATTCAACTGGAAATGGGTACTGAAGTTTAGTCTGCGAAATTTGGCAGGGCATTTTAATGGGAATTTTTGCATGAGGGTGGAAAAGTTCCACACACTTTCTGCTCGTTCATGTTAGTCACGTGAATTAACCGTGCCGACCAACAGAATGGTGTTTGGTTTGACAGTTCATGTGCTATTGACAATGCAACATTTTTGACTGCAAAATTTTGTTAAAATGTCCAATTGCTAATGTGACTGTATGCTCTGAGAGTAAGAAAACGAAGAGAGGAGCAGCTTACTTACAATACGGACATTTTCCATGGATTCAGTCTTCTCCACATGCTTTAGTGCCACCTGTTCTCCAAGGAAAGGGGAAAAAAATTTTTTTATAAGAACGTGTTACAATCAATTAATTATATGTGCAGATGTTACATGATTTTTAAAGATGAAATTTAAATTCCAAGTGTACAAAATACAACCTTTCGTGAATCAGACAAACGGATCCCTCCATAGACACTTCCATATGATCCTCGACCTAGTATTCCGAATTCAGTTTCATAGTGCTGAGAGAAGTCCACTGTCAATAAAAAAGAGGTACATCGCATTTTTTATGATTTAAACTGTAAATTTACTGATTAAAGGATGCTTTAGAATGGACACATTATTGTGATGCTTTGGGCCTCACACAACCAAAATCCATCCTCAGTTCACATTTTTATTTTGGATAAGAAAGACAATGTTAAAAGTAAAACTGAGGTACATTTTGCACATTTTATCAGTCATGTTGGGGCTTGTGATATAAACTGACCTGTCTTTCCCTTTAAACTTAAATGGATAATTTCTTCCTCATTTTTCCAAGAAATGTCCGATTTCGGAGCTGAGCTTTTGTTCTCCTCAGTCATAGATGGCTCAGTGAGAGAAGGACTGCTGTTGTGAGTGCTGATGTCCCTTTGCTCTTGCCTGGGAATGTCTTTATCAGCATCCTGCACAGTGGTGAGAGAAGACACACAGGTGTGCCAGCTGTACACCGAGTTGTCAATGTCGTTGCTCTGTTCAACTTCACCATCAGAGCATCTCTCAGGCTGTTGGCTGCCGTCATTTCTGCACTGACTCTGTTGGGCTTCAGTGGAAGTTTTCTTGGATTTCCGAGAAAAAATCCATTTAAAGAACCTCCCTTTCTTCTTTTCTACTCTCTCTGGGACAGGCCTTGGTGACATAGATGCAGCAGCATCTTCCTCTACAATGTAATTGTGAGATTTACACTGCCCCATTGCTCCAGATGTCTCTCTGATGTTCTGTCACAAACTTATCACAAGTTGACTGAAATTAAATAGCACAGATCGAATGGAATACTAAAAATCAAGAGATATAACACAATTTGAGCAAATTTTCACCACAGATGTACAGAAATACTAGTCGGATCACTTGAACTACCAGAAACCAACTGAACTACTCCACAACCTGAGCGGAATTTCAAAGCACTGTACATGGGTTGTGACGTCACAAGGAGTGACGCGCGTTGGCCCGTTGCCAAGGGATGTTTTCGAATGTTTTTGTCAGCGCAGATACTATCGTGCAAACTATAGCTGCCATTGTTTTGGCATAACATGTATATCTTTATGAACATATGTATTTTAAAACATTTCTTATTTTAAAAGCTCCACGATTGTCACGATCACAACTTCTCTGATGTCAAACACGGAGCTCGATGTTCATAATCGGCTCGAGTTATAAGCCTGCAGTCATTCACAAACATTATTTTCCAATGATAATGATTTCAAAGAAATAAAGTTGCAATGGTGCTTGACAATTGACTAAAATTACAAAAGGTGACGGAAAATTTTGATAAAAGTAATCAATATTATGATGTTTTCATGAAGCTTGAATCTCCCTGTCGGAATTCAATAAAGGAATTATTTCAGTTCATGTTGTTTTTGTAAAGTTAACATGAACTGTAACTTACGCAAGAAGGATGTTTGTCTTTTTGAAAACCTTTTCTTAAAAGGTTTCTTAAGAAAATACCTATAATTTTATAGATTTCTTATGTGAGGTAGAACATTAATAATAAAATTGTACTTATTTTTTTGAAGAACAATTACGAGATCTTTCATCTACCATACCCGTTTATTTTTTCTCTCGTTTCGTCCTATTTTTGTCCTATGTGGGAATGTTACACTGCAAAAAAATAGTAATAATTGAACTTATTTATCTATTGCTCGAAATGTTCTAGATTAAAAGATGTGTGTTTGCATACTGTAATGTTTCTTGAAATATTAATAAAAAATAATTCAGCTTGGTGACGATTTCCATGGTCAACCTTGCATGGCATATCAATAAAATTAATCTCATTTGTGTTGAATGGTGATAGGCCTACTGTTATTAACCTAAACCTTGACATTTGTGAGATTTATTTTATTCCCTGCAATGCAATCCATAGTCTCGTGTATTAGCATCCCACCCAGCACCAGACGTCATTAAGACGTTGTTTTTTGGGCTTAATCAAGTCGGCCCGTCATAGCCTTCATTTAGCCCAAAAATAGACGCTGAAAATTGGGCTTTGTTTGGTCCGTCTGATTTGGTCCAAATTTAGCCCAAAAAAATAGACTTTGAAAAATGTAGGTTTTTCAACCTATGTGCATTTGTAAATCCGGTGACACGCGTGCATTGATTTTTATTGCATTTTTATTTTTATGAATAAACTAGTGTTTTCTGTGTCCGCTGCAAAATATGAAGTTGAAGATCTCCATCTCCATAGTGAACGCGCCTAGAGAGAGAAATGCACAAAATGGATAACATAATCAGAGAGTAGCCTAGCCTAGCCTATTTCTTTTCGTTTTGAATTGTTTTGTTTAAAGATATTTCAAGCTCTCTATATTTCTCATGTCTTTGAGACATACGCTGAGTTGTGGTTAATTTATGATGAGATGCGCTCCAGTTCAAGTCAAGAGCAATGCAATAAGTGCAGTGACCGCGCCGGCGCCTCCATGTCATGATTATATTGTTTTGCTATATTTGCTTCTTATTTATTAAGTCCAGGCAATTGGTTGATGAAAAATGTATTTAAATTAAGATACAATTTATACAAAACGAAATTCATTTTTAAGAAAGGCTTTCTACAAAACAAAATTTAATGTGGTCAAAATCCTGTCTGACCAAAACTGAATGTCTCCCGATATATTACAGATAGGCTATATCTTACTATAGGCTACTGTTCACTTTCATAATCAACATAGGTGGAAAAAAAAACATAATATTTTAACAAATATGAAACTAAATGGGCTTATTTAATGGCTACAACGTATAGGCCTATACAGACTCTCTATTTGTACAAATCGCTGCACACATTTAATTCAGAATTTTGCACACATAAGTTGAAAGGCATTTTTTGTGCATAGTAAAACATATCTGCAACATTTATCAAGTTCACGGATAATTGTGCGTGCATTTATTAATCGTTATGATACTAAAATCATAATAAAGCTATAGCTACAAAAAAAAAATCAGATGAGCCCAGAATATGAACGCAACGCGTTTAATTAGCCTACACATTAAGCATTTTCTCCAAACCATTAACGCTTGGCTTGCATATTGGAATGTATTTAAAAAATACATAGAACATAGTTTATAAATTGTTCCTCATGTTTCATCTTTAATCTGTGTACAGTATGAGACAATATGTGTGCCTTATCATGTAGGTTTTAATCAATGTTTTTGCACAAAAAATTTTACATTTCTAAAGCTATATTATATTATATTATTAGACTATTAGCCTATATGACTTCAAACATTGTTTTACATTTTCAATAGGATACTGCCTAGGCTACTGCTTTTATATGATCATTCCATTTACAGTTTGACGATGGCCATAGGCCTACTATCCACTTAATAATGTATCAAGTTTCAGGATATTTTATCTGATTATCAAATAATTCACTCCATCTATTCTATCTGTAAATGCTGCGTAACTCTACGTGTTTTAATGGGCGCGCGCTGAACAATCGAGCCGCATTTGAACTGGAGCGGACAGCGTTACCATGGAAACCGGGCGGCAGCTCAACTGACAAGCCGCACAACTCCGTCTCTCGCTGTTGTTTTCACTACTTTCAGGTCAGTTTAGTCCCTAAAATTACACAAATAGTACATACAAATGTTTCCGACACTTTCTTTCATGTAAATGACTCGCTTCCGTTGAATATTTACGTGGTTAGTGTCTTCGGAAAAAGTCCGTTAGCATCTCAACCGTTAGGCTAACTAGAGGTAAGTTAAGCTAACTAGAGGTAAGTTAGGTTAACTATAGACTTGAGCAGTAAGTTTGGGCTTTTAATCGCATCTTATGAGTAGATGAGATATTTTCATAGTTTTGTAAAGGTTTTGTTGGCAATTGGTCAATGGATGAATGGAATTAAGCTAATTTATCGTCACACCATTAGCATGCTATAGGAACGCCCACCTGGAGGGCAAAATAAGGCTTTCCTCCATTGCCCGCTGGTCATTTTTTATCAGGTTTGTAGTTAGTATTAATGTAGTAAAACAATGTTATTAAAATATCAAATTCAATACAGTTTATTGATGATGCATACTTTGTACAGGTAAGCAGATGAACACAGAACAAATTATTTGTAACGTAATAATATTGGTTGTCTTTCTCTTTTCAGTATTGTTAGCTCCAACCCCAATTAATCAGACCTGAGCAGCTGGCCAAACATCACCAGAAACTCTGCAGAACATTGGTCTGGATGCCACTGTTGTAAGTCATCAATCTAGCAGTCATCCTGCATCTCTGATGTGTCATGTTCAGAACAAAGTTTTGCTCTAACCTAGTCCAGCACACCTGAACAAGCTAATCAAGGTGCTAAACTCTGGGTGCTTATCACTCAGGTCCCTAGCTCAGTGGTTAAGGGCAGTCTTAATCACTAAATCCTTACAGTGCACTGAAACATTCGCTCCCTAAAAACTCACTATTTTCCCTTATCAGAAGTTCTGAACCTCAAAACTTTAAATCACACGAGACAGTTTGCTACCAAATGACACATGATAGATGTTTTAAAACACAAACCAATATTATATTTCAGCATAAACATATCGCTAGACAGGTAATGTCTGATCAAGCAAACATTTACAATTTATCTATGACTGAAATCTTGCACGTATATGTATAGGAAAAACTCAAGTGTATACTTTACGTTTTGGACAGCCATTGTTTTGTTTTTTAAAATGTACATTTTGGTTATTGTTTTCTTTCTCACCAGACTAAAGCTTTCAAAGTAAAAACTTCAGTCGTGGCTCAATAGTCTGGGGTTGGGATGGTGGAAGGAGCAGAAGATCGGAGATCAGGAAGAAAAAAATGTAACCAAAGATTTTCGTCACTCATGGATTTCGCGAGGTATGTGACTTTCTCACGCCCCGTAAATGTAAACGTCAGAGGTTGTTATAGGGAACATGCTAAAAGTCGCTGCCGAAACAAGGCTGTGTTGTTGCAAAGTGCTGGACAAGCAGAAAATTATTAATTTTGAAACCGGCGCAGATTAGAGCGCGGAAAAAGCTGTGCATACCAGCCTCCTCCAGTTCTGCAGCTCGAGTCCAGCGCGGCGGATACACATTTACATGTTGTTAAATTTAAATAAGACAACATCTCTATTGCAAATGCAAACCCCTCCATCAACGCAATGTCATTGCCATATTGCCAAAGAGCTGCATGAACACACGACTCGGATCTGAACAGTTGCGATACACAGTGTGGACATAACTTTAGATCAGATTCCAATCGGATACAAAGATAAATTGAATTTGGACTGACGGTGTGAATGTAGCCATAGTTAACTACTTTACGTCAACATTTTAGCCACAGTCAACGCTTCATTTATACATGTGGCTGATGCTGTGCCTCTCAACCACAAACACCTTCTTTCATCCGTTTTTTGCACTCTTCTCTTTAAATTTTGGCAGTCTATATAACTCGAATTTCCCGGTGCGACCGATTAGTACAGACCAATTTTTTCAGCAGCAATAATCAGGCAAATATGCAAGTCTGTTCAGTTCAGTGGCATCGTTTACGTTCAGTGCCTCCAAAATGACCGACTTCCGGATTGATGACGTGTAGTGAAAACACTCTATTAAGATTGTACGGATTAATTAATTAACGTGTGTCGGCGATGCATAATTTTGTTTTATTTTTTTGCACACACAAAGCATCGGTTAAAAATATCTTCTGTTGTGTTCTGCACAAAAGTCTTATGCGTTTACAGCGACATGAGAGTAAGTAATTAATGACAATTAAATTCTTTTTGTGAACTATACCTTTAATGTTTTCTAATGTGGTTATAATTGGTCTGTTTTATAAACATTTTCAATATTTTAAAGATTTATTCTTTTGAAAAATTATGTTTATACAGAAAAGATGGATTCATTTGATCAAAAATCACAGTAAAGTCTTTTAAGTTGTTTAAAAAAAATATGTTTCAAATAAATGCTGCTCTTTTGAAAGTTATTTTCAAAGAATACTGAAAGCTGAATCATATTTTCCACAAAAACATGAAGCAGTACAACTGATAATAATCATAAATGTTTCTGGAGAATCAAATCACCATATTAGAATGATTTCTGAATGATCATGTAGCACTGAAGACTGGAGTAATGATGCTGAAAATACAGCTCGGCCATCACAGGAATAAATTACACTTTACTATATTTAAATGTATATTTATTTATACATTTATAGAGAAGTTATTTTTATTGTTGTAATATTTCACAATATTACAGTTTTTAAGGCTGTGTTTGATCAAATGCAGGCTTACTTGAAAGATGTATTTTGTGTGTCAATAAATGTTTTGATAAACTTTTGTGAATTGTCTTATTTTGACAGTAATTATGAATATTAAATATAAATATAATCATGCATTCATGAAAATTATGCCTAAAAAAGACGTCTTTTCAACTTTCACTTTACCTAATTTAAACGTGAGTGGGACGTCCTTTTATAGACGTCTTTTAACCTTTCACTTTTCAACCAAATTTTAACGTTGTTTAGACGTCTGGCAATGTCGTCTTTTCAACGAGTTTTTGCTGGGTGGGATACCTCATACAAGAATCATAACTCGAAAGAGAAGAAATTGTTAAAGCTCAGCGAGTTTTCCTGATACAAGATTCCTGATTCCCGATCTACTAATGTATCCCCTTTTTAAGAATTAATTTGAATTTAAATTAAATCTATTTTTTAATTAACTAATTTCGGCCATTCCGATAACGTCGCGGTTATTTGATGGAGGAGAAACGCCTGAAGAACTGAATGATTAATTAATAAAGTCTTGTAAATCCGGTTTACTTGCGTTGTCAGGTTATTGGTTTGCATGTAAACCCAGACAACAGGTTATTTCAATAAGCTGATTTTTGTGAGTTATCCGCGTACTGGTGTGCATGTAAACATGCTCACTAACACTTGAAACCAGACTTCATTCGCCCCAATGGAAGCATATTTACACTGTCCGAATCATCCCCTATCCCCCTATAGTGCACTATTTGCCATTCAACATATAGAACATAGTAATTGTGTGAACAAGTAACCAATCAACACTTAATGGCAGTTAAACACTTATTTACTGTTGTGGTATGAATAATAAAACAAATGTGTTGCTGCAAACAAAAGTAATCATACAGACTCATATAACCTCAGAAGCTCCTGCAACCCAAGAATTAATTGATTTATTTACTTTTTCTAACATGCTGTCTTGAGTATTATGACAGTTTGTTCTTTGTAGTATTTCTGCATACCATTATTATATTATAAATAATACAAAAATATTATATGATTGATTTATTTCTTAAATTGTTTAATTGGTTTTAGTTCTACAAAATATTTCATATTAGAGTTAAAACTCAACAGTTAACACAAATACAGTTTAAAAGATTTAAAGGCAACACATATTTTATAAATAAATCAATAAAAATATGTATTGATTTATTTAATTAAAAAGGGTCTAAAAGATAAATACTTTAGATAAATAGTCTTGAGCTAGAAATAATAACTTCATATTTATTTGAAATCGTCTTGTGACATCCAATGACATGTAGTTCATCTAAATTTAAATATTGAATGAGTCCACACATATCACATATTACACATTATCAACTTTGTTTTTGTAGAAAATTCTCGGACACCTGCTTTGGCCCCAATATCCTTATCCTTGATATTTTTTCTTTTTCTTTTTTTTCTTTTACAAAGTACTACTGCTGTTCACATGAAAATATATTACTATTCCAAAAAGTATTGTCTGGACCTCAGCTGGAAATGAAATATGGAGGCTGGACTAATTGAATACCCCTGATATACAGTGAAACACTGTAAATGGTTTAACATTGCATAAAAGCAATGCATTGCCATATAATTCACAATGAAAAATTGTAAAAAGACATTCCTAAAAGAAGTCTGTCTGATGTGATGTTGTGATGTTCCAGATCACAAAATTATTATATTTCATAATATCTATTTTGATTCCCAATTCTGTTATCAGTAATGATTTAACATTATATCACTTGATGAAATGTACAGTTACAAGTTGTAAAATATACAGGCATCGATATGCCATCCTGTGCATCCAAGCAAAACTGACAATACTTGCTTTTTTCATGGAATATTTAAGTATTTATTATAAATGTTTTTTTTTTATATATTTTTTTTTAATAAAATGTTTGTCTATCTAATTCACCTATCCTGCATGTCTTTGGATTGTGGGGGAAACCGGAGCACCCGGAGGAAACCCACGCAGACACGGGGAGCACATGCAAACTCCACACAGAAAGACATCCGGGCTCAGCCGGGACCTTCTTGTTGTGAGGCCACAGTGCTACCCACTGAGCCTCCGTGCCTGCCCTTGATGATTATAAATAAATGTATAAATAATTTGGTGTCGGTGGACTAGAGCAGTGGTTCTCAATTCCGGTCCTGGGGACCCACAGCTCTGAACATTTTATATGTCTCCTTTATCTGACACACCCAGTTCAGTTCATATAACTCTTTCTTAATGAGCTGATGATTTGAATCAGGTGTGTTAAATGAGGGAGACATTCAGACTGTGCAGAGCTGTGGGTCCCCAGGACCGGAACTGAGAACCACTGGACTAGAGGAACTCGCTGCCGTTCGCCTGGTTGTGGAGGGGCGGCTGCTGTCCGAGAGGGAGTGGAGGAGTCGCCGCCGTTTGCCTGAGGCCGGAGCCTGCTGCCGTTCACCACGATGAGGAGGAGCAAGGAACAGGAGATTCGCTGCCGGGTGCCTGAAGCCAGAGGAGTCAGAGGCCGTTCACCAAAGGGGTGTCCAGCACACCACCGCCAGGCATCGCGGAGGACTTCAACCAGCTGGAGCACTGAATGGCCCTCTATAACTCTCTCGTCTCTGTCTCTCCTCATCCTTCTGTCTCCTTTTCTCTCGCCTCGTCTGTCCTTGCCGTGACGGACTCGAGGGGCAATGGGGGAATGTGGCAAGCAGGGAACGGAGGATGGCCGGTGGCTGCATACAAAGACATTTTGGACAATATTACGCTACCAACTTCATTGGAACAATTTGGGGTTGGCCCCTTCCTGTTCCAACATGACTGCGCACAAGTGCACAAAGCAAGATCCATAAAAACATGGATGAGTGAGCTAGGTGTGGAGGAACTTGACTGGCCTGCACAGAGTCCTGAGCTCAACCCGATAGAACACCTTTGGGATGAATTAGAGCGGAGACTGCGAGCCAGGCCTACTCGTCCAACATCAGTGCCTGACCTCACAAATGCGCTTCTAGAAGAATGGTAAAAAATTCCCAGAAACACGCTGCTAAACCTTGTGGAAAGCCTTGCCAGAAGAGTTGAAGCTGTTACAGATGCAAAGGGTGGGTCAACTCCATATTAAACCCTACTTTTGCCAATATAGTGTTTGTATACACATGTCACGGTCACCAGCTAATTCACCACCTCCTCACTACATTTCCCATCATCCTCCTTGGCCCTCACCTGCAAACACTTCCCAATCACAGAGATCGTTGTCACCTGCACATCATCTCCTCATTACAGGCAGCATATAAGCACACACCTCACATAGTCCCATTGTCTGGTCTTGTTCATGAGTAAGGACTCACCTCACTGTCTATACTTACCTTCCTTGAAGTATTGGTATTGCGTCTTCGTCTCCCAGTGTGTGTCTCTCTCCAAATCTCCAGTGTCTTCCTCATCGTCCTGCAACTACTCACCTATCCTCCCGCACCAGTGTGTGCTTCCACCATCATCCTCACTGTCATCCACGACCTCCATAACCATCTGCAACGCAATAAGACTGTCAGTATATATCATCCTCATTATTCAAAGACATTCACCAATATCGTCATCCACTGGTACTCACCACTACTTACTTCAATAAACCTGTTTCTCTCTCACATCCTTTTGTCTTGAGTCTCTGTTCCGTAACAACACATGTATACTTCCTTTCCTCACTTTTTTCTTTTAGGCACATAAGGTTTTTCCTTTACCTACTCGCTTGGTTTCTTCGGTTTCTCGTTCTGCCTCTCATGACGGTATCTTGTTTTCAAACATTTTTAGGCAAGGACCAATACCTGGAACCAGTCATGGAGGAGGATCTTTTCCAAATCAATCCGCTTGGCTGGATCCCTTTCCATGCATGAAGAGATTAGATCTCTGCATTCTGTGAAGAAAGAGGGGAGAGATGTCCGCTTATTATTGTAAGTGTTATACTTTGTGTAACTGATCATATTATTTTAAGCAGTAATAAAGTTCCTGTATGACCCGTCCTCATGCTCTCACCTTTGGAAATGTGTTCTGTGTACCAGGGCTCAGCAAACATCCGAGGGAGGATCGCGCCAGAGGACTTCCCAGACAGCATCTTGCAAATCAGTACGCCTAAAGAATACACTGTTGCAGGCTTGCCATGATACATTTGACGGTTGAAAATCTCAGGGGGAGCATAAGCTCTTGTGCCTGAAAGAAATAAGATTTCATCCATTGCAATGAATTTGTATTTCCATAGCTTTTTGTCTATTTATTCACCATAGATTTGTGGAATAATACGTACCTCTGAAATCCGAATAAGGAGACTTCTTCAAGCGTCTGCTACAACCGAAGTCTATTAATTTGACCTGCAAGGTGTTTGGGTTGATGAGCAGGTTTTCCAGCTTGATGTCGCTGTGGAAGACGCCCCTTTCACTGCATATTCTTGCCGCAGTGACAACCTGACGCATCACAGCTCGTGCTGTCGATTCCTTGATTCTGTCACCATTTTGCTGTAAAAACCGGCGCATATCTACACATGGCGTGGGCCGCTCTAAGATCAGCACGTAGTCCTTTGGTGTCTCGTACCACTCCAGCAGCTTTATTATTTGAGGAACGCTGGGACCTTTGTTCACAAGAACCATCATAGCGACCTCGTTAGGAAGGGATTTGCCAAATAGACCCTACAGGAGAGATAATAGTTATACGAAAGTGAGATGATTAGGGGACATAGTTTAATTTAAATGAATTACTACAACAGAATTATGTCCTGCATTTGGGTAAGTAGGTTCGAAGACTTGTAATTGAAACAAATTCAACTGGAAATGGGTACTGAAGTTTAGTCTGCGAAATTTGGCAGGGCATTTTAATGGGAATTTTTGCATGAGGGTGGAAAAGTTCCACACACTTTCTGCTCGTTCATGTTAGTCACGTGAATTAACCGTGCCGACCAACAGAATGGTGTTTGGTTTGACAGTTCATGTGCTATTGACAATGCAACATTTTTGACTGCAAAATTTTGTTAAAATGTCCAATTGCTAATGTGACTGTATGCTCTGAGAGTAAGAAAACGAAGAGAGGAGCAGCTTACTTACAATACGGACATTTTCCATGGATTCAGTCTTCTCCACATGCTTTTAGTGCCACCTGTTCTCCAAGGAAAGGGGAAAAATATTTTTTTATAAGAACGTGTTACAATCAATTAATTATATGTGCAGATGTTACATGATTTTTAAAGATGAAATTTAAATTCCAAGTGTACAAAATACAACCTTTCGTGAATCAGACAAACGGATCCCTCCATAGACACTTCCATATGATCCTCGACCTAGTATTCCGAATTCAGTTTCATAGCGCTGAGAGAAGTCCACTGTCAATAAAAAAGAGGTACATCGCATTTTTTATGATTTAAACTGTAAATTTACTGATTAAAGAATGCTTTAGAATGGACACATTATTGTGATGCTTTGGGCCTCACACAACCAAAATCCATCCTCAGTTCACATTTTGATTTTGGATAAGAAAGACAATGTTAAAAGTAAAACTGAGGTACATTTTGCACATTTTATCAGTCATGTTGGGGCTTGTGATATAAACTGACCTGTCTTTCCCTTTAAACTTAAATGGATAATTTCTTCCTCATTTTTCCAAGAAATGTCCGATTTCGGAGCTGAGCTTTTGTTCTCCTCAGTCATAGATGGCTCAGTGAGAGAAGGACTGCTGTTGTGAGTGCTGATGTCCCTTTGCTCTTGCCTGGGAATGTCTTTATCAGCATCCTGCACAGTGGTGAGAGAAGACACACAGGTGTGCCAGCTGTACACCGAGTTGTCGATGTCGTTGCTCTGTTCAACTTCACCATCAGAGCATCTCTCAGGCTGTTGGCTGCCGTCATTTCTGCACTGACTCTGTTGGGCTTCAGTGGAAGTTTTCTTGGATTTCCGAGAAAAATTCCATTTAAAGAACCTCCCTTTCTTCTTTTCTACTCTCTCTGGGACAGGCCTTGGTGACATAGATGCAGCAGCATCTTCCTCTACAATGTAAGTGTGAGATTTACACTGCCCCATTGCTCCAGATGTCTCTCTGATGTTCTGTCACAAACACAAGTTGACTGAACTTAAATAGCACAAAATGAAATACTAAAAATCAAGAGATATAACACAATTTGAGCAATTTTTTCACCACAGATGTACAGAAATACTAGTCGGATCACTTGAACTACCAGAAACCAACTGAACTACTCCACAACCTGAGCGGAATTTCAAAGCACTGTACATGGGTTGTGACGTCACAAGGAGTGACGCGCGTTGGCCCGTTGCCAAGGGATGTTTTCGAATGTTTTTGTCAGCGCAGATACTATCGTGCAAACTATAACTGCCATTGTTTTGGCATAACATGTATATCTTTTGAACTTATATTTATTTTAAAACATTTCTTATTTCAAAACCTCCACGATTATCACGATCACAACTTCTGATGTCAAACTTGAGACTTTATTTTTACTGTCTATGATCTCAAGCCCCCCTCCCCAGCAAAGCCAGGCAAGAACATACAAACTTAACTGTTTTAATAAATATAATATGACATAAAATGGGATGATCACTTAAAAATAAATATATTTTTAAAAACGAAACATTAATTTATTCTTTTATTTCAAATTTGATCGAATTTTAATCATAGCATAAGAGATCAGGCAAAAACATGACATGACGTCAGACAGGTGGTAGGCGGAGATTTGTATTGGCCAAGCAGCCTATCAGGTTCAACGACAGTAGCCTAAGCACCGCTTCTAGCAGGTTGGTGTAATTTTATTTATTTCTGACTGCTTAGTTGTTTATAACGCCATCGTGATTTTAAAAATGTTTGTGTATAGTATAGTGGGTATATATAACCAGTCCTACTCAACCAGCTCTATGTTATTTGTCTTTTTGAAAACCAAAACGTTTCTTCACAAAGGTTTCTTAAGAAAATACATATAATTTTATAGATTTCTTATGTGAGGTAAAACATTAATCAAATCACTAATAGTTAATAATAAAAATGTATTTATTTTTTTGAAGAAAAATTACGGTCTTTCATCAACCATGCCTGTTTTTTTCTCGTTTCGTCCTATTTTTGTCCTATGTGTTACACTGCAAAAAAAAAAAAAAATAGAACTTGTTTAACTATTGCTCGAAATGTTCTAGATTAAAAGATGTTTATTTGCACTAGCTCTGTTTCTTGAAATATTAATAAACAAGAATTCAGCTTGATGGGGACCATACATTTCCATGGTCAACCTTGCATGGCATATCATTCAAATTAATCTCATTTCAACATTTCTTTTGAATGGTGATTATTCAATGCTGTTATTAACCTTAACCTTGACATTTGAACATTTGTGAGATTTATTTTATTCTATTATACCCTGTAACCTATAGTCTCGTATATTAGCATAACGTTACCTCACACAAGAATCATAAATCAAAATAGAAGACCTTTCTAAATTGTTAAAGCTCAGCGAGTTTTCCTGATACAGGATTCCTGATTTCCAATCTACTAATGTATTCACTTTTTTTAACAATTGATTTTATTTTCATTTAAATTATTTTTTTTTAATGAACTGATTTCGGGCATTCCGATAACGTTGCGGTTTGATGGCGGAGTAACGCCTGAAGAATGAAGCGCATCGTCACGGGAGCTGTGCGAACAAAATGTGCTGAAATAATAACTAAACTCTTATTTTTATGAAAATATGTAGGCCTATTACTATAACTGAACATTGATATTTTGTTATTTCTGTGTAAAATTACAACTTTGTGGTCACTCTGTTGAAGTAGCCTCTACAAAAATCAAAATGAGCCTTTACAATAAACAATGACTAAAAAATAACACATCACACAGACTAAACAGTAAAATGAGTTTACTAAAACTCGGAATTTGAGTTAACTCAAAGACAGACACTTTGTTGATCTAAGTAATATTTCGTTTGTTTAAAAATTATTTTAATTAAATTTAGCCATATTGAATTAACTATTGCATCATCTTAATAGTCTATTTTATAATTTCAACCACTTTGAGTAGTTGTTTAATGTCTCTACCCAATCTACTTTTATCCAATCAAATTACCTCATCTTTTACTGTCAAAACTAACTGGATGTACATTTGAAACAAAGTATTGTCAATATTGTTTGCTCTAATTTGCTCTTGGAAAGAAGGGGTTTAGAGACTTGAAGTTTCAGACAAGTTGTTTGTGAAACTTTGAAATACGTGGTGATGTGCAGTGTGAAAATGAAAGGGTTTTTTTACCTTTGATGCATGTACACCTGTCGTAGGAGACCTCCAAAACAAATTTAGGAACCTTTAAAATAACATAATTGGGGCACTTTAAAGACCTCTGGCCAAACACAAACCTAAAATTTAGAAAATTAACAATTTTTGCATTCAAATGTGCATTTTGGGAAGCCCTTAAGGGCTTGCCTTAACCAAGTAAGCTCTGGCTCTGCCCTTCAGAGTGAGAAGAGCATGGGAATTATCACTTCCAATTGGAATGCACAAATAAATTTGGGGATCGTGCAGGATTTATATCCCACAACCTCTCACACCTAAAATGAGAACAATGCCCCAGTGTTTCCCAACACTGTTCCTGGAGACATACCAACAGTACACATTTTAGATGTCTCCTTTATTTGACCCATTCATTTCAGATCTCAGAGTTTCAACTAATGAGCCAATGAGTAAAATCCGTTGTGTTTGATTATGAAGATACCTTGCCCCTACTTTCTGAGAATTCATTTGGGTTGTAACAGTCTAAATACGTAAGTGATGGCATTGACAATCTTTGCAGCATTCCTTTTTTAAGTGTTACACTAGACTAGGAAAATACTTGACTAATGGTGAAAAACATGGTTATGTTGGCTTAATGCTGTATTCATTTGTTCTAAGAATGAATGCATCAGCATGGTAGCCTATTGCTCTGGTTTTATTTATGTAGTGGAGCAACAACCTAAGTCGTACAAACTCTGTTTTGAAAATTATAGCAATATGTGTGATTGTTCTTTGTATGAAAAAGGTATCTTTTGGCATAGATGGCTTTCACTCTCTCTCTCTCACACACACACACACCCACATACACACACGCACACGCAATAAAGTGTGAGAAAGACAGAGAGTAAAGGGCTTTTACAACCTCACTCTCAAGAAAAACATTGATAAAGATCTGCACAATGAATGAGTTACATGAAAGCCAATGAATGGTTTTTAAATGAATAGTCAGGAGAGCATCAGATTGTGTTGACACATGCATGTCAAAAGTATTGGTGTGGTTAATCAGGGGTCTGATGTGAATACAGCTGTCGACGAGGGCCAGCTGGGATTGAGTCTTTTGTTTCTGCACTGTGGAAAATGAAGGGATGCTGAAAATAAAGAGGAAGTGATGGAGCTGAAAAGATGGGAGCTTTCGTTTGGAATGCCGACTGTGGATTAGCTTTCTTCCGCTGCTTAAGACATGCGTCTCCTGCTCCCACTTACTCATTCACTCATTTGACTCTTTCCTGTCTGACCATCCACTTGTCCACATTGTTCTGGGTTCAAAACAAGTTAAGCTTTATGGGCAGCATTTGTGGCATGTTGTCGTGCCTCAGTTTGTAAAAACAAACTAAAATAGCATTTGCAATAATGTGCAAAAGAAGACAATGGCCAAGGCATTTAGGAGCGTTTAAAAACATAAATGTAAGCTTGTCATTTTGTTAAAGTGCTTACACTAATTCTTCCATACAAAATGTGTTATTTGATTGTGTTATTTGAGCTGTAAAGCTGTCACAGTTAACATTTTATCAGTAGGGCTCTTTTCTGATGAACTTCCACTATGTAATTGTAAAGATGGTTTTCCACTATGTAAAGTAAGTGTCAGGGTTTTGTCTTTGTTTTCATTGTTCACCTTTATCTTCAGTTGATCCAGCTTTCCCATGTTTCTGTTTCATCTCATTCACCTGTTGCTCGTTAATTAGCTCCAATTAGTTGCTCGTTTGGTCTTGTATATAGCCTATATATACACTGAACAAAATTATAAATGCAACACTTTTGTTTTTGCCCCCATTTTTCATGATCTGAACTCAAAGATCTAAGACTTTTTCTATTTGCACAAAAGGCCTATTTCTCTCAAATACTGTTCACAAATCTGTCTAAATCTGTGTTAGTGAACACTCCTCCTTTGCCGAGATAATCAATCCACCTCACGGTGTGGCATATCAAGATGCTGATTAGACAGCATGATTATTGCACAGGTGTGCCTTAGGCTGGCCACAATAAAAGGCCACTCTAAAATGTGCAGTTTTATCACACAGCACAATGCCACAGATGTCATGTACACCAAGTTTTGAGGGAGCGTGCAATTGGCATGCTGACAGCAGGAATGTCCACCTGAGCTGTTCCCCGTGAATTAAATGTCATTTCTCTACCATAAGCCATCTCCAAGTCGTTTCAGAGAATTTGGCAGTACATCCAACCAGCCTCACAACTGCAGACCACTTGTAACCACACCAGCCCAGACAGCTGCTGCAACAATCGGTTTGCATAACCAAAGAATTTCTGCACAAACTGTCAGAAACTGTCTCAGGAAAGCTCATCTAAATGCTTGTCGTCCTCATCGGGGTCTCGACTTGACTGCAGTTCGTCGTCGTAACCAACTTGAGTGGGCAAAAACGTCTGGCACTTTGGAAAGGTGTTCTCTTCACGGATGAATCCCGGTTTTCACTGTACAGGGCAGATGGCAGCGTGTATGGCGTTGTGTGGGTGAGTGGTTTGCAGATGTCAATGTTGTGGATCGAGTGGCCCATGGTGGCGGTGGGTTATGGTATGGGCAGGCGTATGTTATGGACAACGAACACAGGTGCATTTTATTGATGGTACGGAGATACCGTGATGAGATCCTGAGGCCCATTGTTGTGCCATTCATCCACGACCATAACCTCATTTTGCAGTATGATAATGCACGGCCCCATGTTGCAAGGATCTGTACTTGGGATGCACCGAATCCAGGCTGCGGATTCGGCCGAATATTGGGCTTTTTAACGGGGCTCGGTTTCTGCCAAACCTTAGAATTTTTTGCACCGAAACGAACCCTATGCTTGCACTACGCGCGCTACGTTGACGTCACGCCGCCGTTGATTACGGGAAGGTGTTTACGTTAGGCTTTTTCGACTTGAACCTGCGCTGCACAGACCGATCAGTGAATGACCTCAAAGTACTGTGAGAGCGAATAGAGAGCAGACGTCTCCTTATGCTTTTGAATTACTCTCGCGTTACTTTGATGTCATAAACCAATCGGTCTGTGCAGCGCCGGGTTAAGTCGAACAAGTCTGTAGTGTAACGCATTGTGTCAGGAAGAAAAATAGGGATAGCTCATAGCTAAAGTTATTGCAGAGGCCAGACAGACTCACGGAGGCGCTGTATGTATGTATGTATATATATATATATATATATATATATATATATACACTCCCTGTTTGGTTCAGTTCTTTGTCCCATCTCTTATATGTTGGATGGTTGTTTTCTGAGTTTCTCTGCCTGTTCCTTGAGTGTTTAAATTAAGACTATTTCCTGGAATGATCCTTCATTGTGTGGTTCACTGATACAGCCATTCTGTGACAGTAAGGTAGGAGAGGCTGTGCTACATTCTGATTATACCCGTGACTATATGTACAATACAACTTGGCCTCAAGTTCCTGTTTGCTTTTATAAAACGCTCAACACACAATAAATATATTAAGGACATTTTTTTTTTTTTAAATAAACTTTATTCAAATGTATTAAGCAAGTTTTGGAGGGCCGGGGTTTTGACAATGATGTCATAAATATACAGAGCTACTGCAAAAACCGAAGATCAAACACAACTAAAGATGGATGCACGCTCGTTTCTCTGGCGCAGGACTAGGTCAAAGCTATTTTGTGGGGTGTAACAAAGCTGCATTGTTGAAATGAGCAACCACTGGAACTATACATTTCATCAGTTATTTTAATTTCATGTTAGCATGTAAAATGTCTGAGTCTTGTGATAATATTTGGAAACTGTATTTTAACTAGTGGACCAGCCTGGATGGACAATTTAATGTCAACTAAATTTGCTAATTTAATTTATTAATTGTACTTTATATTTACTCACAATCCACTAAAATAAAAAAATAAAAAATGGTGCAGTAGGCCTATCTATTGCCTAACGAAATTTATTGATGGTCTTAATTATTTAACTGTGTGAAGGTACTGAGTTGTAAAATATGCTACATAATCCAATATTTTCTCTGGGTAAAATAATTAAATACTTCCCGAAATGAAATCTATGCAAAATATAGCAGGGCTCGACTATACGGACTACCTGCTGCCTGAATTGAGTTGTGTGTATCAGTACTAGATTAGATCCATGCAACTCTTAAAGTGACAGCAGCCTAATATTCCTGCTGTGCTGCAGTTTGTTTTAATGTTAACCAGACAACAAAAGACCAAAAAAAAACAAAAATACTAAACTTTTGTACCTTTAAGGATTAATATAGGCCAATATTTAATTTATAAAGTAGTGTTATCTTACATTTGATTACTTTATGTACCTGAAAACTACTGTTAGACCTACCTGAAAAGCACTGTTTCATAATCATCTTTGTTCTGTTGTATTTATGTTGGTCTGCTGAACGTTAAATGGATCCAGTCCATGTTCAATGAAGGTGATTTGATGATGCAGCAATAAACTAGTATACCTTAATGCATGCTTTTTTACATTTTTCTAATTTAAAACATGATCAAAACCGTCATCTATTTTAATAACAAAAGTTATATCGTTTGTGGAATATGTAATTACTTGTTAAAACCGGTGTCGGCCAAAAAAAAAGTAAAGTTAAAAATCTTTTCGGTGCATCCCTAACAAAATGAGTGAGTAATTTCTTAGTACTCAAACAGTTCAGTTTGGAGTTGAGAGTTAAAAATTATTATTTCTTATATTTAAGGCTGCATTTATTTGCATATCAAATATACAATACAAACAGGAATACTATTACAAATTAAAATAACTCATTACACCAGTTTTCATTCACATGATCCTCCAGAAATAATTTTAACATGCGGATTTGCTGCTCAAGAAACATTTCTTATTAACATCAGTGTTGAAAACAGCTGTGCTACTTAATACTTTTGTTTTTTTAATGTTTAAAAATTCAAAAGAACAGTATTTATTTGAAATAGAAATCTTTTGTAACAAAAATGCCTTTACTGTCACTTTCGATCAATTTAATGTGTCCTTGCTGAATATAAGTATTAAACAAAAATCTTTCTGACCCCAAACTTTATTTTAAATGTTTTTTTTTTGGGAGGCAAACATTTAGCCATTTAAATACAAGTTAAGTACATAATGCAAATGCAACGGATCAGCTTAACTTAGTTGTTTATTACCCATAATTTCAATCAAAGATTGACAAACATTCAAACAACCAAACTATTTTCTCTACCCCATACATACTTTGGCCAACTGCTGACATCAAACAAACAAGCACACCGTTGAAATCAACTTTTACCCTTCTTTTCTCCCAATAAACAAATACAACTAATAAAATAAATTAAAAAGGCAAAGACTTTCAAAAAAATCATGCACTAATTATACAAATGCAACAAAGAAATATTAACATCTAAATTAAAATACAGAAGCTCTCTCACTTAAGCAAATACAGCCACAAAATGTACTGTGAACACACACTCCCACAAATACAATACTGATCTAGCACTGCGACGTCATGGTCCTCTCAGGACGCCACAGGAAGCACAGAGGTGAGCGTTCTCGTGAGAATAAGAGTGATGTTACATTCATTAGATTGCATTGTACTGTGAGGTGTTGATTCTGTCCTCATGGCGAAGTTAGGTGACGTTGTGGTTCATCATTCAGTATCAGGATTATAGCTGTACCATATGTTCTTAAAGAGGTGTAAAGATGGTGTTTTAGGAAACATGGTCGTGACCTTTTCTGTTTTTAGCACATAACATGTACTTTTTTTTCGAGTATAACTAATTTAATTCGATGTCTTATTATAGGGACCCATTACATTTACACTTTTTAGATTGTTTTATTTAAGGTTTCTGTCATTTACCCAACTTCATATCATTGCAAATCTGTATGACTTCTTTCTTTTCTGTGGAACATACTATGTAAGAAGGTACATTTCAGAAGATCTTTACTAGAGCACACAAATCTGCCTTTATAGTGTTTTTTTTAAAACCTTGACAGCACCTGGTTACAGTGTACCATCATTGTATGGAAAAGAGCAGTGTCAACATTCTTCACAGCATCTCCTTTTGTGTTCCACAGAAGAATGAAAGTCAAACAGGTTTGGAACAACAGGAGGATGATTTCTATGTAACATTACTTAGAGTGCTATAGCTTAGAAAAGCATCTATATTCGTCATGGTCTCAAAAGGACCTTTTGCATTATTTTATGTTTGCAGTCAGAAAAGTGGTTTGGTTATACTTATTTAGGCAAGTTTTGTGAACAAGTTCTATGAAGAAGTATGCGATTAGGCGAACACAGGTGACAACATATTGGTCAAACGACCGGTGAGTCCAGCTAAAGCCTTACACTAAAGTGAGCCTGGTGCGGTTTCAGTTAAGAGAGTCTTGGTGACTGAACTCGGAGTCAGAATTGGGGTCCGGGAGAGCATGGTTATCCTGGAGATAGGCTTCAGGATCGGGGTCATTCTCGTCATTGCTTTCCGCACTGTAGTCCACTTCCTCCAGGAACGCTGGCTCATCCTCGTCCAACACATATGTGGTGTTACTGCAGAAAACACACAGACACATGGCTATCATTTATTATGTCTGCTGAGATGAATGAGATTATATCTTCTGACAGAAACAGATACAACAGAACAGTTCGTTCTCATAAGTCACATACAGCTTACCTCATTTCTATTAACACCGCCTTAATACGTGAGATTTTGATCTCTTCTGTAAGAGCTGTTTGGGCGGTAAAACTCAATGCCTCGACATTAGGGTGTTGCTGTTACGAAGGTGTTCTGGGTTTCTTTCTAGTCCCTGGGTTCTCGTATTGACTAATGATCTGCCATGACTTTTGTAGGCGTTAATGATTACCGGACAAGGACTTTTAAAATTAATTATTCACAAACAACAATTTCTAGAAAATGAAGGTAGTATTGTTGAGCAAAAATAGAAAAACAAATACAATAGTAATAATAATATAATAATTAAATATATATGATATGGCAGTATTATTTAGATGGAATTGTACATGTTTTCGTCCCGAACCGCCAAGGTACAGACGACATGTTTGAACGTGGCAGAAAGCGGCATCCTGTTTGTTTTCTTTATTTTACAAAAGAACAATGTTTTGTTTCTATTGTGAGTGTACACACAAAAACAGACCCTTTATAGTTTCACATGGTCTTAGGGTCCTTGCACACTGAGTCCTGAAAATACGTCACGCACAGAAACCTTGCACACAGGGAGTCAGGTGCATATTAATTCATCCACGGTGAAAAATATGGTAAAACGATACAAAACAATTTTGTTGTCCTCTCTCTTCTTAAAAAGAGAAAAAGAAAGAGGAAATATTGGGTCCATCATTCAATCCTGACATTGCGTAGAGAGAGGAAGGAGAGTTCCACTGCGGGATTATCCCAAGAGATTCAATAGTGGCTCAGTTTGATGCTTTGCTATTAAATAGAAGACCACCAATTTCCATGAACCAATTGATCCTGAACAGTTCTGGATTTTGGCGTTTGCTTGTACGGTGGCTCTGAATTGGCAAAACACCTCTCAAAATGCTTGCTACGGATGCGAAAAACGCAAAAAATGAAACCCAAGTTTCGGAGGCAGTGTGTAAACGCGACTGACACAACGTGAGGTCGTATTTATTATTTAACGAGCGAAAATTTCGGACGAGAATTTCAGACTCATGTGCAATGAACTTTATTCTTATCTGTATGAAAATAAATGACGGAGTATTTTAAGTTGTTAATATACTAAAGGAGGCTGTACTGTACCCACTACCTCAGGTGGGACTAAATGCTGCTAGGTGGAACAAACTATAATTTGCATCAAAACCAAGGTACGTACCGATCCGTGACTTCCTACACCCCAAATATATATTAGTAAGTTATATATATATATATATATATATATATATATATATATATATATATATATAAATAAATAAATAATTTGGACATTAACAAAATTTTCATAATGTTGGCACTGTATACCGCCAGAATAGAATTAAAATAAATCAAGATAAAATTAAAGTGCAGACTTTCAGATTTAATTCAACGGGTTGAACAAAAATATAATTTTACAGATGACAAGTTCAGAAATTACAAATTAAAAATGATCAGATATTTCCAGACTTCCCATGATCATCGGTGCATTGTGGACCAAGAAACCAGATCCCATCCCCAAGTCTCTAGGATATTTGTCTCTCTCTATATAGCTTGGGACCCCCCTCCAATGAAAAACTATGGGATCTCCCACCTCTCCTCAACAAGCCACACAATTTGAGACATCCCGCATTGTTTTGCTACAAACATGAATGATGAGTTACGAGCCACTGCTTAATACCAAAGTCCTTTTAGGCAAGTCATGCCACTCGGCCGCCATCTTGGCAACGCCTCCGGGCAGCTATTTCGGACTAACAAGACCAGGTTCCCATCTAAATGAATGGGCAGAGTCAGAACTGCATTTTCACTGGTCACCGGGACATAAAAACTGCATGTATAGAAACAGCAGTAAAATATGATAAAAATCGCTGAAAAAGTTTGATGACTTTGCCCCAAAATAAGGTTTAAAACGCCTTTTCCCCCACAGGTTATACTTCACTACGCATGCGCAAGGGTTCTCTCCCTCTCTGACGTGCGCGAGCGGCACGGTTTGAAACAGTATGTGTGAGCTCTCGCTCGCTCGCTCGCTCTAGATTCTGGGAGATTTGAACTAATTTGCGGGCATCAGGGAGCCGCTATCAATATGCGGTAGAAAACTTGGGATGTCTGATATTTACACAGCGCACACATACACTGCATATCAAATCTGCCGCCTTTTCAAACAGTAACGTATTTTCCACTGTCGCAAACCTCAACTGTGCGCATACGTCAGTGGAACCAGACGCTAGGCTTAAATGTTTCCTGGCTTGACTGTTAAAAGCAGACGATTGGCTTTCCAGTAGGAGGGGCGGGGCATGTGCATACAACCGCCATCTTTGGCGTTACGGGTTTTCCATATATAGTTGTATTGAGGATTAAGTGGCATGTCTCTATATAAATTGCCTCTGTTAATACTTAGGCCGCGTGTCCACCAAAGCGTTTTTAGCCAGCTGAAACGCTAGGCGCTCTGCTGAAAACGCCTAGCTGTGGGCGCTTGAGAGCGTTTTGGCAGCACTGCGTTTTTTTCAGTTGAGAATCCGTTGCTATGATACAGAATATTCGCAGCACAGTTTACTTGTAACTGATTTCGCAGATAATTTGTTTCACTCTAAAAAAATATTTCCCATCCATTTTGTTCGGTTAGGTTTGCTGGTGGACGTCGTTGTACAGAAAGAATGTTGTGACAGTTGGTCGGTGTGGTTTTTGTCCCGCCCCTCCTCCACTGTGATTGGACGGTTGGTTAAAAGTGGCCGTGATGAGCGCTGCGTTTTATCCAAAAGTTAAACATTTTTCAACTCTCGGCGACCAGTAAAGGCTCAGCGCTTGAGCGTTAAATACACGCTCAGCGCCTCGTTACGCTCATGGCGTTTAAAAAACGCAGCGCTCCCATTGAAAACATACGCCAGCGCGTGGAAAAACGCGTCGGTGGACACACGGCCTTAGGGTTAGAGATTTGCACAACCTCCTAACCTAAAGTTTGAGCTTTAATAAACGATGGGTCAATACAACAAAACCAACAAACGACTCCTGTAGGGTAGCGGTTGAAAACCTCATGTGGCGGCACAGGAGGCATTTCTCAGCATCCCTCTCTCTCTCCTAACACAATAACCTAACTAAGAGTGATGATGGTTTTATGGCCCTCTTGTTAAGCAGTTAAATGGTTTAATGTGTGGTCTGGTGGTTTGGCTGGTTTTAGTGGGTTTTTAATGGTTTTAATGGTGTGAGGGGGAAGAAACTGGATCCAAGTGAGACGGGCTGAGGGGAGGGGGGGGCAGACTCAAAGTGGATTAGCGGGCGTTTTGATCAGGTGATTAGATGACTATAATGAGCAGAGTGCTTCTCTCTTCACTCAAGTGTGCTGAGCCCCATGTGACTGACATCTCCTCAAGTGGTGCCGGCCATTAGCAGAGCGCTGCAAGATCGCGTGTGTGTGTGTGTGTATGTATGTTATTATCCATTACAGAAATACACAAGTTGGGAGGGGCCGAAGTATGTTCCCAAGAAGCTTCTAGAATCTAGAAGCTTCTGACATCATGGACATCAGGGCTATTATTGTTCTGAACATTGTGGGCTTCAAGCTGCTTAATGTTGTATTGAATTTTGATATGGCAGCTGTTGCGTCTTCTACGTTTTGAGCCGGTTCATGCGGCAGCACAATAACAGGATGCCCCTGAGCTGGATATGGTCATTGTACTGGTGTGTGTGTGTGTGTGTGTGTGTGCATTTACCTGGTGATGTTGGGGATGCTGCGTGTGTCTATCAAGTCGTTCTCCATGTCCAGTAGATGGGAGTTGTGGTTGTGGAGCTCCAATGGGGACGTAAAGCGTCTTAGCCTGAGCAGAGCCAAACAAAACTGAGCGCCCATTTCTTCCAATTCATTTGTCCCAATCTGGAGACCCTGCAAACACACACACACACAGATCCCATGTTACAAGCACTATTTGTACAAGCAATATTTGTACAGGATTAGTTTGTAAAATGACATCTGGGTCACATTCATTAACAGGGGACGTCTGTGATTTCATGTACTGATACAGACAGCATTGGGTTCTGTAGATTTTACTAAAACGGGAGTGTGTATTGTCTGTGTGTATTGTCTGTGTGTGAGACACGATGAATTATATAGATAAAGCAATATGTCTATAAAATGTAGGGAAGGAATTGCATAAATAGACATACATAAATCCCGTAGAATATCTAGGCAGGTGGAGCTGGGGGAGGTGGAGGGGTTCAGAGTAAATCTGATCGCAGGCTGAAGGACTAGCTTACAGCAAACAATGAACCAGAATATTTAAATGTAGAGCAAGAAATCTCATTGGCTGCAAGATCAATCCGCTTGTTCGGCTCTCTAGATAAAACTCAGGAGTCGGGACCACCCTTCAATGTAACTTAAGTTCAGCTCAGCATCTAGCATTTGTGGCATAATGTTCATTTACACAAAATACTTTTAACTTGTCCCTCCTTTTCTTTAATAAAAAAACAAAAAACAACAAAAAATAACAATTTGAGATTAGTCAGGCACTTACAATGGAATTGGGGGCCAATTTCTGGAAGGCTTATATGCAGAAATTTGAAGCTTATGATATTATAAAATCACTTAGATTAATTCTTCTGTTAAATCTTGTGCATTATTTGAGCTGAAAATTTGCAATATCAATTTTATTGAAGTTGTAGGATTTAGGAGCTATGTTGCCATGGCAATAAAGTTGTAGAATTGTAAATATCTTCACTCATAAAAGATTACAAGTGATTTTGCCACAGTAAAATCAAGTCAACAAGCATATATTGTTTATGTCTTGTACCAATACACAGAGTATTTAAATATTTATGAATTGGCTCCATTCACTTCTATTGTAAAACCTCACTGTAACCCACAGCTTTTTTAGATAAGGCAGGACAAATATTGAAATGAATTTTTGTGAAAATCAACATTGTGCTAGAATTTGCTGTTGATTGAGCTTAACTTGTATTGAACACAGAAGCCAACTTCATCTTTTCCACCCAGAAAGTCAGGCAAGGTAAAAAAAAAAAAAAGAGTGTGCACCAGACAGCACATCGAGAAACGCAGCTTCTCACTTATAATAAAATAATATACTGTTTCACTTTTTTTTAGTCACCAGGGATATCAGGAACAAAACTAAAATGAAAACGGTTGATTAAATTATCGAAGCTATTATAGCAGCTGGTTTCCGCCACGGAAAAAATAAAGGTAATTGTGATTATTTATCCCACAATTCTGACTTTTTTTTCCCTCACAATTGCGAGTTTATATCTTGCAATTTTTACCTTTTTCCCCCACAGAATTCTCTTTTTGTTTTGCAACGGAATAACTAAATAAAAAAGGTAATTGCAACTTTTTATTTAACAATTCTGCCCTTTTTTTGTGATTGCATACAGTATATCTCACAATTCAGACTTTTTCAGACCCTCTCAGAACTGTAATATAAACTGAAATAAATCGCAATTACGTCCCCAGAAACAATTAAGATTCAATATTACATAAACAGTTTATAAACAATATAAATTTTTTTTTAAAAAAATCCCCAAAAATCCTCATTTTTGTATTTTTGGAATAATCGGATGCGTCTGTGGAACTAAAACCGTCCGTGCATTAATCGTCTG
Source organism: Meda fulgida (assembly GCA_030578275.1). Taxonomy (NCBI): domain Eukaryota; kingdom Metazoa; phylum Chordata; class Actinopteri; order Cypriniformes; family Leuciscidae; genus Meda; species Meda fulgida. Next base: position 4,192,320 of record CM060623.1, read on the forward strand.
ATCTCTGATGCATATTGCACACAGATCTGAAAATGACTTTCTCATTCTGGCGAAATCTAATCTACACAACTTCCTCAAGTAAGGACACACAGGTGGTTTTTATCAGTCTTCCTGGAAGCAAAGTATCGTGTTTACAATGCACTGGAATGATACACTGAGCGGTTCAAGGGAAGAACTAATCATTGGATTGGAAGTTGTGATTAATGGCATCAGATGTTTAAAAGGGGTTTGTTTGAGTCACTTAGAAGCAAGTGAACTACATCAGCTTTGTTTTGTCTGTGAAGAAAACAGCACTTACTGTATTGCTTTTGGCAGAAATTCACAATATTTACACACAATTTTCTGTTGTCTTCTGTACAACTGTTCACAGAGACCGCTGCAGTATTAAATTGAGTAACACTTTATTTTACAGTGTCCTTGTTACATGTTACATTACCATAGTAATAACAGTAAATTAGGCATAATTACATGCAACTAACCCTCAACCAAACCCTAATCCTAACCCTATAGTAAGTACATGTAGTTAATTAATATTACTCAGTACTTAAATATATAATTACACTGTAACAATAACACCTTAAAATAAAGTGTAACCTTACATTTTTTAAATGTTGTTTCTTCGTGGATATGAATATGGACGCTGTCATGGATAATGGAAATAGAGCGTGCCAAGTCGTGCTGACCAATACGCCATTTCATGTTGCATTTTTATTGGCATTTTTATTAGTCAGTATATGTAGGTCGTAGCAGCAAACACACTGTGAGATGATCATGCTGAATTTCTGACACTATCAGTATATTATCGCAGGCTATCTTTGGTCACAAGACCGTGACAATGGCCGTCTTTAAACCTCTCTCACTGTACGACGTAGGACCAGTTTGGAGCCACGACCACAGAAATCATCTCGGTCAGCCCAAAATCATCCAGTTTACCAGCCATTAGAGAATATAGGTGATGGCTCCAACACAGGTATGCATACGTTTTACAGTGAACTGAAAACTAAGTATAGAATGCAGTGCTGCTGATTAATTTATCTACAGGAGAATCTCCTCTAGCTCTAATCTAGTTACTGTAAATCGTCAGTTGGTCATGCTAGACAGAAAGAAGCCTCAGCCATGTTACTTGAACTCAGAGACGCCATTGTGTCCTACAGACAGAAGACTGTGAGTCACTCTCAGAGACCTGAGACTACTGCATCTTTCACAGATGGCCTATAGCGCCATCTACTGTTCATATTGATCATGACAACCTGTCATTTTAGATTTACTGACATTTTAACATTTCTTCATCAAGACTGTTATAAAAACAAGCAGTGGTCATCGCCTTCACAGTTGAAACCATCTGTTTAGATCTTGTGTGACAGTGTATTGTATTGTAGCTTTAAATCTGAGCAAATCTGTAACCATTGTTGTTTCTTGGACACCAATGTCTTGATTAAGATGTGGCATTACAAAATGCGAGAGTTCTTATTAATATTAAAAAGGCGTAATTGAACAGGCCATGCTTACTTTAAAACTGCTTCATGTACTTTTACACCCTTTTCCCTTTTTTAACATGGTTGAGAAAAGTAAAAAAATAACGGCTGTAATTTTTAAATGCTATGTTGAATCCCAAAAGCAGAATCTAGAACTGTACATGCTTCGCACAAAATAAAATATTGAGATCTTTTAAGAATTTTGTTTATAACTTTGCGCACCTTTATTGATTATTAAAAAATACACAAATTAATATGAAATTTCATTTTGACTAGTTCACTTTGGCCAAATTAGAAAAGTTTCTACTGCACTTTTCATAGCCATGTCTCATGAACCAGAGAGGTAACTTAATTTAAAAACGAACAATGCAGAGCACGTTTCAACATGTTAATCAGTTGTTCCCTTCTTTCTCCTTTAAAAATCCGTTTCCGCTTCCAAGGCATCCGATACTGCCGCATATCCAAGAGAACTGCTCACTATACTGACACCAAAAGCGCCGAGCGACGAGGTGGAATAACTCAACAAAAAACATGCTAGTTACCAAAACACCCTAAATTTAACATTTACACTCTTTATTAGCATCTATGAAGAACCTTTAACATCTATGGAACCTTTTCATTAGACAAAAGTTTCTTTATAGTAGAAAAAAGGTTCTTTAGATTTCTAAAAAGTTCTTCACACAAAGAAAACAAATGGTTCTTACAAGAACTTTCACTGGAAGGGTTTTTGGGAAATCAAAAATGGTTCATTTATGACATTGCAGCAGAAACACCCTTTTGGAACCTTTATTGTTCCAATTTATTTGGAGTGTATATAAAGTATATATATATATTAAAAAAAAAACAAGTTGAATATTATTTCTCTAATTTTCAATAAAATACAATATACTATTTGTCAGTGTTAACTACAAATAGAAGAACCACATCTTCCATATTTTATTTCTGGTTTAAAAATCGAAAAATGAATGGACACAAAAGTACACGGACCAAAATAGCATTGTCCTTTCAATTTGGATGAAAAAGCTTATGAAGTGATTAAGAGACGAGAGTAAACAGATCTGAATCTACACAAACTACATAATTGCAGTTGTGTTATTTCTAGGGTTGCAAAATTCCAGGGAATTAACAAGAATTTATGGAAATTAGTGGGAATAAACTGGAAATTTGCTAAACTGCAAGTTAGCATATACAGTAACAGGAAACTTCAAGGAATAGTTCATTTCAAAATGAAAATTCTGTCATTTACTCACACTCGAGTTGTTTCAAACCTGTAAGAAGTTATTTCTTCTGCACAAAAGGAAATATTTTGATGAATGTCGTAAACCAGACAGTTTATGGACCACATTGGCTTATTTTTTTCCCTACTATGGAAGTCAATGGGGTCCATCAACTGTCTGGTTACCAACATTCTTCAAAATATCTTCATTTGTGTTCGCCAGAAGAAAGAGATTCATACAGGTTTGAAACAACTTGAGGGTGAATACATGATGACAGAATTTTCATTTTTAAGTGCACTATTCCTTTAAATGTAGCTGAAAAAAAATGTAGAAAAGTCAAAAGAATGAGTAGTTACGGTCAAACTTGTTTCTCGTCATTTCTCTGGTATTAGGGACACCAAGTTGATTTTGGACAGGCTATGAATATAAAAAGGCTTACAGCATTCTTCTAGAACAAAATAACTGGTGAAAAGATTACTCATATCATTCTTTTCAAAGGCAGAGTAGATACACAGCTATTTATGTGTGAAAAAAAAAAAGAGATTAACCTTGGGTTGTGAAGCCCAGCAACTCTGAATTACAGTGCCAAATGAATACAGAGAGAATTGCTAACACGGGTTAAAGCATGGCATCTCAGAGGGCTGAGTTTGATCACAAACCAAGCTGTTGTTCATTCCAGCTGAGAACCGCCCTGCCAAGACCTTGTCATATCAATAGATAGTTTAATCTCACCCACACAGAAAGCCAAGAACCTTGATGTCAGACTGACCAACATTTAACCAGTTATCATGTGTTAGTCATTTACATTTTTCTTGTCATGTTTTTTTTATTTTTATTTCCTCAGCATTCACAAGGGGTTACTTTGTTTTATATTTTAAACGTTTCGTGTCTCTTTGTTAAGTATTCCCACACCCTGTGATAAATGAATTTCCATGACGATTACTAGATAACAGCAAAAACAATAAGATCAAGGCCAGAAACACACTTTACACAAGTACACAAATCACAGCGTTTTGAAGTTGGTCACATATTTTGCAATGCAACAATGCGTAAATCCATTCATGGTAATTTAGTGTACTTTTGTTCTTCATCTGGTGTTGTTTTAATCTGATATTCCTAGTAATGTTCAGAAGAACTCATTTTCTACCAGCAATCTCAGTAATATTTAGAAGTTTTCAAAATAAAAGGTTATGTTAAGGTAAAAGTTTGTGTGTAAAACTAACCAGCCCTCACCTTGTATTTGCCCTGGTCACAGCCACACAGGGTGCTCTCCATGGTGTAACTGCGCTGCACTCCGATCTCTCTCCAGACCACCACACGCGCCGTGGCTTCTTTAGAGCGTTCAACTACAAAACTGCAGCTGGACAGGCTGAACGCTGGAGCCATCTGAGACAGCAGCTTAGGCAGAGTCTAAAACACATGAGCAGTGGCTTTTACATTCAACTTACAGTATCTACATGAAAAAATCAACACTGATAAAGAGTCAACTTTTTAAGACTACATTTTATGCTGCCTTTAAAGACGAACTATTATGCCTTTTAACATGTTCAACATTCTTTAGTGTGTAATATTGCTGTTTGAGCAAATTTCCAAAAGCACAAAGTCACTCCAAATTCTCTATGTCAGTGTTTCCCAACCCTGTTCCTGGAGGCACACCAACACTACACATCAAACTCTTCCTAATCAAACACACCTGATTCCCATTAGCTCAATAGTAGAGATTCCAAGACCAGAAATATATGGGTCAGATAAGAGAGACGTCCAAAATGTGCAGTGTTGATGTGCCTCCAGGAACAGGGATGGGAAACACTGCTCTATATCAGTGTCACTGTTTCTGAACTCCCTGAAACGCCTCCATTGTAGTCTTGAGTTTTCTTCCGGGAACGAACATTTCACAATATTCCACATTTAAATCATTCCTGCCCAAGGCATGCGGAAAATAAAGAGGGAGAGGCCTGGTTTATTGGCGTTAGTAGTGTGTGGTTAACCATGTCCACGTCCAATAGACACTGTTTTTTCCACCCCGAAACTAATGGTAAGTGGTGTGACATTTCCATAGCGCAGTCAAAGCGGTTTACCAATCATAACACACTGGTCCAGCCTTACAATTGGAGCACATTGTGCTTTTTTGGAAGAAGGGGCTTCGAACGAAACAGAGCGTTACGGACATACCGTACAAAATGTCCGGAGTTTGTAAAAGGGCATAATAAGTCCTCCTTCTAAAAGAAGAATCCTCCCCCAAAAAAATGACAATTCTGTCATTTACTTGCCCTCATGTCATTTCAAAATCGTATCTTTCTTCTGTGAAAAGAAGATTGTTCAGTTGTTTTGGTCCATATTATGAATGTTAATGGGACCCAAAACTTTTAAGCTCCAAAGATGACACAAAGGTGTAGCATGAATTTAATCCTTACAAAAACATCTGAAACATTTATCAAATATCTTCTTTTGTGTTGTGCACAAGCATTCTCAATTTTCCAGTTTTGGGTCACCAATTCCTTTAACGTGTAAATGTGGGCAGTTAAATGTTAACGAGGGCATTACATATGAATAATAATTTTTTTCATAAATGGTCTGAATGGACAGAGGGAGCTGTGTGTTGTGAATGTCAGATTATATCTAAATAATACAAGAAACTTGCCAAAAAGATGGCAATAAAAGATTAGTATATAAAGTGTGCAGATGTGCTACCCTGTATCCAAGGTCCTCGTGTAGGTCAACAGTGCTGGTGTTGACATTGGTCTGCCACACCGTCTCCTTAATACTACAGCCGTACATGAAAACATTCTTCTTCCGTGAATGGCCGTGATAGTCGCAGAACACCTAAACGCACACAGTTAACAGACAAACACACACTGCTGGTGTCATTAAACGGTTTCAGCCGAGTTCTCTCATCTCCAGCATGATGCTCTCACCAGTGGAGTTCTTCCTGTAGCTCTGAGATACTGCAGGAGACTCTTGGAGTGGTAGATGGTGGGATGAAGCTCGGTGTTGGGGTTCTGCCACTGTCTGTTCAGATCCTCCCCACTCAGAGAACAACGATGACTGCAACGTGACCATTAAGAAGAATGAAATATGTGATTACAGATAAAGTTCATGAAGAAGTATTGCAGTTTCTAATATTGGTAACACTGCGTGATAACTTTCATTAAGAGTGTTAACAAACAGTACCATAATATCGGCATCATTTTTAAAATGCAGTGTATTTTCAGAACCAGTGTGGCACTTGGAGGTGATTTTGTTGTTTGCTGACATACTTTCCGTTGATGACCCCGTCAGGGTTGAGCATGGGGATGATTTTGAAGATGTAGCTCTCTCGTAGACTTTGGGCTTGAGGACTGCAGCTCATGAGAAACTCCAGAGTGCCCTTCATCACCCAGCTAGAGTTAGTCTCTCCAGGATGCACCCGCGCAGACAGAAACACCACTGGACGGCTTCCTACAAACACACACATTACAGCATTGCTGAGCGAGTCACACTCATTCACGGAGACTGAAACGACAATCACATTATGGACTGTGTGCATGAGAGAATGCGTGGAAGAGAGCCTGAGTGAGTGTATGTAAGCAAGTGCTTTCAAGAATGCATGCATACGAAAATGCATGTGAGTGTTAATGAATGTGCATGAGAGGGTTTATGTGAAAGTGCATGAGAGGTGGAAATGACAATCGAACTAGGATCCATGTGAATGAGAGAGCATCCAAAAATCGCATGACAGCATGTATGTAAGAGAGCCAAAAAAGGTGAATGTGAGCGCTTGGTAACGTGCTTAAGTGTGAGCATGTGACTGTGCATGCATGTCAGCAGGCAGGCAAAAGTGCATGACAGTGTTTGTGACACTCGTATGATGTATGCAGAAGTGCATATGAGAGTGTACGTATATTAGAAAGTGTATTTGAGCATGTGCATGTGAGCGTTCATGAGTGTGCATAAGAACATGTGACAGCGTTCAAGAGAGTGCATGTGAGCATGCATGTGAGTGTTCATCAGAGAGAGTGCATCAGGATACATGTGAGTGTGTTCATGAGTCAATGCATGTGTGTGCATGAGGATGCATGTGAAATACTTCATTAGAGTGAGTGCATGTGAGGTTGCATTTGAATGCATATGAGTGTTCATAAGGGTGAATGCATGAGAGCGTGCATGGGGATGCATGTGATCGTGTTCATTAGAGAGAGTGGATGTGAGTGTGCAAAAGGAATCAGATGAGAGAGTTCATTAGAGTGTATGTGAGCGTGCATGAGGACAAGTGAGAGAGATCATGGGGGTGAGTGCATGAGGATGCATGGGAGATTGTTCATTAGAGAGTGCATGCATGAGGTTGCGAGAGTTCATGAAAGTGAGAGCTAAAGAGCGTGTATGCAAGAGTGTAAGAATGCATGTGAGTGTTTATGTGATTCATGAGAGTGAGTGCATTTAAGAGTACATGCTGTTTCTTACCCACTAAACCAGGGGTTCAGTTCCATCCATACTCCAACACAATATACCTGTAGTTTATAAGCCTGAAGGACTTGATTCGCTGGATCAGGTGCGTCATATTAGGGCTGAAGCTAAACTGCAGGGCTGTGGCCTTCCAGGAACTGAGTTTTGCACCCCTGCACTAAACTGACTGCTATGGCTGTGTGTTTATCAGTGATGTTCCTGTGTGTGTGTGTGTTACATACTGAACTGGCTGATATGGTCATTGCTGGAGGATTCTGGCATGGCTGTGATGGTGAGCAGGGGACAGCTGTTTCCTCCCAGCGTTTCACACAGATCCTCCTGTCTGTAGTAGATCTGAGCAGTACTCAAAGCACTCAACTTCTGCAGATGCATCTAAACAAATGGGGAACAAAATCAAACTGAATCCTACTTTGGATCCTACTATATATATCATGAAAGATTAGGATGATGGTAAAATCAGGGTATACTGAAAATATCATGCCATGGGGGTAGATTTACTAAACAGGGGAAATTAGTGTGAGTGAGCAATTCCACAACAGAGCAAATGGTAGTGTAAAGTTCTGCGCATGATCTTCTGACCACACGCAAATTAAAGAACACAGACGCAGCCGGATCATTTCCACATTGACCAACTCAATCTACCAGTTGGCGTCTGGTTTAAGACGTGCTTTTTTGGGACGGTAAATAATGGCGCAAAAACCGGTAAAAAACCCAAAATTCCTATCTCAAAAAATTAGCATATTTCATCCGACCAATAAAAGAAGTGTTTTTAATACAAAAAAAGTCAACCTTCAAATAATTATGTTCAGTTATGCACTCAATACTTGGTCGGGAATCCTTTTGCAGAAATGACTGCTTCAATGTGGCGTGGCATAGAGGCAATCAGCCTGTGGCACTGCTGAGGTGTTCTGGAGGCCCAGGATGCTTCGAGAGCGGCCTTAAGCTCATCCAGAGTGTTGGGTCTCGCGTCTCTCAACTTTCTCTTCACAATATCCCACAGGTTCTCTATGAGGTTCAGGTCAGGAGAGTTGGCAGGCCAATTGAGCACAATAATACCATGGTCAGTAAACCATTTACCAGTGGTTTTGGCACTGTGAGCAGGTGCCAGGTCGTGCTGAAAAATGAAATCTTCATCTCCATAAAGCTTTCCAGCAGGTGGAAGCATGAAGTGCTCCAAAATCTCCTGATAGCTGCATTGACCCTGCCCTTGATAAAACACAGTGGACCAACACCAGCAGCTGACATGGCACCCCAGACCATCACTGACTGTGGGTGCTTGACACTGGACTTCAGGCATTTGGGCATTTCCTTCTCCCCAGTCTTCCTCCAGACTCTGGCACCTTGATTTCCGAATGACATGCAACCACTGAGCAACAGTCCAGTGCTGCTTCTCTGTAGCCCAGGTCAGGCGCTTCTGCCGCTGTTTCTGGTTCAAAAGTGGCTTGACCTGGGGAATGCGGGACCTGTAGCCCATTTCCTGCACACGCCTGTGCACGGTGGCTCTGGATGTTTCTACTCCAGACTCAGTCCACTGCTTCCGCAGGTCCCCCAAGGTCTGGAATCGGTCCTTCTCCACAATCTTCCTCAGGGTCCGGTCACCTCTTCTCGTTGTGCAGCGTTTTTTGCCACACTTTTTCCTTCCCACAGACTTCCCACTGAGGTGCCTTGATACAGCACTCTGGGAACAGCCTATTTGTTCAGAAATGTCTTTCTGTGTCTTACCCTCTTGCTTGAGGGTGTCAATGATGGCCTTCTGGACAGCAGTCAGGTCGGCAGTCTTACCCATGATTGCGGTTTTGAGTAATGAAACAGGCTGGGAGTTTTTAAAAGCCTCAGGAATCTTTTGCAGGTGTTTAGAGTTAACTAGTTGATTCAGATGATTAGGTTAATAGCTCGTTTAGAGAACCTTTTCATGATATGCTAATTTTTTGAGACAGGAATTTTGGGTTTTCATGAGCTGTATGCCAAAATCATCAGTATTAAAACAAAAAACGCCTGAAATATTTCAGTTGGTGTGCAATGGATCTAAAATATATGAAAGTTTTAATTTTTATCATTACATTATGGAAAATAATGAACTTTATCACATTATGCTAATTTTTTGAGAAGGACCTGTATATGCATTCTGTTGTATAAGACCATACTTTATGCAGCCAAACTGTCATACTACAAAGTGAAAAGTACAACTGTAACCAGCAAAGTACATCCTTTTAGTACATATAGAAGTATGTGAGTTGAGGAATACTATTTAAATTAATGTGCTTCTTGGGAAGACACATTCAGGTATTACTGTACATCAACTGTTGCATCAATTAAAGGAGGGCACATTTGTATAGTACCTTCAGCATCGAGTAGGTGTATGGATAATGATAGGCAAAGTAGCAAACATCATCTTTATGCTGAAAGGTCACAGTGAAGGTCATGGTGAAGTATGATTTGCCCTTTTGCCCTCCGGCTGCAATGGAGCTTCGTGAGAAATGATTCCTAGATGATAAGAATAGAGGTCAATGCATGACAACCCACAAATCAAAGTATATTTACAGGCTATAATACAATGATATACGCCATAAAAGGATGGTACTAACTTGTAGTAGCAGATGTCTGATCCTGTTCTAACCCATTGGGGCCTGCCGTTGATGGCATCCTGTACAGAGTACATGAGCACCTGCATACCTGTCACATCATAGGAAAAACCAGCAGGCAAAGTCAGACAAAAACCGGACAATCACACTCTGACTTTAAAGATGGCTAGAGATGGGTTGACTAAGTGCATTTAAGTAGCTGAATACTATACAACATCCAAACTTACTCAGCATAACACAATGACATTCTAGCTCTAGCACAATTCATAACACTTAGTACTGTAGTACTGGGTTACTTATTAATCTTAATAATGGCAGATTATGGCACAGACATTTGAATGAAACTATGGCCATTCACATCTGTGTTTGTGTACTAGAATAGAGTATGTTTCTGGACTAATGCTTGAAATAACCCACCATAATTGAATTGGCTGTTGGACTTCTCACAGTTGATTATATTGAATCGATAACGAACTCCAGGACGCATGTTGCCCACCTCGAAATAGAACCACTGGTGATAGTGATTACTATTAATGTCCGAGTTCAAGATCAAGTCATACTCAAACCTGCCGATAGAAAAAGGCAATCCACAGAACAGAAAAATAAGAAACAGCTTCTTCATTTTATGAAAAGCACATTTATACAACAACAACAAAAATGCTTATTCTGCACATACTTTCTGACTTGAATTGCTTTCCGTAGGTTTCCAGACTCAAATTTAGAGTTGAACTTGAGAGACTCCCCATTATCAATTACTGGACAACTGAAAAGACAAATTTACATTGATGATTCACATATTTGGAATAACTCAAAAAAACAAAAAAGACAGTCTGGGTGTGTATAAAACATTAAATGTGGTCATATCTGTGATATTCCATAAACCTGAGCAATTAATAAAAAAAAAAAGGAATCTAACATGGATGTTTATAAATTGTTTATAAGTTGGTTTATAAATAGATTTTTTCCAGCTTCAACCAGTGTTGGCTGATATATACCAGATGATAAAATAAATCGGTGTTATACTACAGGGCTATTGAATGCCTGAATCTGCTTGATGTACAAACGTTCGAAGGTGTGCAATTATTTTCAGGGAAACGTATCAAGACCACTTTCATTAAAACAGGCAAAATAATCAAAAGCTATTAAAAACATTGCGGATATATAGCCTTACATCCAATTGTGCATGCTCTTCATTTGCACAATATTCGAGAACAGTTGGGTTCATCAAAATGCTTTTAATATCTTTCTTCCAGCATGGTCTGAAGATGATGTCTTGGACCGTTCAAATGATTTCCGCAAAAAAATGGCTCACGAGTATGAAAACGTTTTTCAGAAAATCGAATCGTCTTGAGCCAAGGAATCAGAGGAAAAAAGATTTCGATCCTTACGGTTCGTAAGTTATTAGCATAAACGTAAGTGACAATTTGGACAGTTGGTGGCACTAGAGGCATTGAGTTAGAGACTCGAAAAATGCTGTGGTTAATGACGAGAATGTGCTCCATCTATCTGTGTCCAAATTTCATCACTTTCCCACATGCAGTTTTACGGGCTGCCATTGACTCAAGAGCAGAAGAAAAGGGAATAATAATAATAAGAACAAAAACAACAATAAAGATTATTATTATTAGGGTGCTTGGCCATTTTTTTAATATACATTTATTTAACATGACTATCTAAAGTTTTTACCTTAAACATTTTATCCTACCTATATATTTTAGTAAAAAAAAACAAAAAAACAAAACAAGTGTAATGTATATTGTTGATGATCAAAATTATGTATTTAAGAATTAATTTAAGAAACAAATGCTTGCATTTGTTTAGCTCATCATAGTGTAGGATTTGAGGGCGAACCAAACACGAATGAATCTTCCAAATGATTCGTTCAAACATAATTCCACAGAAAAACCTCAACTCGACACTCCAGACCCCAAATCAGCAATCTAGGACCATAAATGAAGTGGTCTCCAGCCAGTCTGAGCTAACTAGAGAACTTGTAAAGATGAGCCTAGCTAAAGGAAGAACGTGTCAACATTAGGCAGTTTTGAAAAGACGGATTGGTTCGGAGATGGCACAGCTCGAACCCCACCAAGATAACGGTAGAGCTTGTTTGATCCCAAGACCGATATGCAAAGCAGACCTTTCTTCTTCTTAAGTCTGTACATCCCCAGGGGTTGAAATCTCTTAAGCCACGGAGACTGAGACTTTTACATGATTAAAAGGCATCAGATCATTCCACCTGCTAAATGGACTTATGATATAATCAAACATCGTTCAACTGAATAATTCTGTCTATAAAATATATATATATATATATATATATATTATGTATGTGTGTGTGTGTGTGTGTGACTTATTATGCTTAGATCACATATAAGTGATACAATTGTTATAAATATTGGATGGTTGACTGAAAGTAGGAATCATATCTAAACTGCTAGAGCTGGAAAGTAAAGAGACCACAGATAAAGCCAGCCAATCACGACCCGGGAAACATCCCGACAAACGAAACCCCAAAGGAACGCAAGTAGCCTCCAGACTCTTAGCTGAACTGGTGCTTTGATATAAAATTTAATAACCCGCCTAAGAAACGATAGAAGGGTTAAATTAATGACTGATGGTTCGTTCAGGTCATGTCTTATAAGTGCATACATTGCTAGAAACTTGAGATTTCACCATCTAACTCTTAAAACTCATTCTTTCCTTATTTTCTTTCTTTCTGAAACTCGTATGAATGTGTTTGCGTGTGTTTGTGTGAGATATTAGTTATAAGAGTTAGAATAATCAAAGTATTGTTTGTATTTTAAAGAGAAGTGCTGTGTGTTGTGTTATGTGCTTACCAATTTAATGTCTTAGACTGCTGATCTATGTTACTGTAGTAATAAATATTGTTTTCACTTTAGCTTGGATATTAATATCCGCTGCAGAGCTGATAGTTACGGCTTGTTCAAGTGAACGCTGAACGAGTCATTTGTTTGGCCGTAAAATAAGTGATTATTTCAAAATTCCCTATAAATTAATTAATAATTCCCTTTGATCTAAATTGACCTGTTTCCCTTACAATAGCAAGACAGTTTACTTCTGTTTCAGACACTCCTCTAAAAATTGCACACTGACCTCTGATTGTCCAAGTCATATACAACTTTATCGATGATGTCACTGGGGTGAATGAGCCTCTCAATATCCTGGAAGATCTTCATTCTGTTGAAAAAAAAAAGAATGTCTTAACTGAATGGTTCGTTAAAATGTTTTATTTCTGTCATCATTTACTTACTTTTGTAAATTTTTGTTTCTACCATGGAGCACAAAATGAGATGTTCTGAATAACGTTCTTTTCCACACAGAACATTCAGCGAGTTAAGCTGATTACTTAAATTTCCATTTTGATCATCACATAAAACTTTCGTATGTCTTCAGAAGAATTGGAATATAGTTCACAAGACACTTTAATCGTGCTTTTATGGTGTTTTTGGAGCTAGCTTGACAGTCTTGACAGCTTTTGCTGTATGGAAAAGAGCAGCGTGAACATTCAGATGAACATCTCCTTTTGTGCTCCACTCCAACGCGTTTGTCATATCTTAACTGAATTACATAGAAATTTGAGGTTTTGTTTACCCTTTCAAGTACTATATTTCACAGCAAAAAAAAGCAAAACATTTGTTAAGTACCTCTGCACACCATAAACCCTCTCTAGAATGGGCTCGCGGAGGTTGAGTGCCACGTGCCCAAAGTAATCTGGGTATGCCACCTCTGTGTAGGCCGGCACCGAGCGTGTACTCTTCACCATCTCTAAGTAGAGGTCAGGGTCATGCAGTGGCAGCAGCGCCGCTGTATCTGGAACTTCGAGATCCGCTTGTTCCCCGCCCTCCTCCTGAGACCCATCCACAGAGCCTCCATTCACCCCACCATCTAGAACCAGACGACCCAAACTATAGACCAGATCGCAGTCCGATTTGCCGTCTGGGCTTTTTGATATAGAGATGCTGTCCAGCTCCAGAGATGATCTGTCTGAGTTGGGCAGCAGAACGTCTCCCTGCGGGGAACATCTGTTTTGAGGCCCCAAGGATGTTGGCGTGGTGGGAATGATAATGGGACCATGATGAAGCTCTGGGTTGACGCTTGATAGAGGAATGAAAGATCTGGGGCTTTCAAAGTCATTATCCTGAGAACAAAACAGAAACAATGATCACCCCCGTTTATTAAGGCTGTTTTCACACCTGGCTCGTATGGAGCAATGTTTTGGAATCTAGTGCGTTTTCTCCCTAAGTTTGGCTCGTTTAGATATTTAAGAACACGACAATCGCGCTGTTTCACACTAAAACTATCGCTCTGAGATCGCCTGAATGACGTGGTCTCGCCCCATCAAAAACAAATGAAAATTAAACAAAAGCGGTTCGGTCAAGGTGAGAAAGCAATCCAACACAACGGACCAAGTGGTATCATAATTTATAATGGGAAATGTGTAATATAAGAAACAGCGGTGTCTGATTCTGCGAGTGAGCACATAATCGCAGTTGAAAACCAAAAAAGCGCCTCTACATCTTAAAATGTTTTGTAAAAACCAAGAAGAAAACGCTATATTGTAACAAAATCAAGTCCCCATTTCAAAACAAAGCAAACAATCTACAGGTCTGAACAACCTACTCACTTCTTAAAAGGAAACTCAATTCTCTTAGTGCATGTAGCAAAAAATAAAAAGCAAAGCTACCTTAGATGAACAAAATAAACTTAAGTTCTTAAAACCATTAAGCCAAGTGTTTTTGTGTCTGCAAGTCATTTTTTATTTACATGCATTTTTATTGACTTCCACCAGTTAATCAGAAATGTTCTCACCTCAAAATTCTCTGTGAATTCCCGACAGAAATGCTCGTAGACTCTGAGCTCATCAAACGGACGCATGTTGATCTGTTTGGGCCGCAGTTTGTTGATATCGGTCTCTATGTCATCATTCTGTAATGCATAACAAATCTGATCAACATCAGTTTCCCAGAACTTTGATCGCTCTTTTACAAATATTCTGAACCCCCATTTAGGCCAACGAGTAGAGACAAGTATTCATTGGATTGGATTTCGTTAACATGATAATATGTAAATATTAGATGAAAAATTAGAAATGTTGCCTTGGCAACTATCTAAAATAAATACTGTAAATTCAAGTACAAAAATACCTAAAACTGTAAAGGATACATGTGAGCCTATAAATATAATTTTAAAAAAAAATTAAAAAGCTCATTACAGAGTTATTAAAATGTAAAATGAAATTGATTTAATTACTTTAAATGATACCAAAATGTAATTTATTATTATTAATTTATTATTTATAAAATTACTTGATAATTGTAA
The DNA here is from genome assembly GCA_030578275.1 of Meda fulgida. Lineage (NCBI taxonomy): Eukaryota > Metazoa > Chordata > Actinopteri > Cypriniformes > Leuciscidae > Meda > Meda fulgida. Next base: position 4,207,377 of record CM060623.1, read on the forward strand.
TTTATAAATGAATAAATAATTTATGTGATTTGATAAGGGTCTCAATCTCAAAAGAAATTAAAGTGAATTAACAAAAATTTAAAAACATAATAATAAAAGCAAATTCAGAATATTAATACATACTACAACAGTATATAAATAATACTAGAATAACACTAATCTCATTCGATATTGTTAAACTATTTGTAATCTGAACCACACAAAAAACGCTTTGTGTTCACCTAAAAGTTTGAATTTTTATATATATATATATATATACACACACATAAAATTTAAAGATCTATTATTTAATTATTACAATAATCATAATTAGGGTGAAAAAACGGCAATACAGGGGAAACGTGACATTTTATAGTGTAAATATTAGATGGAATCACATTATAATTGCTATCAGTAAACCTGTTCTCTACATATTGGTATCAGCTATTAAAAAACCCACATCGTTTGATCACTAGAATCTAAGTGAAGTTTAATGAGACCACTGTTACCTTTGTTTTGTGACCGGTTTCATCCTCCTCATTTTCCGTGTCATTTTCTGTGTCGACCTCCGTAGCTTCATTCTCATCGCTCTCATCAACTACATCATCCACTAACACAGAAGACAGAGGGATCGTTTACCAATGACGCTACACCAAACAAACACTGACACTTTATGCAGTGCTATAAGCTAATATTAAATGGGCAAAAAAAGCATTTGCAAACAATTTTATTGACATTTAGATTTTTTTTTTTTTAAATGGACAGGACTTGGTTTTATCCATTAAGGATTGATAAATCGTCCACAATAACAACAGTAAAGACAATAAATATGGTGCATCAGAATTATCATGCACCAAGACCAATAAAAACTGACACCTGTGAGTGTTTTACCTCCTGGCGGCTGGTTGTACAGCTGCGCCACTGGTCCACCAGCGGGTACGTGTGGCAGCGGGTGGAGAAAGACACTTTTAATGGTAGGCAGTGGTAGCCGGTTCTTTGGGAAGCACTTCCTCATAATTAGGCTGGACGTATTGACCAGTGGATCTAGTGTCCGGACGGGCAGGCACTCCTGAACATGTCACAGTAATATATCTTTATACTGTGGAGAAGCTGTTTGGTACATTACAATTATATAAAAAATAAAGTAAAAAAACGTAATCTAAAACTTTCATACAGTGGACGCGTTATAAAGGATCCTCATCCCACTGGCGTCTATGAAGGCCTTCCTGCCAAGCTTAATGTTGGTGATGTTTTTAATGCATCCCAGGATGCTCTTGCGGATGACCACATGGCGGTGACGTGTGTCATTGCGGTGCCAATCTTGGTAGATTGCAAGTAGCGTGGGAAGATATCCTCTGTCCACCGCCCGACGGGCATTCATTCCTAAAGGACACACACACACGAGAGACAATTTGTAATGTAGTAGATGTGTGTAATTAATGCTTTTATTAAGCAATGATGCATTAAATTGGTCAAAAGTTACAGAAAAGTAATTTATAATGTTAAACATTTTTTTATTTTAAATAAATGCTGTACTTTTGAACTTTCTATTCATTAAAGAATCGTGAACATTTTATATCAGTTTCCACAAAAATATTATGATGCTGAAAATTCAGCTTTGCATCGCAGGAATAGATATTAAACATTTTAGAAATTAGAAAAACAGAAAACATTTATTTTAAATTTGTAATATTTTTCACAACATTACTATATGTAAGGGATAATCCACAGCTAGCAATGTGGAGACAAAGAACTGCCCAACGCGAAGCGCATAGCTAGCTGTGCATTAAAAAGGTTTGAATGCAGTGGATTATCCCGCTTATACCATGGTCATTTAAATAGTCAGCATTGACAACTTAAAGGTGTCAATATTTGCAGTGCAATATTTGACTGATATTTGAATGAATTATAGCATTTATTTTAATTAATTATCGAGAGAGAGAGAGAGAGATTGAATTACGAATTACGTATTGCGTGTGAATTACCTGTATCTGTTCAGCATCTCTCTCTATTGTCACAATTTAAATGATATAATTGACATTATATAATGTTATTTCTACAGTAAGGAAAATCAGATTTGTATTTATTGTGAAAAAAAGTCATACACAATATATATTTTTCTCTTCTTTTTTTGGTGTATAATGTTGACATGTTCTTTTTTGTGAGAATCATCCAAGGAGGCATCTTACCGGACTTCAGTAATGCTGCCAGTGTGTCCAAGGCCACCCTGAGTTGGAATAAAATCAAATAAATGAATAAAGAAAAAATTCATTGATTTTATTGATCAATATCATTCTTGTAAAAATTAGACAAACCGTCTTGGTGACTATTGTAACCTCTGTTATGTGTCGATATACCAACACTAGGGGTCTCTTGGGAGCCCCAAACACCTCTGACGTATTCAGAAAAGATTAATGAAATTGGCGACTGAAATTTGCATGTCCAGCCACTACCCGGACATTCGGGTATATAAAAGGGCCGGTGTGCTTCACTCATTCAGGTTTGTGAGGCACCAAGACAGCGTCTCGACCATTTCAGCAGCCATTCAGAGCTGTGGCAGGAGAAACACTACGTCTTCGTTCCCTCCATCAGGGAACGGAGGTTACAATAGTAAACCAGGACGTTCCCTATCTGTCGGTCTCTTTGACGTGTCGAAATACCGACACTAGGGGTCCCGATACTAAAAGCCAAAACTAACGTTACAAGCTTCAGTAGTGCAGATGCCAAGTAACAAGTGCACTCAACCCACTCAAAACCTTCCAACGCCCAGAGGGTATAACCCCTAATCTCCCTTCGCGCCTAGGGAATTTTCCATTGCATTTTGCAGTTGAGCACAACTGGTTGTTCACGTTGGGAAGCGTTCTCTTTCTCTACTGAGTAAGGAACACTATAGAGAGCACAGCACATCCTATCTGAAGGAGAGTTAGTGTGTGGAAAATACAAGCTATGAACTTACCTGATGGAAAGTACTACATAGGGAAGAAGTCTCTGCGGTGGGCTCCACCTATTAGGGGAGAGACTACCGACCACAGTGACTGGCGATGGAGCAGAGCTTTGTCCAGGGGAAGACACAGTGTTCACCGTCAGGGAAACCGAACAGTGGAAGAATACATATGGAACTGCTGTTAGGGAGTCAACACATAGAGCAAAACTCGAGACGCAAAGTTATTGGGTGTAGCCCAACCCGCAGCTCTGCAGATGCCTAACGAAGCACCATTCCCCAGAGCCAAAGAGGCTGCAATGCCCCTAGTGGAGTGAGTCCTCAATCCCAAGGGGCACAGTAATCATTAGAGCTTGATAGGCCAGGAGAATTGCATCCACAATCCTGTGGGCCATTCTAGTCGTAACTCGTCACGTTTACCTGATGCAGCAGAACATGAGGAGTTCAGGAAGGTTCTGCATCCATTAAGGTTCTGGTGCAAATGTTCGATGCCTGGCCGTCATGATAAAGAGAGCCACGAGTATTGTGTGTGTGTGTGTGTGTCCCAGGGGAAAGAGGAAACTTGCTCTTCTGCTGATCATGTGGGAGCCTGGTGTTGTCTGGCCAAAGAAAAATGCTCTCCTCGCATCCCTCCATTAGGAGTGAGAATTGTCCACAATCCTTAGGCGAGCAGATCGACCTCTCCTCTCCTGGGTCACCCATCTCAGGTTCGCTTTGAAGCCTTTCGAAGGGTTCTTAGTAGCATGTTGATGGTTGGGCAGTGCTTTCTCTGCATCCCTCATCTCCATCAGGTTAAGCCATAGATGCCACTCCAGGACCATGAGTGTTGACATTGCCCGACCCAGAGCCTGCGGCGTGACCGTCATAGCTCGTAAGGCGTAGTCGAACTGGGGCAGTTCACACTCAGACTCCAAGAATCAATTTTCCAGCCACAAGCGCTCGAAGTCCACTCCAGCCCAATGCTCGCCGCGGCCCGGGAAAGCACGGCCCCCAACTCAGCATCTGCCTCAGACTAAGGCTCAGGTGAGTCTTCATCTTCTAAAGGTGCAAGCCCACCCTCTAATGCTGCAATTGATAATTAATATTTCCGCCATATTTCATAGAGCCGCCAAACTCATCCAGACACTCATCCGGAAGAACACAAGCGTGCAGAGGAATGGGAGTCCCATGGGAACTGCAGAGGATTCGTACCCAGAGGTTGAAGGACCAAGACTGGAAACATCTGAGGTGACTCTTGGTCTCTTGGAAAAGAACGAGAGCCGCAAGCGCGGCGTGCCCACGGCCATGTCCTGACAGTGAGGACAAGAACCATTCAGGACAGTGATCATTGCCGTCTGAGGGAGACGTAAATTACTGCTCCCAGAAGGACATAGACAAAAAGGCATGCTTAAATGATGTGGTCAAGGGGAACTCTCTACACTTATCTGCGTGTGCGAGGAGAGATAGAAACCACTGATTGGCTCCGAAGAACAAAGCTGAATGACTTAAGCAGGCCAGACCCCTCTTTTATACCAGGGGAGTGGCTGGACATACAAATTTAATTAGCCAATTCCATTGGCCTTTTCTGAATACATCAGAGGTGTTTGGGGCTCCCAGGAGCAAACCCTAGAGTCGGTATTTCGACAAAACGTTGATGAGATCGACATTTAGGGAATGTGCATTATATCTTTCTCAGATCTGGTAAACAGGAACACACACAACATACTTTAGTAGAGTGGTGCTCTTTTTGCTAAAGGGACCAATAATATCGAACATGATCTCCAAAGCGCCACTCCTTCCCAGCAACACTGCATTTACCACTACAAAAAAGACAGAAAATCTTGAGGTTCATTCATGGCCTACTGTAGTGATGCAAAATGTATCAGTGACCAAATCACATTTTTTCATATCAGCATATTCCAAAGGTATTTCTTATTTTAAATTTACTACAGTGAAAATCAAATGTAATGCGAGTGAACTTACAGTTGCTTGAGTAGACCCGAAGCACCTGCAGGCATGGCAACAACAGCTTGTAGTTGTGCAGATTATGTTTCACTAGATTCACAGTCACATTCAGAGCCCCGTTCAGACGCGCTTTAACACCAAACTTCTTGTCTGAATAGGGAAGTGATGTCACTGGAAATTGTTCATTTGTCCACTGCAATTTCTGACATCTTAATCAAACTTCAACAGATTAAAATAGATAAATAATAACTGTAGACTTATAAGATGTTGTTTGGATTGTACCAAAATATTGTGTATTCTGATTTTAGGTTACAGGGTTAGCAAAGCTAAAACAAGTGACATTTTTGTGTCTTTTGTACCTTTCGGGCCAACTTTGAACAGTAGAGAATGAATGAGAATCATTAGTTCCTCATTGGCAGGAGGGTCTTTGCTGGAGCTCACTAGCAACTGCAGCAGAATCGCTGTTCCTCCCTTAGACACAAACACCCCGGTCCTACGGCCTCCACCTACCACAACAAGTACAGCAGAGTTAAAGTGAAGCAAACATTATGCTAGACCTGACACAGTCTTTCTGTCCTTCAGAAACACTGTTTAGACTGAAGTCTCCTGATTACAGCTTTTCTTGGCTGATTCTATAGTAGTGTACAAAGGGATATTTTATAGAAGTCTAAAGGTGATGATACACAGGCCAACTTTTTTAGCAATGTCCCAAGACCGATCTAAAGTATCCAGATAGAAATTTGTTGCACATTCTCAATGTGAAAGTGCCCAAGCAACATCACTCAAAAATCATGCCCCATGTATCATAACCTTTAGAGTGCCACTCAAAGTACCACTATTATGCAATTTTACAGTCGCATTGGTACATTTCTTGAATCATCCTTAAGATTTGCAAACCAGTAAATGCTTTTCCTCAAAACAATTCATACAGACAGCACCACACAATGGATTACCTGTAAAAAAACTTGAAACTTGCGCAAAATCCGTAGTTCATCTCTCAAGAGTATTTAAGTCAGTGAACATATCAGTGCCATCAAAATGAGAAGTATCGGTGTTCACAAAGATAGTCAAAATGCTTAGTCATGTTGTCAATGTAATAGTGTGTGTGTGTTACATTATCTCTATAGAGTATATTTATTATAAATGTAAAATGCAAGTGGACTAATGCAATATAGCATTACAGTAAGTCTACACTATATGTATAGTGAATAATGTCTGATTACATACTGAACCTGTTCTTTCTACAAATGTTTGAATGGATTGAGGACACGCTGTTATCGCCACATTCGGCTGTACCTTTTCCCCCACCTCGGCCACAAGGTCATGATTGAGAACATGGTCCACAATAGTGGCCTTTATTTCATCAGAAATAATATATAATCAATTGCATGAATGTATCATTTGCAATTTGTTGAGACTGATAAATTATTTTTATGATGTGCACTAGAAGTGACCAGATGATGTGGAGGTTGACCAAGTAGTTTTGAGAATTTCAGTTGTGATGCAGCAAAGCGATTGAGAAAAATTGTAAAGGTTCCTAATATTGTTTTGGAGGTATCCTACAATAGGCTTACATTCATCCAAAGTGAAAACACACTTTAATTTCCTCATAATATACATTGCAGCATCACCTCTTTTCTCACAGTGTCTAAAACGGCTCGATAAAGGAGTCCGTCTCTCTAAACCCTTTCCTTTTAGAGAGCCAACTCTTCTCTAATTGGTCAGATAAGTCACTATGTTATGATTGGTCTACCACCCATACCATATCTGAAATTCAGCTCTGGCTTCCTCAGCACTTGAACAGTAATGGAGTCAGTTTTACTGTATAAATTTGATCCTGAGTCTTCATCCTTTGGAAGTACATCAAAGTGGATTTGCTTTCGCAGCGACATGTCGACAACACAAACAAAACTCTTCCCGTATTCGCTACAACTTAGGGCTTTTCACACTACGCTTAAGTCTGGGTTCAACGCAGACTTAGTAAAGGAATGTTTCACACTTGTAATTTAGAAGAGGGGTTAGAACTGCTTTTTTTGCTCCAGAGCAGGGTCAGTACCGCTTTTGCAGTGTTATCCCCGTATTGTGGTGCCAAACTTGTACAGTGTGAAACGATGCGGTGTTAGAATGTTACAGCTCGCTACAGACAACCAATCGCATACTCATATGTGTACTTTGGACAGTCACAGAAACACTGCGCATCGTATAGAAACCGTAAATTCAGCGTTTGACAGGAACAATGTCAAATGATGCCAGAAATAGCAACAATTTGAGTGAAGAACAGACCGTTTCCTTCTTACCTGTATAGTCCGAAATGTCCATGCAATAGAAACTTGATAATACAGTTGGCAAATCAAGAGCTTTTATGTAAACAGGCCACGTGCTGCATTCGACCAATCAATGACACTGACACCGCAAGTAGGAGCAGCGTGAAACGTGAAGCAAGACAACCCAGGATTGTGTTTAAAATGACCCAGGGTTAACCATTTCAAGAGTGAAAAGCCCTCTACAGTGTTTGATGCCGGGTCAAATTAGAAGACCATAGGAAAAAAATTCAAATAACTGTCTAAATCAGCAGGTATCAATAGTCTATATTCATCATTCGAAAAGAGAAACTGAAACTAGGACTGCAGATATACAAACCATTTTGAATAGCGATCACTTTCTTCATTCCATTCACTTTCATCACTTTCATCACTTTCGCTTTTATTCACGTGCACTGACTCGCTAGCTAAACTGAACAACCAATCAAAGTGATCTCTCTCACCCACAGCCTGATGCTGATTCAATCGGGTGGAACACACTACAAAAAACTAGTCCGACAGACGCTCACCGACATCACAACACTCAGTTTAAATCATTTAAGTACTTCAACTTATTTAATTTCAGTTAGTTGCTTAGGTAATATTTCTCACTTTTTAAGTTTTACATTATATACACATAAATACACTCACCTAAAGGATTATTAGGAACACCATACTAATACTGTGTTTGACCCCCTTTCACCTTCAGAACTGCCTTAATTCTACGTGGCATTGATTCAGCAAGGTGCTGAAAGCATTCTTTAGAAATGTTGGCCCATATTGATAGGATAGCATCTTGCAGTTGATGGAGATTTGTGGGATGCACATCCAGGGCACGAAGCTCCCGTTCCACCACATCCCAAAGATGCTCTATTGAGTTGAGATCTGGTGACTGTGGGGGCCATTTTAGTACAGTGAACTCATTGTCATGTTCAAGAAACCAATTTGAAATGATTTGAGCTTTGTAACATGGTGCATTATCCTGCTGGAAGTAGCCATCAGAGGATGGGTACATGGTGGCCATAAAGGGATGGACATGGTCAGAAACAATGCTCAGGTAGGCCGTGGCATTTAAACGATGCCCAATTGGCACTAAGGGGCCTAAAGTGTGCCAAGAAAACATCCCCCACACCATTACACCACCACCAGCAGCCTGCACAGTGGTAACAAGGCATGATGGATCCATGTTCTCATTCTGTTTACGCCAAATTCTGACTCTACCATCTGAATATCTCAATAGAAATCAAGACTCATCAGACCAGGCAACATTTTTCCAGTCTTCAACTGTCCAATTTTGGTGAGCTCTTGCAAATTGTAGCCTCTTTTTCCTATTTGTAGTGGAGATGAGTGGTACCCGGTGGGGTCTTCTGCTTTTGTAGCCCATCCGCCTCATGGTTGTGCGTGTTGTGGCTTCACAAATACTTTGCTGCATACCTCGGTTGTAACGAGTGGTTATTTCAGTCAAAGTTGCTCGTCTATCAGCTTGAATCAGTCGGTCCATTCTCCTCTGACCTCTAGCATCAACAAGGCATTTTCACCCACAGGACTGCCGCATACTGGATGTTTTTCCCTTTTCACACCATTCTTTGTAAACCCTAGAAATGGTTGTGCGTGAAAATCCCAGTAACTGAGCAGATTGTGAAATACTCAGACCGGCCCGTCTGGCACCAACAACCATGCCACGCTCAAAATTGCTTAAATCACCTTTCTTTCCCATTCTGACATTCAGTTTGGAGTTCAGGAGATTGCCTTGACCAGGACCACACCCCTAAATGCATTGAAACAACTGCCATGTGATTGGTTGATTAGATAATTGCATTAATGAGAAATTGAACAGGTGTTCCTAATAATCCTTTAGGTGAGTGTATATATTTTTTATTTTATTTTTTTATTTATTTTTATATATTTTTTTATATAGTTATTTTTATAAGAACACTGAAACTCACCCACAGTCAACAGTTCGTTCAAAATACCGAGGATGTTCAGATTGGTCTGCAAATCCCGTGTATTCTGTAAAGAATGAAGTAGATTAGCATCTGAAAAGCACTTCAACTTGAGGTAAGATAAAACAGATGTGATTTCATGGCAGCGTAAAGTTGTCAGTTTTGAGTGATGGTACCTCGAGAGATGATAGAATGACCTCCATCCCACCAGAGCCTTTAGACACCACCTCCTTACGGGTCTTCTCTAAAACATGACAAAAACATTTTGTTAACATACAACCCATGATTCAACAGTTATTCTTAAAAATAAAATAAAAAATAAAATAAAAGGAAGCTTGTTTCCACCACTGAATAAAATAAAAAAATAAAAAAGTGAAAGTGAAAGTGGTAGTTGCATGTCAATAGGCCTATGTCACACACTTCCTGCTTCCGGAACACGGAGAAGGGATTCAGAACTTCCGGTCAACAGTATTTCTCGATATGGATTTAGATTATCAGCCATAATGTCTAAACCATCCGAGGTAGACTGACCACGAGCTATGAGGTTGTGAAACGGAGGTTTTTGCTCCTGTAGAAGCTTTAAGTTCGTATGAAATCAACCTTGTTTTAAGGAAAACATGTTTTATCCGCGAACTTATGAAAAAAAAAAAAACACTACCCACAATCCTAAGCGTAGCAGCAACGTCTGCAGATTGGTCCAATAGAAACGTACCATAGAAACGTTTACCTTACTGGCGAACGGCTAGAGCTAACGTTATAACAACAATGGCAGGCTACACCCGCAGCTGTTGTTGTAGTGTACCCTTTCCTCAGGTTTGACGTTTCCACTTGAGAGTTTTCATTTACCATCCGAACCACATCGATTGTCATATGTGACTTCAGGCAGGTTGCGGAGAGATTTGGTCCAGCGGTATCTATCGGACTCCGCCATTGTAAAAAGCTAACCGGAAGAGCCGTATCCCTACTAAAAGACGTACTTCCGGTCTTCAATTTTTTCGTGACATAGGGCTCTGGAAGGCCAGAAATCTCTCAAATTTCTTCAAAAATAACTTTATTTGTGTTCAACAGATGAACGAAATCTTGCGGGTTTGGAACTACATGAGAGCAAGTAATTAATGACTTTACCTTTAAAATTATGAATCAAAAATTAAAACAAATTGGTTGGACATTAAAGCATGTAAATAACAATTTGATATAAAATTTAGCGAATTTAACAAACTTTAACAGTAAATGAGAGAGATAGAGACGAGAGTTACTCAAGCGGTCCTCCGTGTTGTTTGAGGATGTGCTGCAGTTGTCATGGTAACTCTACTCTCTCTCAACTGCCACCCAGAATTTAGAAAATGCAGCTTAACTATTCAATACTTTTACACAATGTTTTAACTCATAACAAGTAAAGTCCTGGTAAAGTCCCATTTCACTCGGCAGCCATCTTTGAAACGCCTCTAGGGCATATGCAGCTCCAATCTCTTTGAAGGGGGAAACATCAAATTTTCCAAAACTGTTCGCCAAGCTTACGATTAAAGGTCGTATTTAAGATTACCAATGAAATCTGACAACAACTGTCTAATAAATTTAGTTTCTACATGCTCGAATCATGACAGTCGTTGTTATAAGTAATTAAAAAAAATACTCAATGTAGGCTGGTCACAACATGTCTGAGTTTTTAACTGAATTATAAACTAAACAAGTTCCCTGCTCAAGGACAGACTAGTCTATTGGTTTGAACCAGTTGCATAAACATAGCCATATGTTAAGCCTGTGAATTAAAGAAAGAGCATGACCTGCTAGCGGTTAGTCAATGGGTAATCAGTCTTACTTTTTAGTATCAAATCACATTAGACCAATCTACGTTTTTATGTAACTAACTTTTTAACAGTTAACTAACTAACAGTTATGTCCTCCCCATGTCAGCCCATGGGCGCACAGATGGGTGCAAATGCATTTGCTATTTAAAAAACGTGGCGCAGGACGTGAAAATGATAACTGCGTCAGGCTGAAACTAGCAAAAAACACTTGCCTGGTGCCATATTATGCCGGATGTTTGATAGGGACCTAAGACTTGTATGTTTTCCAGTTCTCAGTTTAGACTTGAGTGTCCAAGGAGAATAAATACCCGGTTTCATAGACAAGGGTTAAAACCTAGTCCCAGACTAAATGCATGTGTGAGCTGTTTTAAAGCAACTTGCACTGAAATATCTTAAAATATGTCAGTGCCATTGTTTTTTCTCAAGATGCAAACCAGAAATGTTTTAATAACCAGCAATGCTTAATCCTGGCTTAATCTAAGCCCTGTTTTTCCCCCTGAAATATTATTAAAAATATTATTTATTGTAACATTCATCATATTTGACACATTTAAAAATCCAATAGCATCACTGAAGAAATGTCTTCTTGGCAGAGACCCGGGAACTTCAGCGTTAAAGGGCCTATTATGACACAGGCCTTGAATAGCTGAGATGGTTTGGTATGGCATTCGGCCAAAAGAGAGGTGGATCTGCCTCAGTTACAGCTGAATCATAGTTTTGCTTTATTTTTCTTTGAATAGTAGCCTAATTCAGATTATATGGAGTTTCGACACACTAAATTTGATCGTATGCTTATAGTTGTCCTTAATCTATGTTAGTCATGGAATTAATGTGGCATTTATGTATGAATGCATGTATTTATTTATTTATTATACACTACCATTCAAAGGTTTGGGGTCAGTATGACTTTAACTAAATTAATAATTGTATTAAGAAAGGATTAATTAAATTGATCAAAAGTGACAGTAAAGACATTTATCTTTTGGACTTTTTAGTCATTAAATTATCCTGAAAACAATATTACAGTTTTCACAAAAATATGAAGCAGCACAACTGTTTTCAACATTCATATTAATATTAAATGTTTCATGAGCATCAAATCATATTAGAATGATTTCTGAAGGATCATGTGACACTGAAGACTGGAGTAATGATGCTTTAAATAAATTACATTTGGCAATATATTCAAATAGAAATCAGTATTTTAATACTTCACAATATTACTTATTTTTATCAAATAATTGCAATCTTTGGTCTAAACTTTTGTAGTGCATAAATGTGATATTTATGGAAACTTAAACAGAATAAAACAATTGAAAAGATAATTGAGACTTTATATCTCACAATTCTGCCTTCTTTTCTTGGAATTCTGACTTTTAACTCCCAATTGCAACTTTATATCAGGCAATTCTGAATATAGCTCGCAATTGCTGACAAGTCAGAATTGTGAGATAAAAATATTTTTTGATTTAGTTGCGGAAACAAGCTTCCATAGATATTGAATATTGACTTAATTGAGAAAAAAAAACAAAAAAAAAAACACAAAAGTATTTAATAATAATTTCCCCTCCCTCCCCACAATTTTTATCTTTCATTTATTATGACCTTAAAAATGGCACTAAACCTTTGGCAAAAAAATTTGACACTTGTTGACCGGTTCTGTTATTAGAGCACAAAGTACAAAAGAAGTATCTATCAACTCAACACAGTCACAGTCTAAAGACTGCAGATTAACGTTAAAAACAACTCGAGAAATTAAAAAGCGGCGCAGTCAAGCAGGCAGTGGAACTTCTAAATTCAACACCTCGGAAAGAACAAGTAGTTTGGCCAGCGTTAAATATATCAGCGTGCTTGAGTTACGCATGCCAAGATCCCTCTTAAATGACACGCGCACGAGACACGGCCACTCCATCTACTATTAACGGCAAATGAACTTGTCACACATCCCAGCCTAGATGTACACACACATAAATAAAAAGTGCTGCGTAAATCAGAAACTGATGACGTGGCAGAAGGCTGGAGAGTACACATGAGGCGGCGCATGCTTTCAATCACTCTGAACTCCCATTGGACACGGAGGAACCGAAGAGACACGAGCAAAGATCAGACCAGCATTTCAAGACGGATCCAAGTGCAGAGTAACAAGATCACTCCCACACCCGAATAAATAAATGGTAAGAGCATGCCAAGACATTTCAAACTGAAAAATTCTTTTTTTAACTTTAATTCATATAGCTGCCAAGTTCATAAATGAATTACATTGACATTAATTCAACTTATACACTTCTGCTTTAGAAATCTGCTCTAAAAACATTACTATTAACTATTACTAAAATAATAATATAATAAATAATAATAATAAACAACTTTTACTATGGCATTGTGAATTGTGAAGTACTAAAACTGAATTTAAAATGAATAACTTTATAAATTTCGATAATAGTCAAGCACATTTGATTTGTTTTGCACTTTTCACAATTCACATCATTAATCTTTATAATACCCTTAATGACTGTCCACATGTAGCAGATTAGAGCACTTGAGATTTGCTATACAGTATTAAAATGTACGAAATTATAAAAGGGATGAAAATTTTTCTTTAATAAATAATTTTATTATTGGCTGCTATACTATAATTCTTAAAGGGATAGTTCACCCAAAAATGAAAATTGTGTTACCAGAGTTGGCGTCCCAGTTGGTATTTCTTCAGCTGAACACAAACGATGATATTTAAAAAAATGTTCGTAATCAAACAATTGACGGTAGCCATTGACTTCCATAGTATAATTTTTTTTTTTACTACTATGGAAGTCAATGGCTACCGTCAATTGTTCGATTACCAACATTCTTCAAAATATCATCTTTTGTGTTCAACAGAGGAAAGACACTCATTCAACTCAACAACTCAACATCCTTTTAAGTGTGAAACTTGATCTTCACATATCATACGTATTGTTTGGAAAGTTTAGAAGCCGTAAAAAGATGTGCTCTTACCAGGGCTGCATGAGGGCCGACACAAACCACTCGCCTTCCTTCTGACATGGCTTCTATAGTCCATTTTAATTCCTAACACATATCCAACACACCACTCATATGCCTCTTCTCATAACCTGAATACACTCCGGCGCTTCATCCATAACACTGATACTGGGGAAATTCTACACCGGGGTAATCATATTTCACATAGACACAGACCCCTCCCAAAGCCCAGGAGCTGTCAGCCAAAACACACACGCCTGAGAGAGAGAGAGAGAGAGAGAGAGAGAGAGAGAGAGGGAGGGAGGGGGGGGGGGGGTGACCATTCGGGGGGGGGTGACCATTCGGAGACGTGGGAACATTTCCATATTTTCTCTCAGTTGCTGATGGCATGGTGTGTGTGTGTGTGTGTGTGTGTGTGTGTGTGTGTGTGTGTGTGTGTGTGTGTGTGTGTGTGGGGGGGGGTGGGGGGGGGTGGGGGGGGGGGGTCACTGTACAGACAGTAAAGATATTACGCATATGCGGTGTACGGTTACGGTCAGCGGGGGTTAGGGGGAGAGCGAACGAGTGCTGGATATCCCCGAGCTGTCACATTTCACAGCTGATCTCTTCAGCATCTCAGCAAGCTCAGGCTGTTTGATGCTTCAAAAAGAGATCGAAAACAAATCCATATGATTTAGTCCAAATTTTCTGAAGAGACACAATCGCTTTATATGATGAACAGATTAAATTTAGGCTTTTATTCACATATAAACATTGATCAGCGAACATATACAGAAGCTCAAAACATGCTTGACGTGTGAGAACAAATCTCATTGGTTCTTGCAGAAGCTCAAACGTGATGCGTAACACGAGAATGAACCTCATTGGTTCTATAAAATGCTACCAAAAGTGAGTGTTTCCTATTACACTTCTACTACCAACTTTTGAGGGGAGCGGGACATTCAAGACAACCCTGAAAAATCGATTCCAATCTACTGTTAAAAGTCTGAATAGCTATTTGGCTTTTGGTTAACAATAGCATTTACTAATAGTATTTATCTTGAAAACTTTGCAGACCTTTTACATTCACAAACATCTATGTAACACACTGAATGAAAGGTAATATCTGAAAAAGCATAATAGGGGCACTTTAAGTCAAGACCAGGAATTACTGTGCATGTTTGAAGCTGCTGATCGTGTTAATGCATTGGTTTTGTGTATCCGTGTGTCAGGTCACCTTGGGTCTGGATGAGGTGAAGGACTTTTCCTGTGATTTGTCGGATGGCATCCTTATCAGAGACTTTGGGCTCCTCGTTCAGTCTTTCCAGCTGACTCAGCAATATCAGCACCCGGGAAGCACTGGGAATACAGGAAACCATCACAACAGGCCAAGTGAACACTGGCAAAGCTCACTACGTGTATTAGTAAAGATGTTTCAGGCAGTCAAAAAACTGTAAACTGCATATCGCCATCATCATAGAGCTGCCTGTGTGTGTGTGTGTGTGTGTGTGTGTGTGCGTGTGTGTGTGTGTGTGTGTGTGTGTGTGTGTGTGTGTGTGTGAAGTTGGAAACAAAAACTAACCTTTTTTCTGCTGCCATTTTGGGTTTATTCATTTCTTCTCACATTCAATAAAACGTCAAACTGACTGCTGAGGGGGGGAAATGTAGAAATGCATTAATACATTAAATCTAATCTAATTTATAAAGAGAATTAATTCACACTATTGCATTAAAATCAGTCCGAGTTTATACAGCAACATAGGCCACTTTATACGGTCTTAAATCAAGGGAGGAAAAAACAAAAAAACAGCAGCAAAAATCTTAATCAAGATCACCGGCTGTGTCTCAAAACCTGAGCAAACTACCCAGCTACCTAGATGAAAACACTCTTGTGCATCAGTGCCTACTGAGCTGCCAAACTAGGCAACATTGCTGGGCATGAAGGCCTACTGAGCTTCCTACCTAGACAGCATTACAGCATTTCTGCCTATAAAGACTATAAAGACTTCATTTTTAGGCATCACACCCCTAGAGAGCTTCCAATATATACCGCATTTAGGGTGTCAAAGCCTATTTCAGAGCAGTTTTGGTCATCAAAATCTACCGAGCTTCATAACTAGATAAACATGTTGGCCCTTGCTGTCCACATTTTTAAGCATAAAACTCAATATTTTGTTGTATATTATAGCCTGCCCACACAGACAGCATTTTCAGGACATGAAAACCTACTGTGCTTTCAGTCTGGACAGCCATTTTAGGGCATATTAGGCTCCCCAAAAAGCTGTCCATGTAGGGAGCACATTAGATTTTGAGCCAAGGCCAGTAAATGTGCAAGTACAGTCAACTCCTATTTAAATGCTGTCAGAGGAGGTTGGCTATATATTACAGTCAGATTCAGATCAGCTAATGAATAATTAATTCAGTCATTATTAATTATTAAGTTGATAAAACCCCTCCTGTATGACTGAAGTCCACTCATGATCATGTCAGATCCACCTGTCCTACAGAGAAAGCTCCAGTGTTAGCACAGATACGCTAACAGGACAGCTGATCACTGTCACTGGCACAGAAATAAAACTACATGCGAGCACCGACCTTTAAAGCATGCGAGAGCTGCGCCATCTGAACTCCTTACAGCGCGATCTCTTGGCAGCACAGACACAACATAAGCCCCCTGATGGTGTTATTATTATTGACTCTAACCCCCGACACACTCGGAAGTGAGGGCGCGTCCAGTAACAGAGCTGGCGCAGAATCCAGGATCTACACCTCATGTGTCACATCAGAGTCTGACGCACAGATGGACTACAGATCAGCGTCCAGACTCAGCGCTGCGCAGCTTCTAGCGTGACTAACGTAATATATAACACATATACAGTAGTGCGTTCAAATCGATGAATCGCATCTAACATAAAATTGTGTTTATATATGTCTTTGTTTGTTTATATATATATATATATTTCTAGATTTGTATATTATTATAATTTATTATATATTTCTAGATTTGTATATTTAAATATAATAATATATACATTTATAATCATATCACAATTTCACACGTTTTAAAAACATCTTGATACATTATTTTATTACGGTAAATTGTTTTTAATTTTGTTATTTTTTATTGTTTTTTATTCCTTTACTTTTTATTTTTTATCATGCATTTATTTATTTTACTTTATATATGTAATCTATTACTTTACTAATGTGAAATATTTTTATGCATGTGTATTTTCAAGTTTAATAATAAAACAGTGCAAGAAAATGGGTCTCCCATACCATACCTCTACACAAGATTATATTTTTTGAACTAAACATGCATTTTTTTTTTTTAAAATATCTCATTCTGGCAGGACTTTAACTGGCCGGAAATCGTTAAATATTATAATTATTATAAGCTGTAAATTATATAAAAGGCTTTATTCATAGATTAAACATTTTGATAAAAATATATAATGTTTATATCCATAAAAAAATAACACGTTAAAACAAACAATCTTACATATTTTACAGCTTCAAAGCTCAGAACTACATGTCCCAGAATGCAAATCACAATATGATGTCATTCACAGGCGTCCGCTGCAGCAGCGCTGTTTATTTGCAACAGCACAGAAAGACTGCCTTTCTAAAGGTATTGTATTTATTTACCCTTTGAAGGTCTTTTGTAAATTAATATGTTACTTCAAATGTTGTAAAGTATACATTTAGCAGTAATGATATTATTAGGGCTTAGTGAGCTTAGCATTTATCGCTTTTCGCTAATGTCATCAGGCTATTTGTTTATGTGCAGTTTGACACATCGATTTTGGTTCTGCAGTTAAATAATTTTACCAAATCAAACGTGTAATTAATATCCTATTATATCCATTAAAACGCACACTCACCTGAATTCAAAGACGATTCGTCGTCGACCAGTAACGACAAAGGGAGGTTGCAGAACAGTGACTATGAGTTCTCCACAAGTGTACTTATTTAAGTACAGTATTTAACTTAGCAAAATACTAGAGTTTGTTTGAGTGTCTGTGCCTATGGTCTGTCATGCTTGATTGTTGCTTGAAGAAATACCCAATTTGGACATATTTAGTTGTGCTCAAAAACTAGTGACCTGCTTACCGAGACCGCATCATGTGGTGCTGCATATTGCCCCAAAATGTGTCTATAGGTTGGTAACTCACAAGGTTGAGACATCTGTTGTGCTGAAACCCAGTTATTTAAAAACACTAGCCTAAATTTGAATCATGCAAACTGTTAAAGTGGCCCTCACGCTCAGTCTGAAGTCTTGAAAAGTTCCATTGTTTACTTAATCATGTGCATTATTAATTCAATATTCTGTCTTTCCCTTATATTCCCTAATTTGTCAAATTAATATGTGCTTGTACAAGATATTAAAGGGATAATTCACCCAAAAATTAAAAATTCTGTCATTATTTACGTTCCAAACCCATAAGACTTTCGTTCATCTTTGGGACACAAATTAAGATCTTTTTAATGAAATCAGAGGCTACGCAACTAACACTTTGACGCTTCAAATAGTTCATAAAGAGATCGTAAAACTAATCTATATGAATTGAGCGGTTTAGTCCACATTTTCTGAAGAGACACGATCACTTTATGATGAACAGATTGAATTTATGCTTTTATTCACATATAAATATTCCTCAACTCACACATCAGTTGAGGTTCAAGCATGTTCGCTTGACGTGCGAGAACCAATGAGGTTCATTCTCGTGTTACGCAGCACGTTTGAGCTTCAGCAAGAACCAATGAGGTTCATTCTTGTGTTACGCATCACGTTTGAGCTTCTGCAAGAACCAATGAGGTTCATTCTCGTGTTACGCATCACGTTTGAGCTTCTGCAAGAACCAATGAGGTTCATTCTCGTGTTACGCATCACGTTTGAGCTTCTGCAAGAACCAATGAGGTTCATTCTCGTGTTACGCATCACGTTTGAGCTTCAGCAAGAACCAATGAGGTTCATTCTTGTGTTACGCATCACGTTTGAGCTTCTGCAAGAACCAATGAGGTTCATTCTCGTGTTACGCATCACGTTTGAGCTTCTGCAAGAACCAATGACGTTCAGTCTTGTGTTACGCATCACGTTTGAGCTTCTGCAAGAACCAATGAGGTTCATTCTTGTGTTACGCATCACGTTTGAGCTTCTGCAAGAACCAATGAGGTTCATTCTCGTGTTACGCATCACGTTTGAGCTTCTGCAAGAACCAATGAGGTTCATTCTCGTGTTACGCATCACGTTTGAGCTTCTGCAAGAACCAATGAGGTTCATTCTTGTGTTACGCATCACGTTTGAGCTTCTGCAAGAACCAATGAGGTTCATTCTCGTGTTACGCATCACGTTTGAGCTTCTGCAAGAACCAATGACGTTCAGTCTTGTGTTACGCATCACGTTTGAGCTTCTGCAAGAACCAATGAGGTTCATTCTTGTGTTACGCATCACGTTTGAGCTTCTGCAAGAACCAATGAGGTTAATTCTCGTGTTACGCATCACGTTTGAGCTTCTGCAAGAACCAATGAGGTTCAGTCTTGTGTTACGCATCACGTTTGAGCTTCTGCAAGAACCAATGAGGTTTATTCTCGCGAGTCAAGCACTTCGGTTGAGCTTCTGTATATGTTTGTTATGTTCATCATATAAAGCAATCGAGTCTCTTTTGAAAATTTTAACTAAACCGCTCAATTCATATAGATTAGTTGTATGATCTCTTTATGAACTTTTTAAAGCGCCAAAGTGGAAGTTTCGTAGCTGTCAATGGAGGGACAGAAATCTCTCAGATTTCATCTAAAATATCT
This sequence comes from Meda fulgida, assembly GCA_030578275.1. NCBI lineage: Eukaryota > Metazoa > Chordata > Actinopteri > Cypriniformes > Leuciscidae > Meda > Meda fulgida. The sequence goes on from CM060623.1 coordinate 4,227,055, forward strand.
TCATGCTTGTTCCAAGGATAAACGACAGTCTTACTATCCCTTTAATAAAAATTGTTTAAATGGACAGATTTTTTTATGGTCGTAGCTGTCTCAATGGTGATGAAGTCATCGGTAGAGGAGGAGGAGGGAGGTTGGGGTCTCGGGATCCCAGAGAAGATGAGAAACAATGCCGACTGGGTGGACGTCACCAAAGAATTCAAAGGAGCCTGTAAAGGTGTGTGTCTGTGTGTGTGCACTACGTGGCAAAACAAATGGGCCAAGCCAAAAATTGCAAAATATTTAGTGGTCTTTTTATGTTTTTTTCACAAAGCACTGGTCAGGAAATTAGCAAGATTGGACTAATACTGTAGATAAAGGAACTTAGCACGCAATTGCCTTCCCTAACTCTCAGACAGCTTTTTTACAGGAAGAAGAGTCAGTGTTGTTCTACTCAATGTTTATGGCTTCAAACAGAGTGGTTGAAAGACCAAATATTCACTACAGGACTTTGATCAGAGTCCAGATTTGAACCAAAACATGAGCCTGAACCAACTTCCCATATTCTGCCAAAAACTTCATTCTGTCTTTGATGTTTTTCTGAGAGCAATGGCTTTTTTAGTAGTGCATTTGGCTACATTTTGCTAATTTTCTGACCAATAATTTGTGGTTAAGATAATTAAAAGCTTAGTATTTAGCCAGTTTGGGTTCATCTTTTTTTTTTTGTTGCATAGGAGTGTATGTCTTTCATGGGCATGACAAAGCTGTGAGTTATCATTGGCTGAACTCTGCAGTAGATGTCAATGTCAATGATCACAACGGTCTTTTCTCAGAATAGCCATTTTCCATAAAGCCCTGAGAAACACAGGGAGAAAAATATGCCTTGTTTATGTAACATTTACATTAATATTCAAACCAGATTTCCCAAAACAAGCAAAAAATGTCCATGTATCCTGCAACTGCCAGTTATTTATAAAATTAAAAAGTTACAGTATATTCCTAAACAGGATGGAGACTTCATATCCCATTACAGACAATAATCTGATCAGTGATTTGTGATTCATGAGGATATTGTCTCTTGCATTAACTTTTTTTTTTCTCCCCCAAATGATCTGGAGAAATGTTAATTGCATGTAGGATCCATCATCTAAAAGTGCAATGAGGCATGGCTGCAGAAATTTAGCTTATTACCATTTATGGTCACTAAGAGTTCTAAAATGAACTTTCCCATGCGAGCTTGACCACATCACGATTAAGCTCCAGCACTGCGCCATAAGTCACCTCAACACATCTTTTTGGCTTTTGGACAGTGCTGGTGCCATCAGTCATGTTTTATGGTGCTCACGTGTCGATCAATCTTGTAGTGAAATGCTGTACAGTAACTGAATTTGCTGATTAAATGAGTTTGTTTTTGCAGAACTCAAACTTGGCGAGTTGCTCCATGACAAACTGTAAGAAATTTGTATTTTTTTGAGCAAAGAAATACTTTTACATGTAATGCAACGTTTGGTGCATTCACTCTGTATATGTAATGCTCATGTTCCTTAGGTTTGGTCTGTTTGAGGCGATGTCAGCCATCGAGATGATGGATCCGAAGATGGATGCTGGGATGATCGGAAACCAAGTCAACCGTAAAGTCCTCAACTTTGAACAAGCTGTTAAGGTAGCACTCGAAAGAGCTGGCTTCACCTCACTCCTGATATTTAAATTTGATCTCGTGGAGTGATGTAATTGTAATAATGAACCTGAATAAAGTGAGTTTAAAGGGTTACTCTCTATGTATTTTTTTCTCCTATTTCTTATTCCTTCTGTCTTCCTCTTTTTCTGAAGGATGAGGCCATACGAGTGAAGGATCTGAGTATTCCTGAGCTCATCGGGATCATGGACACATGTTTTTGCTGTCTGGTCAGTATTGATATCACCAAAAACAAAAATTGTGTTTCATGAAGCTGTGTATCAATTGCAAGTAAAAAAAAAAACATTATAATAATAATAATAATAATAAAGTTGTCTGTAATGATAATAATACAAAAAACTATATATATATATATATATATATATATATATACACACACACACAAAAGAGAGAAAAAATGCGCATTTAACAATTAATTTTTATTAAGGAAGAAAGTATTAAATTGATCAAAAGTGACAAGAAAAACATTTATAATGTTTGGGTGAATTTATAATGGGGGGGGGGTAGAAAAGATTGGAAGGGTAGAGATAATGGGGGGGGGGGGGGGGAGAGGGGGTGAAGGGGAAAGCACTTGGTTTACATTAACTGTTGAATTTGTAAAAAAGTTATGAGGGGATTCCAGGTTTCTTTAAAGGCAGATATATTGTTCTTTTTATGAGCTATGGTTTCTTCTGTCAAAATAAAGTCTGTAATTAAATTAATCCAGTGGGTGAAATGGCAAGATGATTTCCATTTCCAGTTTTGAAAGATTATTTTTTTAGCGACTGCTAGAGAAACAAGGACTGGGGTTTTGTATTTGGAAGGGATAGAGCTATCTGAAGTATCCCCTAGGAGACAGAGTGCAGCCGATAGTGGGACTCTGCAGTCCAGGATCGAGGATAGTGTATTAGTTAATGTGGTCCAGAGAGAGTGAACAGGCTAAGCCAGATGGCGTGAAAATAGGTGTCTGTGCTCCCAGAGGTGCACTGTGAGCAGGTGTCTGTGTCAGAAAATCCCATTTTGAATAGTTTGCTCTGAGTGATGTGGGTTCTGTGAATAGTTTTATATTGTATGAGTTGTAAATTGGTAAAATGTTGAAAACACAACTGTTTTCAACATTGATGAGAAATGTTTCTTTAAATCAAATCAGCATATTAGAATGATTTCTGCAGGATCATCTGAGACTGAGATGGTAGTTTATGCTAAAGAAAGCAGTGGCTGGAAAAAGCTGCATTTGAGTTTACTGACTGTATTGAATATTCTGTCATCTGTCTCAGATCACATGGCTGGAGGGGCATTCTCTGGCTCAGACTGTGTTTACGTGTCTATATGTTCATAACCCGGATCTTATTCAAGACCCTGCTCTTAAAGCCTTCGCTCTGGGCATCCTCAAGATCTGCGACATCGCCCGTGAGAAAGTCAACAAAGCCGCTGTGTTTGAGGAGGCAAGACACATTCAGTTGTCTAATGTGACTCTTGTTCAAATTGTCTTGTTTTATTAAAGTGCCCCCATTATGCTATTATAAATGTTTCCATATTTTGTTTTGAAGGTCTCCTACAATTGGTTTACATGCACCCAAGATAAAAAAAAAATACATACATTTTCTAGTAATATACATTGCAGCTTCACCTCTTTTCTCACAGTGTCTGAAACGTTTTGATAAAGGATTCAGTCTCTCTAAACCCCTCCTTTCTGAGAGCTGCTCTGCTCTGATTGGTCAGATGGCCCAGTCTGTTGTGATTGGTCAAGTCAAGTCACCTTCATTTATATATATATATATTTATATCATTTACAGGGCTTTTACCAATATAGATTGTTTCAAAGCAGCTTTACAGTGATGATAGGAAATTAAAGTAACAGAGATTGTTTTGGCTTTAAAGCAGCTCTAGAATAAAGTTATTGTCCAGCTAAAGTTAGTTTTGATTGATTCCGCATCAATTCCAGTCCTCATCCTTTGGAAGTGCATTCAAAAGATTTGCAGTGCAGAAAACAGCGTCTTCTCAGCATGGATAACACGAACCGAACTCTTCCTGGCCTCAGCCACAACTACAGTGTTTGAGGGTCAAAGTAGACGTCGTGCGCGGGCAGCCAATGAAGACCGTAGGCTTTAAATCTGTTACAAACCTGCGTAGGTTTGAGGAGGAAGTGAGACTGGAATTACTGACGACTTGTTTCAGGCGGTTCAAAATCGATTCTTTCTTTTGGGGGACAACAACTTTATTTATCGTGCACTTTGATTTTTAAAACTCTGCCGACCTTTTATATTCACAAACAGCAATATTACACACTGCATGAAAGGTAATATATGAAAAAGCATAATGGGGCACTTTAAGTTAAATATGTCTGGTGTGATTACTGACGATATGTAGATTATTTATGAATGAACCCATTGGAAGACCTTTGGAAATATTTAGTTACGGTGTGGCCATTAGTCACCATTTATTTTTATTGTAATTGAATTTTTCTATTGGTTTATTCAGTGAATATGATTTTTTTCTGTTTTCCAATCACAGGAAGATTTTCAGGCCATGACTTACGGCTTTAAAATGGCAAATAATGTAACAGATCTGAGAGTGACAGGTGGGTGTAAAGACCGATCTTGATTGTGATTTTTAAATAAAATAAAATGATTTTAGTATTTACTTTTATTTTTAATTATTTTTCACTGTTTCTCACAAATCCTGACAAAAAGTGACATCAGCACATTAGAATGATTTCTGATTGATCATGTGACACTGAAGATTGCAGTAATGGAAGTGTAATTTTAATGAATTATATTTTAAAATATATTACAATACAAAAGGTATTTTAAATTGTAATAATAATTCACAATATTACTGTTTTTACTGTATTTTTGATCAAATAAATGCAGCCTTGGGTGAGCAATAGACTTACAAATGAAAATAACAGTAAAAATAATTGAAGGGTAAATGTTCTTAATTATCATTAAAATAATGCAGGGGTGTCAAATTAGCCTACATGTTTTTGTAAGATTTTGTTGTTCAGTCTTTTCATTTCACCATTTCAAATTTCGATAGGAATGCTAAAAGATGTTGAGGATGAACTTCAGAGGAAAGTGAAGGTATGGTGACTCCATCTCAAGACTTATCACTTTACTTCTTAGCTTTTCCTTCTTTTTTCTTGACTTGTTAAATATTTGTTTCTTCATTTTTCTTTTCTTTTTCTTTTTTTTACAGAGTACACGCAGTCGACAGGGTGAACAAAGAGATCCTGAGGTGGAACTGGATGTAAGTACATAATCATCTCCCCGAATACTAAACTTAAAGGTATAGAGGAGGATCTTTCCGAATTTTAGAGAAGACTCGCCCTCTCCAATTTTTTAAAAAATGCACATGCGCAACACTCTATTTGCTCCCGAGAGGGAACGCCTATAGCATCGCTAAGCATAGCTTACATTAACTTTTACTAGCAGTGATTTTAAATGGATTTCTCCAAATAGCATGACAAACTTTACCTGTCTAGTGGAATCTTTGCGACTGCGGCATCATGGGAAGCCCAACCTGTGCTTTAGCGCACGCCAGCATGTGAAATATTCACCCAAAATCACTCTGGTCTTGTTTCTATATCCTGCTGCCTTTCTCTTCTTATCATACACTTCGTATACATTTTTTGTCTTTCGACCCTCAGCCATTTTCAAAGGAATGGCTGAAACCGTAACTCATCACACATAATACACCTGAAAGTGCGCATGCCCAGAAAGCGAAAACTACATAGGGACGAGCACGTACGACGGCCTTACGTAAACATATCACCAGAATGATTGACACTTAGGTGGACCGATAGTATAGGCTACCCACCCGGAAAAATAAAATCCTCCGCTATACCTTTAAGAGAAAGAGATGTGTGAATGCTTTGGGTGAAATCGGCGTGTATTATCATCCAGACAACAGCACTGTACAGAAATCCTGAGAGCTTTGATTATCATCCTTCTCTTTGCCTTCAGCATCAGCAATGCTTGGCTCTGTTCAGTCGTGTTAAATTCACTCGTCTGCTGCTTAGCGCGCTCATCTCCTTCACTAAAAAAGAGGTATGACACTATTAAATTCACTCAAGCATATTGCTTCACAATAAGTTGGTTATCTAATCTTTGATTGGTTGATTGGACATTTAAGACGAGTGCTGTCAGCGAAGCACAGAAGCTGATGACTCAGGCTGCTGACTTGCTGCCCGCGATACACTCCTCTATACAGTATGGAATACAGTCTCAGAATGACACAACCAAAGGAGGTAACAGTCTAAAAACAATTAAAACAATTTTCTTTTATTTGGCTTGTGGAGCTTTCTAATTCCCCAAATGTACACACCATGCTTTTTCCAGATCACCCAATCATGATGGGTTTCGAGCCGCTGGTTAACCAGCGCCTGCTCCCGCCCACTTTCCCGCGCTACGCCAAGATCATTAAGAGAGAAGAGATGGTCAACTACTTCAGCAAACTCATTGAGCGTATTAAAAATGTCTGTGAGGTCATCAACATAGCCAACCTGCACAGCATCTTGGTAAAATAAGTCTGTATTAACACATGCATTCTGTGGTAGTATTCGACAGAAATGTTACTAATCCTGCCGAGTGTTTGCGGTTTCAGGATTTCTTCTGTGAGTTCAGTGAGCAGTCTCCATGTGTGATGTCTAGATCTCTGCTACAGGTAAGACCAACTTCCTCTTCTCTGGTCTCGAGGACAAAGTTCTCTAAACATCTGAAGCTTGTGTTTTACTCAAAGATCTGGAATATATAGAAACTACAATTCTTTAATGACTGTTTTAAATGTATATAGACAACGTTTTTATTCAGACATATGTTCAACTGATGTAATTAAAGAAGTATCATCTGAAATTGTTTTGCATTCATCTTAAATTCAGCATAAAATGTAAGTTCCGATCGTATTGTGACGTATATCCGAGTGAAACGGCTTCTTGAATGAGGAAAGATTGTTGGGCCGGACTCAATTTTGTCCTTTGGGAATTGATTGGATGGTTGTGGTTTGCTATTGCTGTGACAGGTTGCCCAACTGCAAGAGGAAGGGAAAGTTATTTTAATGAAAGATTATGAGGGCACATAAATTGTTTAAAAAAATAATATGTAAGGATAAATAATTTATAAAAGAAAACACTGCAAACAGGAATTCATGGTGACTTTAAATGTCTTATATAGCCTTTTTTAATTGTATGACTTATTCACTCTTTTTCTCAACACAAAATCGAAAATGAAAATTAATGCTTATTTATCAACGAATAACACATTCAACACATAACTATATCACTGATAAAACTGGTCTCGGATAAATGATGTTACACATAGTGACAGAATGATATGATGGTTGATCTTGGCATGTAGATAGTCTGAACACTCACCTGACGTCTGTCTGTCTGTCTGTCTGTCTGTCTGTCTGTCTGTCTGTCTGTCTGTGTCTGTCTGACTGTGTGTCTGTCTGTGTCTGTCTGTCTGTGTCTGTCTGTCTGTCTGTCTGTGTCTGTCTGACTGTGTGTCTGTCTGTGTCTGTCTGTCTGTGTCTGTCTGTCTGTCTGTGTCTGTCTGACTGTGTGTCTGTCTGTGTCTGTCTGTCTGTCTGTCTGTCTGTCTGTCTGTCTGTCTGTCTGTCTGTCTGACTGTCTGTCTGTCTGTGTCTGTCTGACTGTCTGTCTGTCTGTCTGTGTCTGTCTGACTGTGTGACTGTCTGTGTCTGTCTGTGTCTGTCTGTGTCTGTCTGTCTGTGTCTGTCTGTCTGTGTCTGTCTGTCTGACTCTGCATGACTGTGTGTCTGTCTGTCTGTGTGTCTGTCTGTCTGACTCTGCATGACTGTGTCTGTCTGTCTGTCTGACTCTGCATGACTGTGTGTCTGTCTGTCTGTGTGTCTGTCTGTCTGACTCTGCATGACTGTGTCTGTCTGTCTGTCTGACTCTGCATGACTGTGTGTCTGTCTGTCTGTGTGTCTGTCTGTCTGACTCTGCATGACTGTGTGTCTGTCTGTCTGACTGTCTTTCTGTCTGACTCTGCATGAATGTGTGTCTGTCTGTCTGACTCTGCATGACTGTGTGTCTGTCTGTCTGTCTGTCTGTCTGTCTGTCTGTGTCTGTCTGTCTGTGTGTCTGTCTGTCTGACTCTGCATGACTGTGTGTTTGTCTGTCTGTCTGTCTGACTCTGCCTGACTGTGTGTTTGTCTGTCTGTCTGTGTGTCTGTCTGTCTGTCTGACTCTGCATGACTGTGTCTGTCTGTCTGTCTGACTGTGTCTGTCTGACTGTCTGTCTGTCTGTCTGTCTGACTCTGCATGACTGTGTGTCTGTCTGTGTGTCTATCTGTCTGTCTGACTGTGTGTCTGTCTGTGTGTCTGACTGTGTCTGTCTGACTGTGTCTGTCTGACTGTGTCTCTCTGTCTGTCTGTCTGTCTGTCTGTCTGTCTGTCTGTCTGTGTGTCTGTCTGTGTGTCTATCTGTCTGTCTGACTGTCTGTCTGTCTGTCTGTTTCTGTCTGTCTGACTGTGTCTGACTGTCTGTCTGTCTGTGTGTCTCTCTGTCTGCCTGTCTGTCTGTCTGTGTGTCTCTCTGTCTGGCTGTCTGTCTGTCTGTGTGATGCAGACCACATTTCTGATTGACAATAAGAAGGTGTTTGGGACTCATCTGATGCAGGATATGATTAAAGATGCATTGCGCTATTTTGTCAGCCCACCCGTCCTCTCCACAAAGTGAGTGATTATTTCTTTACACTATATTATTTACTCTAATTAATTTGTTGCTTATAAATTATATTTCTGCCTTTGTTTTTTAATTTACAATGTTTCCTGAGGTCCATTTATAATGTTAGGAGTTTTGCATACAAAAATCACATAATTTAGAAAGAAGAGACCATTTTCGGTAACTCTTTATTTTAAGATGTCCTTGTTACAGTGTTAAGTACTGAGTAAAATTAATTAATTACATGTACTCACTATAGGGTTAGGATTGGGGTTTGGTTTGGTGTAGGGTTAGTTGCATGTAATAATGTATCATTTATAGTTATTACTATAGTAACTACATGAAACGTGTAACAAAGTAACACACTGTAAACTAGTTTTACCCCATTTTCTGCCATGATTTTAGCCCACTGATTTAAACACTCTATTTAAATGTGCGTGTCTCCTTTAAGATTTTAACAAGTAAATACCCACTGCTAGCATTTTTTGTGCTAACACTGCTAACAAGTATTATACGTTGAACTCTTTTGAAAACATTTAAACTACATTTTTACTATTAAAGCTGCAGAGATTAACTGATGTTATTCTTAGTCTCGTGATTCTGTTTTAGTATTTCTCCTGCCTGTCCTTATCATCTTGCTAAAATTCACATTTCATGACTCTTTTAAGATGACATTATATTCCCTCACTGTTTTAACGCTGTTTTCACAGATGCAGTTTGAACAATAACCACCAGGCTAAAGATTACATTGACTCCTTTGTCACACACTGCACACGGGTTAGTGATTCATTTTGTTTGATATGTTATTGTAACAGGTGACACTGTTTTTGATTAGATTCATTAAGATTAGATGTTATTTTGTGTCACAGCCATTCTGCAGCCTTATCCAGATTCACGGACACAACAGAGCACGCCAGCGAGACAAACTGGGTCACATACTGGAGGAGTTTGCCACCCTTCAGGACGAGGTGCGTAGATGTGTTTTGTTTGGTTAAAGTTGACATGAATACAAATATTTACCTAATACTTTCTTAAAGGGACAGTTCACCCAAAAATGAAAATTCTGTCATCATTTACTCACCCTCAAGTTGTTCCAAACCTGTATGAATCTGAAGAAGATATTTTGAGGATAATATTAAGTCAATGGGGCCCATCAACTGTTTGGTTACCCATATTCTCCAAAATATCTTCTTTTGAGTTCAGCAGAAGAAAGAAATTCATACAGGTTTTAACCAGGTTTTAAGTAAATGGTTGATGAATTTTTATTTTTGGGTGAGCTATCCTTTTAATAAGTGTTTCTGGTCTTATTCCTCACGATTCATAGGTGTTTACGACAATGAACTAAAAGGGTTTAACAAATTAGATTTATTGCTTTTGTTCCTCTTTTGTAAGCTTCTGCTAAAAGCATAAATGTAAATGTAAGGGTTAGTTCACACAAAAATGAAAGTTCTGTCAAACTTTACTCACTATGTTGTACCAAACCCATCTTCAAACCACAAATTAAGATATTTTAAATCTTTATTGCCCATCCTTTGAAAGTCCACTTAACCAAAACGTCCATGCTTCTGAAAGTCAGCTGCCATCGTGTCCGTTGTAAAGCATCATTGAGTGTGTTTGTTGGTGTTTAGGCTGAGAAGGTGGACGCTGCTCTTCACGGTCTTCTGATGAAGCTGGAGCCTCAAAGGCAGCATTTAGCCTGTCTGGGCACCTGGATCCTCTATCATAACCTGCGCATCATGATCCAGTACCTGCTCAGCGGCTTCGAGCTGGAGCTCTACAGCATGCATGAGTATTATTACATCTACTGGTACGACAGCTAAACAAACTATAGACGGATAAGAATGCACAGGCACACACAAAACATACTATTGTTTATTAGCAAATCGACGCCATCGTTACTGTTCATATCACAGTGTATCAAGTGCCGAGGAAGTCTCCAGTGCTGAAATTCAGATATGGTAATGTGTGTTTGGTTTCCGACACACACTGTAAGCAATAGACATATCACAACAAACTGGCTCATCTGACCAATCAGAGCAGAGTAAGCTTTCGGAAAGGAGGGGTTGATAGAGACTGAATGCTTTATCGAACCATTTCAGACACTGAGAAAAGAAGTGAAGCTGCAATGTATATTATGAGAACGTTTTTTGACCTTGGATGCCTTATGCCTATTGTAGGAGAAATGCAAAACAAAATTAGGAACATTTAAAATAGCATAATAGCACTTAATACATAATAAAAACGTAATAAAATATATTTTTTAAATATACCACCACCAGACATCGCGGAGGAGTAGAAATAATAACATTCATAATTATGATTTCAATATGCTACAAATATTTTTAAATATAATATGTCAGTATTTTGATTATATATTTTATAGGCCTATATGTAAATATGTTGATAGAATTATCGGCTTATCGGCATCAGCCAGTTTTAATATTGGTGCATCCCTGAAAGATTCCTTAAATGAAGCCCAAAGTGCTAGTACGTTAATGTCGGATTTAGTATTTCACATGTAAAGAAGTTAGCCAATCATAACAGGGGTAATTTGCATATAGTCTTAAAGAGACAGTAGCAAAACAGCCTGTTAAATTCTGAGAGTCAGATAAAGATTAAAAAAGTAATGATATATCTTTCTCTCCGTGTATGTTCAGGTATCTGTCGGAGTTCCTGTATGCGTGGCTCATGTCCACGTTGAGTCGAGCCGACAGCTCTCAGATGGCAGAGGAGAGAATCCTGGAGGAGCAGCTGAAAGTACGCAGCAGCAAGAAGAGCAAGAAGAAGAAGAAAGGTTCTTACAGGCCCACGTTCATTCAACAGTTGCAGTTGCTATGGAGGATTGGGATGTTTGAGTCTGACTCGCTCATTGTGTTTCCATTGTCTCCTCAGCTCGTCCTCTGAGTAAAGAGATCACAATGAGTCAAGCTTACCAGAACATGTGTGCTGGCATGTACAAGGTAATGCCTCCTGATACACACACACACACACACACTCATTCACTGGAGTACTAAAGCTGCCAATGTAACATACAGTATTTCAGAGTGGCCTTACCCCCAGGTGCTGCAGTCATTTATTAAAAGGGATACTCCACCGTTTTTTCACATTAAACTATGTTATTTCCTTAACTAAGACGAGTTGATACATACCTCTCTCGTCTCAGTGCGTGCACTAAATCGCTCTGTCTTGCGTCGAAACTTTGTTAGCACTTAGCTTAGCCCAGTTCATTCAACAGGATCCAAGCAGAGCAGCGACCAGACACCTCCACGTTTTCCCTATTTAAATACAGTTACTCGAGTAGTGTAACTCGACCTAGGACGGTGACACAAAATAAAACGTTGCGCTTTTCTAAGCGTGTAAAATGGATAACTAGATTGTATGGCGGAATACCATAGCAAGTGGTCGTGAAAAATCCTCTTCCCAGAGGATCTGCCCGTGTTCTTTCGCCGGCTCCGGTCTGTTCTGGTTCATATCTTTCTTCCCTCTCACGGCCCATAAGAGCTGGTTCCTCCTCCGTGTACTCGGGTTCAAACAGATATGGCTCTGGGTCTGCTACAAACAAGTCATAATCATCTACAAAGTCTGCCATTGCAAATGATCTCTTGCAGTTTGCTAATAGCACAGGTGGTAAAAGTCACGTTGGTTCTATTGACGGAAATGAGAGGGAGGAGGAGAGGGATCGGGGATTTTTTACTGCGCCGAGTCGAAGTGTGTGCCACTTGCTATGGTATTCTGCCATACAATCTAGTTATCCATTTTACACGCTTAGAAAAGCGCAACGTTTTATTTTGTGTCACTGATCTTGGTCGAGTTACACTACTCGAGTAACTGTATTTAAATAGGGAAAACGTGGAGGTGTCTGGTCGCTGCTCTGCTTGGATCCTGTTGAATGAACTAGGCTAAGCTAAGTGCTAACAAAGTTTCGCCGCAAGACAGAGCGATTTAGTGCACGCACTGAGACGAGAGAGGTATGTATCAACTCGTCTTAGTTAAGGGAATAACATAGTTTAATATGAAGAAACGGTGGAGTATCCCTTTAAATCACAATTTTGACTTTGTTCCAAATGTATGTCGAAATTAGAAACATAGTCATCATTGAAGGGATGGATTCGAGCCATTGTATGTGTGTGAATTGTATTTTTAATGTATTTTGAATAAACTAAGTCTTTATTTCTGCAGACCATGATAGCGTTGGATATGGACAGAAAGGTGCGCAAGCCTCAGTTTGAACTGGACAGCGAGCAGGTTCGCTACGAGCATCGATTCGCCCCTTTCAACAGTGTCGTCACACCGCCGCCAGTGCACTACATCCAGTTTAAAGTAGCACTGCTTTTACTCACTTCAAGGTCATGTTTACTGCAACTATCCTGTGCAGAGATTAATGCAAACTGTTTGTGTGTGTAAACGTAGGAAATGTCAGATTTGAAGAAGTACAATCCTCCTCCTCGCTCAGCGGATCTCTATATGGCAGCAAGTAAACATTTCCAGCAGGCCAAACTTATACTTGAAAACGTCACCAGCCCTGATGCAGAGGTACATTTCAAACAGTCCTTACTTTGCTCTGTGAGCCAGTCCAGTCTTAACACAAATATATAGTAGGGATTGGTATTCGGTTTAATATTTATTTTAAAATGTAATTTATTTCTGTGACGCAAAGCTGTATTTTCAGCATCATTACTCCAGTCTTCAGTGTCACATGATCCTTCAGAAATCACTCTAATATGATGATTTGATCCTCAAGAAACATTTCTTATATTTATCAATGTTGAAAACAGTTGTACTGCTTTTTGTCTAAACCGTGAAACTTTTTTTTCAGGATTTTTTAATTATTATAAAAGTTCAAAAGAACAGCATTTATATTACAATTATAAGAAGTTTTTCACAACAATGTAAAAGTCTTTACTGTAATTTATGATCAGTTTAATGGATCCTTGCTGAATAAAAGTTGATTTTTCTGTCAAGGAAATCTTACGGACCTCGCATCTTTTAATGTTAGTGTATATATCACAGGAGAGCTATTTTTGGAGGATATTCAGCCTACATAACTTTGTAGTATTTCCTTTTTAAAAATAATATTTAGACTTTAAAATATGACTCATATTTTCTTTTTGATGGATGGAAAAAAAATTATTATATACAATGGAGACTGTGAAGTCTTACATTGTCATTTATATATTGTGTAAAGAAGGGACTGATATGTTGCTTCATGTTGTAGGTGAACCGCATCCTTAAAGTGGCCAAACCCAATATTGTTGTAATGAAACTGCTGGCTGGAGGACACAAGAAGGAAACTAAGGTACATGTTTATATGAATATTCTGGGTTCAGTAAAACTTAAGCTCTATGGACCGTCTCTGTTACCAGGGACAAAACATTTTAACTCGTCTCTCAGTTTGTAAAAATAATATTGTGTTTTTAGTAATGCATTAATGAGACATCTATTGGGAGAGAGTCTGCAACAGAATAAATGTGACAATAGACGTTTATTTGAAAGTTAGATCCAATATTTCAACTCCTGCCTTGACCATGTGACTTAAAATCAGAAGTTCATCTGCCTAGAGCAGGGATGAGCAAACTCGGTCCTGGAGGAGAGTTTAGCTCAAACACACCTGATCAAACACCTGATCCTGCCTGGAGCATTTTATCAACCTTGAAATCGTTTGGTGCGTTCAAGTCCTCCTGGGAAGTTCGTACTTACGAGGTGGGAAGTCGTGTTTATGACGGCATGTGCGTTCAAGTCACTTTCGTCGGAGTAAGATGGCGGTGTACGTTATCTTAAATAATTACACAAAAATAGAGCACGTTTCTTAAACTCTAGTTCTAGAAAATGAAGAACAAAGAAATGTGCATCAGGTGTGCTTTGGTTTTTTTTTTGTTTTTAATTAATTTATGAAGCCACTGCAAACCTTACCATTACATTACATTGTTATATTATAATGGCATCATATTCGGTGCAGGCAATTAGCTTACTTCACTGAAAATAGAAAAGTCTAGCAATATCACTGCTAAATACCTTTAAGTATTGTGGTATTCCGCCGTGTTTCTCAGTGGCGCCCCAACTCGTACAGATCGGGGCTTAAAGAAAATCCCGACCTCCCCACTGGTGTTTACGACATTGTGGTGGCGTTCAAGTGCGCTTAACTCGTAATTACGATCTATACGAGATGACTTGAACGCACCTATACATTAGCTGGTTCAGGTGTGTTTGATCAGGGTTCGAGCTAACTCTGCAGGACAGCGGCCCTCCAGGACCGAGTTTGCCCATCCCTGGCCTAGCTGAGACGCTTTTGCACCAGGTATTTCTAGGAACTATAGCTCTAGTGTGTTCAGTTCAGTCTTCGAATGTTTCAGCTAGTCGTTCAGTGTGTCCCGGCATTAGACCCTACTCTGACCTGACGCAGGAGCTCATTTAGTTCCCCCAAAAGCTTTTGAAAAAGGCTATGGAAACGTTCCTCCAGTGTGAAAGTTCCTTTTGCCCCACTGCTGAAATGATAATTATTATTTTACAATTTAGTTTTAGTTGAATAATTAGTCTAAGGGTTTTTTCAGACCTGGAGATCGTTTTGCTTTTTTACGAAAAAAGGAATTACAACTGGTACAATTTTGCAGGTTTCTTCTTGGTTCAATTAAATTTCAAAAGGCAACATAAACAGGTCAAATTTTGTTACTCCTCTCATTGGTCCGTGCAGGATTCCTCACATAGACTGCGTTCACACTGTCAGTCCACATCCGATTATTTTTGTATCCGATCTAAATGAATAACTGTCCACACTGTGTATCGAAACTTCAGATGTGATTTGTGTGTCTCGTGTATGGTATATATCAGGAGTTATTAAACAGCAAAAATGCACACGAGACCATAGTAGCAAACTTCATCCATCTTGTTTACTCATTTCACTTCCGTTCTCACACATTACGTCCTTACACAAGGGTTAACACCATTTCACTTTCACTTAGAACACATTAGCTCTTTTTTGTTTTCCGGAATATCTGAGTTGGTTTCCATGGCAAATGACTGCGTTGGTTGGACTACGCCAAAAACAACATGGATGGAAGACACCTCATCACTGGACCACAGAGATGTCTACATCATATTATACATTTTCAGCGGGATCTGTACATCAACAACACAATGCAACCTTGCTTCTGCCATGGCATCTGACTCTGACTCACTCTGTTTTAAGTGGCGTGAGAAACTGACATATAGGGAGAAAAGCAACACAAAATCTGATCAGGGCGATCAGAATGAAACAGGGTTCTGAAAATGAGATTTGAATAGGACTACAAACCACATGAAAGTAGCTTGGAGCTGATTTGTAAAAAATCTGATTTCATGTTTTTTTTCACACTTAATATGATCGTATTCCCACTGGACATGCACAGCAGATGGATGGATAGATAAAAACAGCAGGAATCGCGGCTTCATCAGGACAACATTCTTACCATGTGCCGATTTCAGATAAAAGCAGTTAGGCGGCATTTTAAAAACGTAAAGGCGCCAGACTCTACTTTGCAATCTTTGCTCCAGGTTAATCCATGATTCATTTTGAGACATTAGTATAACAATCACTTGGTGTTTTTCCAATGCCACGTATGTCATCATTGCCCATCAAACACTGTGATAAAGACTAGTTCGTTGGGTTGGATTCCTAACCAAACCTAAACTAACCAAACTAAGGGAGGAAACGCACCAGGTTCTGAAACAAGCTCTCCAAACGAGGGAGGTGTGAAATCGCAGTAAATTAGTTTATAATATGTGCTGAACATTTTTGACATCAAAAAATGATGTCTTGTGGCAACAAACAGCAAGTCACAGATGCTCTTTATAGAGCCAAACTTGAATTCCTTCCAAAAACACATTTTGCATATAGATGAAATGTAATAATGTGAAATTCATTGCATCCTTGTGTTTGTTCTTTGCAGGCCCTTCCTGAATTTGACTTCTCGGCACACAAATACTTCCCCGTAGTCAAGATCATTTGAGATCAGCCGTGTTTCAAGGAACTCTTCTCGTTTACACGAACTGTTGCAGTTCAAGTTAATATTCATAACTGTAATTGTACAGTTAATAAACATGGACTCGCAGTGGTTTAGTTTGAACAGTTCACAAATCATGTTTTTTTTTCTTCCTTTGGTTGATAATATTGTATTAATTTGGAGAAAGGAAAAAAACGTGTTTTCAGTGGCTTCAGAATCAACCCTCACTTCACTCATCAGGTTCAGGTTTGAAAAGGTGCGTACAAAGTACAAAACGTTCAAAATGTGAGATTGTGTCTATCTTGCTGTCCAAAAATGCTCAAATCTCCACGCCAGGAATGCAAATAGAAAAAAAAACACATGCAAATAGAAAAAAACACATGCAAATAGAAAAAAAACACCTGCAAATTAAGAAAACATCATCAGTTTCACAACACACGTGTGCACCAAATACTCACAGCACAACCAAATACAGAAATGCGCTGCAAATAACACAGACCACAACGGAAATGTTTCCGGGGGAACCAAATAAGTGACGAACCCGGCTGGGACGTGTTTATTGCTCGTGAGCATCCCAATGCCCTACTCCCTTCGAAGGGCAGACGGCAGAGCTCTTCAAGTGGGACTTTGGAGTGAGCATGGCACTAGTGTGCCATTTATGTAGCCGTTTGTAACGCATTTGATGAAGGGAGCAACGAAAGACAACGTCATTTCCAACATAATTATTTTCTCCTGGGAGGTTCCCATGACAACGGAGCACGTTGTCCATCAGCTGAATAGGCGTTCTGACGACAGAAATATATTTCTGTTAACGGTTGCAAATAATTTTTTTATTTTTACTTTACAAAAAAACTGTTAAAATATGCGTTTTATATATCCGTTATATATCTGTGTGTCAGTGTCTCAACTTTAAAACTTTGGACCCTACATTACCTAACATTTCTTATGAAACTATTCTATTCTTTAAAATTTAAACATAACATGAAATAATTTGTATAGTGTAACAATGTATAAATTATATATTGCCTTCATGTTCTTCTTCTTTATCTCTTTTATTTATTTGAGTTTTCAGCTCATTGTTCTTTTCTCATTTGTATACATGGATTTTTTGGCGACGTCATCACTGCTTGCGCACGCAACCAGGAAGCAAAAGACCCGCGGTCTTCGTAACGGAGTAAAGGGTTTAGGGAGCGCATCTGACCTCAACACGCAAAAACCCGGTGCAGCAAAGTATTTGACGAGCTGCACATGACCACATAGCACGTAGTTTTATGCATCTAGGAATTTGTACGCTCTAACCATTTCTCTTGTATACACTTGGTGTCTGAATTAGATAATTATATCAGGCTATACAATTGCTGGCCACTTCTTGTCATCCACAATCCAAAGATCGTCAGGTTTTGCGTAGGGATCCGGCAAGATCTCACCATTGCTGAGAGTAAGTTTTTTAATATAATCGCCACGGTCGGAGGTACTCCATCGTCGAATCTTTGATTAACAGTAAAGTAACGTTATATGTGTGCAGTCATGATATTTTGCTGGTCGTAAAGTAACGTAAACAAGGTTAACTTATATAAAAGCAAATTCGGGCTCTATAGAGGCTATTACATTACTAACTTAGTCTAACATGATAATTCATACATGCATCACAGTATGTCCGGATTTTGATTCGTAAACAGTTAGACGTTTTACATAATGTTATATTAATATGAAACACAAACAAACAGATCCAACTCTGAAACAAGAAATTACAAACAATGCGATATCTACGTTAATTACAATGTTCTTTTACAGAACTCGGCATAACAGATATCGGGGTTTTGCCTCCTGGATGCGTGCGCATCCGGTGTTGTTTGCTGACATTGAACATATTGTTAATACATTTTTTATATTGTATACAAGTTGTATGACATAAAAAAAAATGTAATCTCTGTATTTTTTGCGGGGGAAAAAAGTTAAAAGAAATAAAATAAATTAGAATTTTGAGCTGTAAGCAAAGAGTCTAGAAGAACTATAAAAAAGTTTAATATTACTATAATATTATAATATTTATTATTTATATATACAATATATTACAATATTATTTTAATATTATAGTTTATTTATAAAAAAATATATAGGCTTTCACTTATCAATATACTTTACTGTAAATCACGTCCCAGCCGGGTTCGTCACTTATTTGGTTCCCCCGGAAATATTTCCGTTGTGGTCTGTGTTATTTGCAGCGCCTTTCTGTATTTGGTTGTGCTGTAGGTATTTGGAGCACACGTGTGTTGTGAGACTGATGAAGATGTTTTCTTAATTTGCGGGTGTTTTTTTCTATTTACATGCTTTTCTTTCTATTTGCTGGCGTTTTTTCTATTTGCATGTTTCTTCTTTAGGTTGCAGCAAGTTGAGCTCTTTCGGCCACCGAACTACATCCCATCAGAAGACATTTGTTTTGTCTGATACCCAAAACTGTTAGCAGCAAGTGTTATCTGAAAGCCAAAATCAGTTAACAAACCTGTATTTTGTCTGGTACCCAAAATTGTAGTTTTACAGAGGAGGCTGTGAAATAGAACGAAGCAGGAGACGAAGTGATGGTGATAAATGATCAGGGTTTATTGAATAAGTTTAGTTGCACATTTTTCAAAGCTCAGACTTCCTCCCTACTTCATATGGACTGCATCTAACCAGCACAAATCTAACATAGATATGACCGCTGTCTTGAAGCTAAAAACACGTTGCTATTAAGAATCCTTAGATCCTTCAAGAGACCTGGGTGTCTGAGTGAATCTCAACTTGATGTTTTTGTTGTACTGTAAAAATTCATTTATGTATGTAAGAGATGGCAGATCTTTATAAAACTATTTCATGTCCATAAAACTTTTGGTCAAACTCTGTGGAATTAAAGCTTTTGTGTGTTCCACATTTGTGTTCTTTAAGAATTCTTCAGGAATTTTCCAGTGTTGAATTATTACGATTATATATCCTAGGATAAAATATATATATATATATATATGCTGCCGGAGGATAGGAGGAGCGGGAAGTTGGAAACAACAAAGAAGGAGCTGGAAAGGCACTTGAGTCAGCAGTTCAGTGACACTGGTAGACTGTCCTCGCTCAGCCCCTCCAGCCGTGCCCTTTTATACTGCACTCCCTAAACTCAGTGAGGTCACAGATATCGTTTGGAAGGCTAGAGGAGCCTCAGCACCAGGCCCCAATGGGATACCCTACAAGCTGTACAAGCATTGTCCCGGCGTGCAGAGGATCCTGTGGAAACTCCTAGGAGCAGCATGGAAGAAAGAAGTTGTCCCTATAGAGTGGCGGAGAGCACTGTCTGTCCTCATTCCCAAGAAGCAAGACTCAAAGGATATCGACCAGTTTTGGAACATAGCCCTTCTAAATGTAGAAGGAAAGATATTTTTTTCCATCATGGCCAAGAGGATGAGCTCGTTTCTCACGCGAAATGGGTTTATAGATACCAGCTGCCAGAAGGCTGGCATACCAGGCTTTCCAGGGTGTGTTGAACATTCCTCAGTGATATGGGAACAGATTCAAAGGGCAAAGAAGGGCGATCTGCATGTCGTCTGGTTAGATCTTGCTAACGCCTATGGGTCTGTCCCCCACCAACTTATTACATTCGCCCTGGACTTCTGCTATATCCCTGATCCCTGTAAAGGATTGATATCCAGATACTTTGAGGACATCCAGATACGCTGTACACATGAAGACTTCACCACAAAGTGGGAATGACTCAAAGTTAGCATTGCCATGGGGTGTTCAATTTCCCCCATTTTGTTTGTAGCAGCGTTTGAGATCATCCTCATCGGGGCAAGGCAGGTGGTCGGAGGGGTGAAGTTGCCATCAGGCCAAAGGCTATCTCCACTGAGAGGGTACATGGATGACATTACCACCATACTCCAGAAAGCTCCATGCACCGTGAGACTGCTTAAGAGGTTTGATGAGCTCGTGGAGTGGGCAAGATTGAGAATCAAGCCCTCAAAGTCACGAAGCTTGTCCCTGCGGAAAGGGGTCAGGAGTGACCGCACCATCTTTAGCGCTAGCGGTGAGGAAATCCCCTTGTTGTCTAGCCAGCCTGTCCGGAGCCTCGACCTAATCTATTCTGCAGACCTCACAGATAAACAGATAGGGAACGTGGTGAAGAAGCAGCTGGCAGATGGTCTTGCCAGGATCAACCTCAGTCAGCTCCCAGGCAAATACAAGGTTTGGTGTTACCAATTCACACTGTACCAGAGGATAATGTGGCCACTCAAGATGAGCGAAGTTCCCTCCTCCACAGTGAGCAAGTTGGATAGCTTGGCAAATACGTACATCAGGAAATGGCTCGGGCTACCAAGATGCCTTTCTGATGTAGGTCTCTTTGGCAAGACCAAGCTCCAGCTGCCCCTGCGTTCCATTAGCGGGGAATACAAGCAGGAGAGGGTGCGGTTGATCATGGAGTTAAGAGAGTCCACAGGCCACAGTGTGGAAGACTCCACAGGCCAGGCTAAGTTTTCTCCTCAGAGCAGCATATGACACCTTACCTTGCCCCCGCAACCTCCACCGATGGTTTGGCAACGAAGAATCTTGCCTCCTGTGTAACGCTGCCAACGCGAGCTTCCAACACATCATGACTGGCTGCAAGACAGCGTTGGCACAAGGGCGCTACAGGTGGAGGCACGACCTGGTGTTGATGAAGCTTGCTGATGTAGTGGAAATATGCAGGCAGGAAGCGAATAGCAGGCCCCCGGCCCTAACCACACATTCCATCCAGTTTGCGAGGGCTGGGGAGAGGGGTAACACCCACCACCAGAAGGACACAGGAAGACTCCTCACACCAGGCAAGGGTTGGACGCTAGCAGTCGACCTTGGGAAGAAGCTTCATTTTCCCAGGGAGATAGTGGAAACGTCTTTGCGTCCAGACATTGTGATGTGGTCTGCTGCTTGCAAGATTGTCCTGATGGTGGAGCTCACAGTCCCATGGGAAGGAGGACTTGAAGCTGCCCATGAGTATGAAAGAGGCCATCGCTTTCGGCCATCGCTCCGCCACCATGAGATCTACTGGGGTTAAAGGAGCGAAACATCCGTGACTGGTGGTCCCCAGCTGATGACCCATAATGCCCTCTGTAGTGTTCCCCAACATGTACACCTTCGGTACACCTTAATCTCTTAGGCACCAGTGGAGGTGCGACAGGCAGAAATGCCCAGCAGGTTTCACCATCTACCTTTATGTTAAATATATAAATATATATATATATTATTGTTGCTAACACTGCAACATTGTCCATATTTTTCCCTAAGTTTCATAAATAAATGCTATTTATATTAGTTTTCTTCTGGAAGCTGAAAATGCTGAGGTGTACCACACATTGTTTTCTAAAGAAATTTGCGAACAGCGACTGAGTTAACCTGGCAGAGTGAATCACTTGTATTTAAAAATGCCTGTATGTTATTGCTAGAGATGCACTGATTGACATTTTCTTGGCCAATTCCGACTTCCTATTCTTTTGTAAGTGACGTGCCGATAACCATTTTTGCGGTTTCCGATTTTCTTTCTAACAACTATAATTGACAGCATATACAAACAAAAATCTACATTTATTCAATGCAAAATTTTATTTTCATTAAAAAAAACAGTAAAAAGTCAGTTATAAAATGAGAAAAAATGGACAAATTGCAAACACCTGCAGTACATAGTATGGGTTCTCTTCTACAAAACATAAGAAAGACAGAGACAAAAAGTTTAAGCCTCTTAGTGGTGGACTGGCTCCCTGTAAGTATGATATTCACATTGTAAAACTAATACTAATAACTATTGTCATTTTTCATTGCCAATCATTTTACTGTAGGTCTATGTGATTTAAATTCATTTAAAAATCTAAACTCAACAGGTATGACATATTATCAGTAAGAGAAAAAACACTGTTATTGAGAAGACAAGCACAACTGCTGCATGTTCGTTTAATTCAATTGACAGCCAAAAAAATGTGCTAAATGTGTGTTCTCATGTAATTGCGTAGAATCAGAGAATCATAATATATGAAAGCGTCTCTGGTCTTCGATGGTTTCTACAAAATAAAAGAAATCGATGGTATCACAGGTATGATGTCATTGATAGGCGACGGAAGGTTCATGTCCTGGTTAAAACTGCTTATTTGTCTGGATTTAAACATTCTTGGAAACATTTGGGATAATGTAAGTACACAAAACAACTAAATACATAACACTGTGTTCTAGTGTTTTTTGGATATTTTTATCCAAAAATCTTACATAGTGTGCCTTTAATAAGTTTCTTGTAATTTGATGCAAAGGTAATACTAGAGAGCAGCTTCACTCCTGAATTCTGCAGGTCATTGTTATTCAACTCCAGCTTTCTCAGGACAGATTTTAAGGACTAGATCTGCTGCCACAATTTCACAATCTCGACCAGTGAGATTACAGCTAGACTCAAAGAGAGCAGAATACAATTTTCTGTGAGTGTAAAATCTTTAATAGTGAATATGCATCTGACTGAAGACAGGACCACTCTCTATCATCAAAGATGATTGACATTTAGCATACAGTTTGGATTGGTGGTATGGTTCTGTTTTGGGCAAGAACTCCCTGCCCATCCATGCAGCCATAGCATGGATAAGAGTAGGAAGAGCAGCAATAACACTTTTAAGGTAAACAGAACAGAACCAACATCAATGTATTACAGATATCATTAAGTTTAACCGATTTAAAAAGAGTAAATGTGACAAGATGTGCAAACTGTCCTGTAGATATACTTAGAGTTTTGGTAGAGAATACAATTCATTTAATTTGATAGATGTAGTCACTGAATGCATTTTGTGCCAAAGTAATGATACATGTTCCACGGTTTAACCCATAGACTGATATTGTGCTCACTGCATGTAACTAAGCATTGAGAAATTGGTCAAAACATTTTTTTCTCAATCTCTTCGGAAGTGGAAACACCCACAGTGCTGGTAGAGGTGCAACTTCTGCTGGTCTCCAGATCCGAGGGTCTGCTTTCTGCAGATGGGTAAGAACCATCGGCGCTGATGGAGGTCGACTCTTCAGCTATCTGTGAACAAAATAACAGTACTGTCTTCATGGGATATTTGAATGTACAGTATGAAAGATGGATAGCCTCTTGCTTTAAACCTGACACAAAGAGTGTACCAACCTCTGATGGCTTCCATTTTCAGGCTCGCAGTCAGCAGATTTGAGGGTCTACATGAGGAAGTATCTTCAGTGCTTAAGTCCAGTATGCTCACATTGAAATATTATTAATATAAAAGTGATTCTTATGTTTACTTTATAAAAAATATTAAAACTTTCGCAGCAAAAAGACATGTGGCACAACCTGAAGGGGGACTATTTACAATTAGCCTACACTATAAAGCCTTTTACATGCTAAAAAAGTATGACCTGAGTATGAAAAGACGACTGAAGGCATGTACACTCCTGGGCAGAAAAAAATGGCTAAACACTAAGCTTTTTGTTGTCTTAACCACAAATTATTGGTCAGGAAATTAGCCAAATTTAAGCAAATGCACTAAAAGCATTGCTGTTTCAGAAAAAGAATCAAAGAATGTGATTAGGCAGAATATGGGAAGTTGTGGGATAAATCACAATGAAACACGAGTTGCATGGTGATGCTCCAGTGTGATGTCTTCGAAAATCTGCTGAGAAATGTAATAATAAGTGAAACATGGAGAAAGAGTCTTGTTGTGTGGGGAGCCTTTTAAGCTGCTGGTATTGTTTTTTTAATGCTCATCTAATGCTTTGAATGAATATTACAGAATGGCTGGCTTGCTTCCCACAATTGAAAAGTTGTTATAAAAGAGGAATAATCAGTGTATTTGATGTATTATTTTTCAACAAAACATAGCTCCTGCCCAAACTGCAAAGACAACCAAGTTTTGGCCTTGATCATATTCTAGATTTGAACCCTGTAGTTAATATTTGGTCCTGCATTAAACTCAAATGAACTGGGAGACATTTTAAACCATGACCTGTTTGAAGCCATTAACATTGAGTTGAACAACACTGAACTTCTTCTTGTAAAAAGCTGTCTGCAAGTTGGGGAAGGCTTGCAAAGCTACATCTACAGTATATGTGTAATTCTTGCTTATTTCCTGACCAGTGTTTAAAATGGCTCAGCCCATTAAAAAACAAACTAACAAAAAAAAGAAACATTTGCCCAGGAGTGTAGTAGTTTGTCTAAAACATTTTTGATCATGTTGATAATTTAGAGACCTTAAACATGGATGTAGGCTATTAAATGTAATTGTGCTTCATATGGGTTAAAATTGTTTAATTCACATCCAGCCATTGATTGTCCCTTACTGCACAGCCCTGTGTTCATACACTATTGAACAACCAGTCTTCTCCTGTAGTAAAAAAATAAAAACATATACACACACATATGCCATATCAATACATTCTTGTACATCTATTTTTGTGAGGACATTCATTGACACAATACAATCTCTAGCTCCTTGCCCTAAACCTACCTAATTATAACCAACTCTTAACCCTACAACAGGCCTTTAAAGGGCTCTCAGAGAGTGAGGCCCGGCCAAAAAGTCCTGCTCTTCATTATTGTCCACGCTTCGATGGACTAAAACTCAGACGGTCCTCACAAAAATGTAGGCTAGATGTATATATATATATAAACCTTTTTTATAAGGAAAAATGTATAGGCCTATATATATATTTCCCGTTGAAATACACTTTAACATATTTGTCAGATGAAAATGATGCCATTGACATCACTACCCGCGACACGACTGACTCGCATCCTGCTGCCACGTCTAAACTTACTCTGTTGGCAGGTAACTGAAGGACAGACAGCCGAGTCAGCCAATCACCGGGCCCAAGATCAAGGCGCAGCCTTCTTTCTCATCCAATAACAATCGTTGTGGGCGGGTTTTCACTGACAGCGATTCAGAACGAGGAAGTTGAGGAACTAAACAGCTTTTGGCAGCAGAAACAGAGACATGTGTGGTGAGTACAACAATGAAAGCTACATTTTTATGTTATATTTACTCTGATAATATACGTGACATTAAGTTACACGCGTCATGGATTAAAGACGTTTGGACTGCAATAGTCAGATAGAAAAACCGTTGGAGGGAAAATCTACTAGCATTTAACGTTAGCATCTGACAGAGGCTGTGTCTAATCTGCAATATAGTGAGCCGCCTACATACTACATAGACAGCATTTTAGGGCATCACGAACGCGGTTATGATGCTAAAACGTTTTCTAGGTAGACATGCCCTTAATTTTTAAATATTTAAAGTTCTTTGAATCTATGAATATATGTTGTACATTTCTTGTTTCTTTTTACTCTGTGTAAACCATCTAGATAATAATTATATTATCACAAAGCACACTGTATAATCATGTTTGATAAGATAAATGTTACTCACCATAGTGTGTATTCATTCAACATCAAACATCCCATTATTTAAAGCTGATCAGACCACTCTTTCCTGTTGAACAGGGTCACAAAACGTAATTTAAAAGGACCACACCTCTAATTCATGTTTGTTTTAGTGGCGCATGTCACAGACATGTTTTTCTCCAAAAGAAGATATTTTGAAGAATGTTGGTTACCAGGCAGTTGATGGTAGCCATTGACTTCCACAGTTGAAAAAACTACTATGGAAGTCAGTGGCTACCATCCAACATTCTTCACAAAATCTTTTTTTGTGTTTGTGTAGAAATTTATACAGATTTAGAACAATTAGAGCATGAGTAAATGATGACAGTTTTTTCATTTTTGGGTGAACTATCCCTTTATCTTACTCTGTGCTTTTAAAACGTCTAAGGAGAAGGAGGCATATCTCTTGTCATTGCTAGAGGAACGACCAGCTGGAAGTTCTTTTCCCAGAGGTTTTTCCTGATAAGCTAAATCTGTATGACCTCTCCTTAAGATAGACAAGACATTCAGGGGTTTGCAGACACAACCTTGACGAACGGCAGGGATTTTTGGCCGTCACAAACTCACAAAGTGATTAATAGACTAAAGTTTTGGATCAGATATGTTCTAAGAGAGTCTGAACTCAGAAATAGAAAACAGCATTTCCTTGCTTTTTGGGGGGACGAGTTCAATATATCACGTAGACATAGCATACTTTAAAGGTCATGCACATATTGTTTACACACTGTATAGATGGCTATACACACACACACACACCCACACACACTCACACTCACAACCACACTCACACACTTCAATAGTTTAGGATGAGTAAAACATTTTGAAGAGGAAATTAATACTTTCATGCAAGGACACATTAAATTGATCAAAAGGGACTGTACAACTTTTATAATGATTTCTGTTTCAAGTAAATGCTGCCCCCCCCCCCCCCCCTTTGAGCTGTATATCAAAGAATCCTGAAGAAAATATATCACAGTTTTTACAAAAAAAATTAAGCAGCACAACTATTTTCAACATTGATGATAATCAGAAATGTTTCTTGAGCAGCAAATCAGCATTATTATAATGATTTCTGAAGGATCATGTGACACTGAAGACTGGAGTATTTCAAAATGGAAATTAAAAATAGGAAACAGATATTTTAAATTGTAATAATATTTCACAATATCACCGTTTTACAGCTGTCAAATAAATTCAGTCTGGGTGAGGATAAAAGACTTAGAAAAACATTAAAAAAAATCTCACAGGCTTCAAACTTTTCAAAAGTAATGTACAGTATGTTTAAACGAAGTACATTTTTGATCGATTTAGGCTCAGGTTTATTTTTTTTAAATGTAGGGGGATGAAACTATTAACAATCCATCTTTCATTAATTTTAGCGAGTCATCTGTCTTAATAAAGCAGAGCTTTGTTTGACTACCACACACACACACACACACACACGAGTGCAGACCACTGAATGGTGCTTCTGTGACGTTTCTGTCCTTTCATAGTGCTGTACTTGGAGTATATTTATCCCCTATGAAGATAGGAACATTTATACCAGTCATTTTCTTTATTTTCACTTTCCTCATCTCGCTGTTTACACCAGATTTTGCTGAGCTGAACATTGATTTTTTTTCTGACTGTGTGTATCCACACATATGGATGTTTCTTTCCATTAGGCTTCTTCATTTTCTTTGTTTGTGGCAATGTATTTGTTGATTTGCGTTTTTCTGGCGCCTGTCCTCAGTATTATTTAAAAGGTGTCAAACCGGTTGTGTTTTCTTTAACACTGTCTTATCAGTATTGACATCACTCATTGCTTTGCTTTCCTTGCTTTATTTTGTGTAGCTGTCACTTCATCTGGGAGAGTCTAGCGCTTTCTTTGCTGTGCTGTTTTTCGAGACACTGCAGTTTTCCAAAGAATAGCAAAAGCAGTTGGTATTTTTATATGATCTAACTATGACAAAGTCTTAAACACAGAAATATGTTTTTAATTTTGATGAAAGTTTTATGGAAATTTAATGAAAGCTCTAGCTTTTTTTTTACATGTTTTTTTATTGTCCTAATGTGAAATTAATCAGAAGTAGCTGTTTGAGATGCACTAGATAAGATGAAGAGTGTGGCTGTCGAAGAGATGCTTTTCCCCCTCACCCCGGTTCCAAAACCCCTTTGTGTGGCCGCCTTAAGGTGGACAAACTTAGTGGTTAAACTTATTTTTTAACAGTGTTCCTGAACATTGTAACCCCAACATTTATCTGTGCGCTGCACATTTGGAGAACAGCTTGTTTTCTGTTGCTTTTCTAAGCCCGTTCACCGCTCCTTAGGAAAATGAACCAGACTGTTTGTATTACCTTAGTTTTATGACAAATATCACGATTAAACATCGTATCCATAATGTTTAAAAAAAACAAAACAAAAAAAAAACATACCACTCTGAAATGTCCTGTGAAATCCATGCTTGCAAAGTCCATGCATGAAATCCGTTCTGCACGATCCTCTTGTTCGTTAACATTGTCAGGGTCTGAATCGAACTCAAATTGGTTTGAAATTGACGCCACCCTTAATATTTACAATAGAGCAGAACTCGCAGTTACGAAGGGGTAAGACATATCTTAAACGCGCTACGCGATGTGTTACACATTTCATTACACATTACACATTACGAAACACATTTCGTATTTCGGAAGGAAAGGTTTCATCGAAACAGGACCTAGACGGCACGTTCGAGACAGACATGGGAGAGAGGTGCTGGGATGATGTGATGTATGTGAAAAATAATGCGCTTTTTGAGCAATCAAGCATGAAAACCTATTCTAGTACACCCCAAAAACTAAATCAAGACTTCGTAAAAGGGCATAATTAGACCCCTTTAAAATACCCGTCTTGGTGAGTATTGTCGTTAATGCAGTCGGTTATGTCTTAAGTGAATGTAAACAGTTGGGGAAAAAATCGGATGTGTATCATAATATTAGATCTGTGGGTCATGGGTAACAGCAGCCTTTAATTACTTGCTGCTGTTTGTCATTAATGTTAATCAAACAACAAAACACTGCTTTAACAAAGATTAATCTATATTTGGGTCATTGACACAAATAAAGCTTCAAAAAAGGTGTTTAAAAGAATAATCTTTTCAAAACTGATGTGATGCATATTTTTGAGTCATGAACAATGTTTAAACAAGTTTCAGTTGTTAAATAACATTTCAAATGGTTTAACTTCACTGTTTTTATGTCAGGCGGCACAACCATATACTTGTATGAGTAGCCTACAGTATACTGTAGTTGTACCATCTGACATGGAAAGTGTACCAAACTACCCATACTTGAAATTAGCAGTTTTTTTTTTGTTTTTGTTTTTTTACCAGTGTTTGAGAGAGATCAGCAAACCTTTTCACAAGGATCAGTCGGACTCCTCTGGATGATGTGTTATCATGTTTACTGTTATTACCTTGTCAATTCATAATAATAGAGCCATGATGTGTGCAGTTGTGCCACCCTGACATACAAATCGCTGGACAAAAGTTTTTCAGCTATCCCAACAGCTTTAAAACTACTCATATTTATCAAATTTGTTTATATGAAAGGTTTCAAACCTAAAATGATTCCATTTTATTATTAAGACACTATTTAAAATAGTTGCAGTTGCATCACCTGACATTTTGGGGGTTTAAGATAACAAAACATAAAATACAATGTAGCCTATTTAAATTTACTAAAAATTAATTAACTAAATAGATTTTATAGAGTAGTGATATGTTATGCATTTATCAAATTCTTTTAAAAGGAAATAATGCAGTTGGACACAAAAATGTGCATGTCATGTCATTGACCCATTTAATTTATACAGTGAACTCTTACAGTGAATTTTACATTTAATGATTATATTTCTGTACCCGAATACTACTGTGAGACATTACTTTGTGTAACTTTGTTGTATTGTATTTATACATGCTTGTAATTTGTGTATCTGTTTTCTATTTTATTATTGACTGTTCACTTCTATTTAATAATGTTTATTAAAGCTAGATTTTTGCAGTGGTATTGAAGTACTTAAAGTGGGTTTTATTTAAGTAATAAATGAAAATCAGAGTTACATTAACCCCATATCCCCCATCCACCCCACCCCTCTTTTTTTTTTTTTGTTGCTCTGCCGAAAAATGATCCGATTTGTGACTCAGAAACCATAATATGATCCGAACCATGAGTTTAATGGTTGCACCACTAGTATTACATCACCCATCTTATATCTTTGTTTTGGCAATTAAAAAACTTCTACCGCTCAACCTGCTTTGCATAGCATACATAAACCAGTTTTGTTGCATTTTCACATTAATATCTAGATAAACAAATCCCTTTTAAGCTCCTTTAGTTTCAACTATTTAAAAAGTTATAAAATGGCATTTACATCTGAGATCACATTATGCATCGTATTTCTAGATTTTGATTTGATTGCTAAATTTACAAATAAACAGAAGAGTTTGACTGCACTGTCCTTACTGAAAAACACACTTTCTTTTTCTCTCTGAAGGAATCTTTGCGTATCTGAATTATCACGTGCCCCGCACTCGCCGTGAGATCCTTGAGGTCCTTATCAAAGGTCTTCATCGCCTGGAGTACCGTGGCTATGACTCCGCAGGTCAGGAACAAACGGCTCATAAAACTGATCTCACACACACACACAAAATTAGCTCTTCTGGAACAGGACCCACTAATCTTGAAACAAGCATTTTCTTTCTGTTTTGCAGGTGTGGGTATTGATGGGGGAAACAGTAAGGAATGGGAAAACAACTCCAAGAGCATCCACCTGATTAAACAATCAGGAAAAGTGAAAGCCTTGGATGATGAAATCCACAGTAAGTAATTGTGCTCATTTTGAAGATTCAGGTTAAGGCCCAAAACACACCCCATGCCAAAATGAGAACGCTTCTACAAGCTCGACTTTACAAGTTATTGTGCTTCGAAATGTCACCGCGCGAACCACAACACAAATTCAAGTATGCATCTCATTCTCAACATTGCCGCAAGAAGCTCTGTAGTGTGCATCAGCAACTGCCCTCTGGTTTCTGTTTTCAACAAACAACTTGAAATTAAAAAGAGTACATTTCGAAGAAGTTTTAAACTAGATTTCTCATTTTCTTTAACATGTAGAATGGGTTGCACACTTGAAGTGCATTGGCCAAGTGCATGCATACTTGTGTAAAGAATATTTCTATTTTGTAGTCTAAGTGTGATCATGTCACTATTTCTTTGAAATCTGAGATTATCAGTTTGTATTTGAACATCTGTTCCACAGGGCAGCAGGATGTTGATCTTGATGTGGAGTTCGATGTGCACCTGGGAATCGCTCACACTCGATGGGCCACTCATGGAGCCCCCAGCCCTGTCAACAGCCACCCGCAAAGATCAGACAAGAACAACGGTCTGTTACCAACAGCCTGCTTTTCATTAAAAATATTTAGTTTGACAAACCGGGGAAAGAATGGAAAATTTTATAGTTGATTTTTTTTTTTTTGCTTGCAGAGTTTATTGTCATCCATAATGGAATCATCACCAACTACAAAGACCTGAAGAAGTTTCTGGCAAGTAAAACATCTATCCATTCATCCAAACAACCAACATATGGCTGTATTTTGACCACTTCTGTTTTGATGTGTTTTTACAGGAGAGTAAAGGTTATGAGTTTGAGTCTGAGACAGATACAGAGACCATCGCTAAGCTGTTGAAGTACATGTATGACAACCGGGAGAGCGACATCACCTTCGCCACCCTCGTGGAACAAGTCACCCAGCAACTAGTAAACACCTTTTCTGTCACCTTGACAAGAGAGGATCTAAAGGTCATGAATAATGAGAATGATGTGGTAATAAATGCCTTCTCTATTTAGGAAGGAGCTTTTGTCCTTGTCTTCAAAAGTGTGCACTATCCAGGAGAGACAGTGGGCAGCAGGTAACATCAACCTGATAAAGTTAAAGTCAACACATGTGCTTAAATAAATGTGTTTAGTGCATTTATTCAATTCAGGTGTTTCTTTCTATTCGGATGAAGACCTGATTGTAACCTTTTGAACAACACGCACACGCACACACGCACACACACATGCACACACACACACACACACACACACACATGCACGCACACACACACACGCACACACACACACTCCTTTTAAAATAAGGTGAAATTCATTCTCTATGGGCGATTCTAAATTAAACCAGATGGGATGTTTAACAAAAGTAATTTACAGTCTTTGTAAGGTCATAATGTAGGTAACACTTACAATAAAGTTCCATTTGTTAACACTAGTTAATTACATTAGTTGACATGAACTAACATTGTAAATGTTAAAATAAATCTAAAACATTTATTAATCTTAGTTGGTGTTATTTATGTGTTAACATTTACTAAAGAAATTAACTAGTTGTATTTGTTAGAGGAATACCATGTATCTTTTGGCCCTTCCGAATTTTGCATAAAGAACATGGATTTGGTTGTGCTTCGGCTCTGCGCGACTGTGCGGAAAAATATGGTTCATTCTCATAAAACATTCACTACTAGGCTTAAGAGTTATAACCAGTTTAGATTGAAAGGATCTCAAGCTGACTAGCTGAAGACGTTACTGTAGCTTTACCCATTAATAGACACGAGACTGCCTTAAGAATAAATTCCAGCACAGCGCTACAACAACCATAAAAAAAGATCTTCAAAATAAATAATGCTTTACAGTGAACTCTGTTAGAGAGCTACATATGGCAGTTTAACTTCTTCATGTCAGCCTTTCTCGCTCGTTGTTGTGACAACTAACCTCTGCCACTCCCACACCAGACACGCGTCAAAGTAGCCGGAGCAACTTTTCTCTATTTACAGATATGACGAGACGCATCGCGTACGGTTGAGTGACGCATGTACGCAATTTCCCACAAAAATCATCCAGACAGGTCTAAAATATAAACACTTGATAGGTTTACTATAGTGAATGGTAAAAGGATTGATGATGTGTTGCCTCATTATTGAAATTTTGAACAAAAACCGTTACATAGTGTACCTTTAACATTATTTAATAGATTTGAGCTAACATGAACTACAGTACTACATTTATTAACAAAAATGAATAAAACTGTAACAAATGAATTCTTCATTGTTAGTTACTTTTATTATTGCGTTAACTAATGGGACCCTGTTGTTAAGTAGTGCCAAAATGTAATTATCAAGGCACAAGTGAAAGGCCATAGAAGTGCAATGTCTAGTGCAGAGTCCAGCAGCAAATTATCTTTAACGTGTAAGCTTGTGTCCAAAAAGTGTGAGCAAAGTAGTTTTATTATTAAATTATTTCAGGTCTGCTTTGATTTCTGTTTATTCCCCACGTTTTATTGCAGTTTGAGAAATATACAATCTGTTTATTAGTGCGTGGAATATTTGTATTCATACACACAGGAGAACATCACATGTCAAGTTCAAATCACATGTCAACACAAATATCACCTTTCAAACAGACTTTTATTTTGAAACTGATTTGAACTGATGTGGTTGAATGCGTTTACTAAAAAAAGAATTACCAATCGCTTGACAGTCGTCAACGGCACCATATTACAATACAACTAAAAGCAAATCAATTCAAATCAAGCAAGTCTTATTTTAGTTTCTCAAACGGATGTTTCTGTGCTTCCATCTAGGAGAGGAGGTCCATTACTGATTGGAGTTAGAAGTGACCACAAGCTTTCCACAGATCACATCCCTATCCTGTATCGCTCCTGTGAGTTTGCACACACTGTCTTCATACAGACCTCACACTGCGTTCAGCACAATTTACATTTGCAAAAAAACTGACACATGCTGTGTATAATTGAGCAAGATTCCATTGGTCCATCTTTGTTCGATTGAAGTGAATTCCTTTCAAATATTTCTGTCAAATAATAAGTCCAGAAGTCCAAAAAGAAAGTAAAATTTAAGCCTATTAATAAGCATTCATATAGTGGCAAAAACAAGACATGCACAATATGCATTTTTGAGTATGTTGTCATGCATAACTCGTGTAGTTTACATGCATTATCCTGCTTCAATGCAACTTTTACTTGCGTCATAAATATCATTCCTGCATATATTTTCTTTAGTTTCCCAAAATAAAGTGTATACAAAAAATGCTGCAAGTTTCTGTTAAATTCCCCTGTTACGTTCTATAATGAATGAAAATGTTATTTGTATCTTTTATATAGCTGGTAAAGATAAAAAGGGCTGCAGTACTCTGCCCAGGTTGGACCAGGACACGTGTCTATTTCCTGTGGACGAGAAAGCGGTGGAATACTACTTCGCATCTGATGCCAGGTCCCTTCCTTTGTTTCATCCATTTACTTTCTTTTTTGGTTTTATCCATGTATTGTGCATTTTCAAGTCAAGTCACCTTTATTTATATAGTACTTTTTACAATACAGATTGTTTCAAAGCAGCTTTACAGAGATAATAGGAAAATAATTCAACAAAGTTAGTATCTGCTGTATCTAGATCTAGAAGAAAATGGCGTCATAGTCCAGTTTAAGTAAGTTCAGTGATGGTTCATTTCTGTTGTAAACAAGTTATTAATTTAGTTAATTTATCTATACAGCCGCTCTGGAGAAACAGTGATGTCATCGTCCAGCTCAGTTCATTTTCAGAGAGAATTTATTTGTTTTCACTGTTTTTGAAGCCCATGGGGCAAAACCCAAGAAATTGAATGGATTTACACAATATAGGTGTATGTGTTTGGTCTTGGTGGAATAGATATGCTATGCAGCTGCTGCAGAGCAAGGACAGAAACTTGCTACTGCCAATACAGACACGTTGCTGTGAGCATATAAGACACGCTGCTTCTGCACAAATAGCATATATGAAATTACCCATAGCAGATCTATACAGGTGGAGCTGGGGAAGATGGAGGGATTCAGAGGAACTCTGAAAGCGCGCTGTGATCTGCTACAGTAACATTGACCTACTCTTTTTAAATGTTGAGCAGCAAGCTCATCGGCTACAGATGCAACAGGAACCAATCAGCTTCTGCCGTGTAGATTGTAATGTGATTATCAGCAGGTCGCGTTAAAGACCCATCCATCAGCCTGCGCCATCTAGAGTTTCTTGATGAACTTGGTATTTATATAACTGTGCTTTTGCCGCTGCAGTGCTGTCATCGAGCACACCAATCAGGTCATCTTCCTCGAGGACGATGATATTGCAGCAGTGAGTGACGGTCGTCTCTCCATTCATCGAATTAAGCGCACCGCGGGAGACCATCCGGCCCGCGCCATCCAGACCCTTCAGATGGAACTGCAGCAGATCATGAAGGGTAAGGACAGATGCATGATGTACACAAAATTGGCAAGAGCTGATTGAAATCCCCTGTTCCAACCTGATTGACTGGCTCTTCCTCTTTATTGTTTATACATTATACATTTGAAATAAACATGAATGAGCATCAGAACGATTTTAAATATTTGAAAGACAATGTAGAACTTATAGAAATGTATCATGTCTCATGTCATCACTGTCAGTGAACTGTGGAAATACATCAATAAAACAGATTGTAAGCAGTGTTACACTACATAACGTTACCTCAGAAAAGCCATTCAATTACCATTACTTGTTAGTCAATTAAATTAAATAACTCTAGAGAGGAGCTTTATTGTTATAAAACCGGCCTGCAATTAAAATGTTTGTACAAAAATCAGCTGTTAACTTTAACCTTTAATAGGGTTTTCATTAGTTGTGGGATTTTCTTTTCCCCTGAGAAAAATTAACATGTACTATAAATGATATATATCCAAATTGGATCAAATTTCTTTCAGGGGAAGCACTACAGATTTAACATTTTTTGCAAAGTTCATGTCTCTTTTCAGGAAAAAGGTTTTAAGTAATTAATTTTTATTTAATTGCCATTAGTACAACTCACACATTCTGGACTACAAATACCTTGTGTGCATAGCCTATTTTTGAGAGATATATTTAATTTATTATTATTATTTATTAGTTAAATTCAGTTAGTTATTAATTTATTACCGTTAATGTATTAAAAACACAGATATGCCGGGCCTGCAAATATGCCACTTCAATTGGTAGGCAAGAATATGATCAGACTTGAGGCCCGTTCACACCAAGAACAATAACTATAACAATAACTATATTAGCGTTCACATCAATGACGATGACTTGGTTTATTATTAAAAGCATGCTACAGTTTTGCCATCGATCGCTTTAAGTCCTTGAGCTTTTCAAATGTGGGTGGATTCTGATTGGCTGTCAATGTTTTTATCATCCATCAGCTGGGAAAAAAATTGTTCTGAAAGTGATTCTAAAGATGTCGTTCCTCTGTGTCTTTATTCTCATAATAAACCTTTATAGTTATCGTTCTTGGTGTGAATTGCCCTTTATGCTGAGATAGTCAACAGTCTGGTTATATGAGAATAATCAGAAACTGACATGCACACATGCGATCTCTGTTTTTTTGTTAATTATTTCCTATGTTTGAAGTATTCTTCATTTTGTTAATCATAGTTCCCCTGTAAAGTGGGAGTTTACTCTGACGTGATTAGTGACGTTTTCTTGGAAGAGCCTTTTAGACGTGATTAAACTCGTATTACAGAAATGTCATGGGAGAAATACACAGATGATTGGATATGAAATAACCGGACCCTGTGTGACCCATATTTGCGGTGTTAAAATGGGTTATGTTCTCAGGTTGTTTAAGGACAAACTTATGTTGCAGCCATCAAAATCTAAATTTGTTTAATAGGCCAGTGAAAGCATTGAAAATCTTTTCGTTGTACTCTTGTCAGTTGAATAAAGGTTAAAGAGAATTAACAAATGAAAGATTCTTGATTTTATATCATTTTACAAAATGTCCCAACTTTTCTGTAAAGTAAGGATCGAGTGTGTATCTCTCCACTCGCACGTGGATTCCCTTCACTCTTGCTCAAAACATAAGAACAATAATAATACAGTTTTTTTTAAACAGCACTACGTTTGTTTGCTAAACAAAGAAATTGTAGACATTTTAAAAGATTAAGTCATTCATTGATGATTTGATTATCATTGTTTTTATAATATATTCGGGTTAAAGTATAAAACAGAATCCAAACAGAGCTATGAATTTTTGAAAAAAGAATAAAATAAAACGCATTTCGTAGGGCAATATTGTTGTTAATAAAAAAAGATAGGTATAGATATTATTTTATTTTTTATGAATTCAATACATTAGTCATCTTTTTTGGATTATTAAAATGGAATCAAAACATTCAAATGAAATGCAGAAAACACAGAATTTGGGAAAAAAATAAAACTTAAAATGGCCCAAAAATTTTTATTCTTCAACAGTCATAGATGAATCTTTAATTCTTTAATTAATCTTTTATTTACAATCTAATATTATTTAATAATATTAATCAAATGCATCTAAGTAATGTCTAAGAATAGATCATTAAATCAAACCTTACCGGTATATATTAATACAAGTGCACAAGACATTAAACGAAAGTTGTAATTCCCTTTTGTTACGCATATCTGAGTGAAACGGCTTCCTGAAAAAGTTTCTTAAGAGACACTTTATGTAATACACCATATATTAAATATAATACACCTTCGCAACCACGACTTGTTCAGGACGTTTTACAGTGGTAATTCTTTATTTGATACCTTTCTGACATTGTGATGTACCCCCCTTCGATGTAAAGCGCTTTGAGTGCAGAGAAAAGTGCTATATAAATGTAAAGAATTATTATTATCTGTCATTTATAACATCTGACCTGCATCGAACTGCATGTTTCATAAAGCTGCCGTTAGAAAAATGTTGAAAACACAACAAAAGTTTGTGGTTGTGTACAGCTGAGGTTCCCCTTTATATGTCTCCGTCCAGTATACAGTCCGGTCCACTCTACCTTTTAAGTGCCCTGATGAAAACCTGTGCACCCTGACTTGTGTTGTACACAACAGCTCCACCTTGTATCCGAGAACAAATCTGCAACTTGCTCTCTGGCCACCAGAGGGCAGTACATCGCTTCAGATGTGCACTGCTATGCATTTCTCCTCCTTTTCTGCTCCTCCTCCTCCATCCCTCCATCCACTTCTTCCCCCCCTTTCTCCTCACCCACCTACATTTCATCTGGCCTATTGTGAGAAAACACTATTCTCATGACCTAAATTCAGGGTATTACAAAGTTTTTCTTGCATTCCTTCTGTGCTTCTCAATGATTTTGTGAGAAAATCATTAATGAACAGTTTGTAATTGAGCAGAACATTAATAGCTTTGTTTTTGACAGTGTCAGTGGCTAAAAACTATTAATCCTGTCAAAGCGACTGTCTGTAATCAGCAACTTATGATAATAGTTTTTCAGTCACGGCTTACAACGCCTCCTGGATGCCATTTGAGACGAGAACAGTTCCAGATGATATTTCCTCAAAAATATGTCAATTCACTCAACTCAACCGAATGAACTCCATTTCGTGCTTCACCACATTATTCTTAGATATTCTAATGTACTTTACCACTTGCTAACATCACTCTGGTTCTTGTAAAACAGGAAACTTCAGTTCCTTCATGCAGAAGGAGATCTTTGAGCAGCCAGAGTCAGTGGTCAACACCATGAGAGGAAGAGTTAACTTTGAGAACAACACAGGTGAGCTGTGCTCAGATCAGTGAATCACTTCCAGAACTGAAGTGGGTAACGTTTCTAGGGAATTTACAGTTCCTTAGAAACAATTACATGGATTTAACAGGAACGATCTGTAAGTATTTCCAAATATATTTCCAGATTACACCATTGTGTTTTTTACACTTGCAGTAAAATGCATTATTTTCCATTAAACTGGACTCATGAACAATGAATCGGATTTCAGTTGAATGATTATTAGCAAGTTTACTGGAAATAGCAAATTTGTACTGGATTTTCTTATCGTGTGTCTGCAGTGACCTTGGGAGGGCTGAAAGATCACATCAAAGAGATCCAGAGATGTCGAAGGCTAATTTTGATCGCCTGTGGGACCAGTTATCATGCTGGAGTTGCAGTATGTACATCACCAAACAAACAAACACAGGCCCACCTCACATTATTTTGGGTTTCCAGCAAATGGATCACGCACTGAAGACACATTGTGACGCCACATTCAGAGCTATTCAGGGACCGATTCAAACATGCCAATTCATTCATGAAAACATTTGATTTTAAAAGTTTCGATTAGTGAGTAACCGATATATCGCCAATGGCTGAAATGTCAATATAATATAAATTATTTCTTAATTATCGGCTGAGAAGTTTTTTTGTTTCCTTGATAATTTGCATGATGATTATTGACAGTGGCGGGGCTTTTAACATGACCGCGCTGAGAACATCACCTTTTCTCCATCTTTAGTGGATTTCTTTGTTTAACAGTACTGGCTAATAAATTATTTGTCCAAATTGTTAAACAGAAAGTAAACCCTGTATGAAAAGTTTTATAGAATATGCCTCTCTCGGTGTGTGAGTTTTCCATCTTTGCTGAATCTTCACAGACAGCTTCTAAGTAGGAAAATGCAATAGACTAGATTTCTTATTTATAGTCTGTCATATGAAATAAATATTTGAAATATTTGAATCCGATCACATTGGAGACTTGGAATCGGAGGTGACAATGAAGACTGCCGGATATGAAACACATGTTAATGTCAGGTGTGAAGGGCCCACAGAGACATGTACAAGTTTAAGTCCAGCTTTTAAATGGGGTCGTATTAGGAGAAATCAATCAATTTTTCTCCTTGGTCTTTTGAAATTAGAGTTCAGTGTGCTAATATGAAACATTTTAAGTAACTTTCAAAACTTTTCCACCTCATTTTGAAAGGATCATCTACTGACACTAAACATTATAATGATGTAAATGGGCTGCATTGAAAAGATGGGGTATATTTGACCTGCTTTTACTCATTTTACCTTTACTGTGTTGACCAAAAGGCTTGAAAGTGATTTCATACACT
Organism: Meda fulgida; assembly: GCA_030578275.1. NCBI lineage: Eukaryota > Metazoa > Chordata > Actinopteri > Cypriniformes > Leuciscidae > Meda > Meda fulgida. Next base: position 4,266,739 of record CM060623.1, read on the forward strand.
ACTACATTGATTACAAACAATAAACCCTTTTTGCATGCAAAATTTCACCAAAAAGAATGGTAATTGTGAAGAAAAAATTATTTTCATGTCTGATCAGGACATAATAACTGGTTCCTGCTGGTTCTGTTTCCTGCTTAGACGCGTCAGGTGCTGGAAGAACTGACTGAACTTCCTGTCATGGTGGAGCTGGCCAGTGATTTCCTGGACCGAAACACACCAGTCTTCCGAGATGATGTGTGCTTTTTCATCAGTCAGTCAGGTTAGCTTTGTGTCTGTGTGTGAAGCTGTGTTTGTGTTTGTGGGAAAAGGCAGGTTTCTGAACTCGGATGTGTGTGTGTTCAGGAGAGACTGCAGACAGTCTGTTGGCTCTGCGCTACTGTAAGGAGAGAGGCGCTCTGACGGTCGGCATCACCAACACTGTGGGCAGCTCCATCTCAAGAGAAACCGACTGTGGCGTTCACATCAACGCTGGCCCAGAAATTGGTGTCGCTAGCACCAAGGTGGGTTCTGCTCGTTTGTTTGTTTGTTTCTTAATTTATCAAGTACTTTTTTTATCGTCTGACATTTAAAAAAAAAATTAAACCGATTTTGGACTATCAAATAAACATTTATTTAGTGCAATTAATTTGCACTAATTATACATTTAATAATTATAGACACACACACACACACACACACACATATATATACTTTTATATTTATAAATATAAACCTGAATAAAAACTTCAATGTATTTACTTTTGACCCTAAATCAATCCTCATATTATGCAATTCATTTTATTAAAATCGTTACCAATTTACTTAGTAAATTTATAATACAGTAATTTAAATAATGATAGTTCTGTTTGTATCTGTGTACCATCTGATACTGGTTCTAATGCTCAAGCAGCCCACGGGTGAATTTCCTGTTCTGTTCACAAGCTTCTGAAAATACACTCTTTTTCTTTTGTAATTTACTTTTTCTTATAGTCTTAAATTTTTAGGTCACTGAAATGCTGTTTGAAAATGGTGTTGAAATGTTCCATATGTCGCATGTAGGATTAAAACTGTTAACAGTTATCTCTTGGGTATTTCAAGCCTTAATTAGGGATGTCAGACCCCCTACAAACCCCCTCGTAATTCGTACCATTCTCCAACCCATTTCCACCACTTTGCTAGCATCCGATGCTCTGTACAACAGATTCTTGTAACCATGCACTTTGTATGACCAAGTGAACATCCCACATGGCAACCCTCATTATGTGCTTTAAATTGGCCTATTACCCGTAGCCAGGGGACCTGTTCAAGAAACCAATTTGTTCAATATGGTGCAGTAGGGCTGTGTAAAAAAATATACATTTATTTTTTCTCTTTTAATTGATTCTCATTTTTATGGATTGATATTGATTCTTAAATCCCAAGAATCGATCTTTTAGTCAATGCTGTTTTCAGTTGATTAATGAATGGAACATTTTAGCGCGCGTCCCATCCAATAAATCCCAATAAGCTTTGGGCTTTTTTACTTTTGACTCCCTTAAGGACTCTCTGTGGTCATTAAAAATCCCATGGCACTTCTCGTAAAGAGTAGGGGTGTAACCCTGGTGTCCTGGCCAAATTCCCTCCATTGGCTCTTACCAATCATGGCCTCCTAATAAAGCCAATTCAATTGAATTGGCTCTATCACTCTCTCTCCTCTCCACCTGTAGCTGGTGTGTGGTGAGCGCACTGGCGCTGTTGTACTGTGGCTGCCGTCACATCATGCAAGTGGATGCTGCACACTGGTGGTGGTTGAGGAGACATCCCCTGATATGATTGTAAAGCACTTTGGGTGTGCAGTAGTACATATGAAAGTGCTATGTAAATTCCTCCATTCATTCACTTTTAATATGAAACAAAGTCTCAGATTTTAAATTCTGTCGATTTTATTCAAACAATAAATACAGCATTGGCGCTCTTTAATGTGACGTCACGGATCACTTGAACTAATCGTATCTTCCGCTTCAGTACTAGTTACAGCACAGAATAAGCATGAATGATCAGAAGGTATGTTGAAAGATACAGTTCAACTTACCCAAATCTTAGTCACATGTTTAATCAGTGTTTTAACCCTGGACAACAGTCACGTTACATTTACCTCAGAAAAGCCATTTAATGACCATAAGTTCGTTTGTCAGCTGGAAAAATTAACACTACAGAGGAGCATTTTGTTAAATATATGCACCATTTCACATATTCATTATATTTTTTTTACTGTTCCTTAATATTCAATGTATGTTTGAATAAATACGTGGTTTTTATTTAAAAAAAAACATGAATTGGAGTAGAAATAAAAACGTATAAAAACTACCATGTATGCATTTTAAGTGTAAGTGTTTGTATATAAATCAGTTAATTTGAACCTTCAATATTTTAGTAATGTAGTGTATACACTCACCTAAAGGATTATTAGGAACACCTGTTCAATTTCTCAATAATGCGATTATCTAATCAACCAATCACATGGCAGTTTCTTCAATGCATTTAGGGGTGTGGTCCTGGTCAAGACAATCTCCTGAACTCCAAACTGAATGTCAGAATGGGAAAGAAAGGTGATTTAAGCAATTTTGAGCGTGGCATGGTTGTTGGTGCCAGGCGGGCCGGTCTGAGTATTTCACAATCTGCTCAGTTTCTGGGATTTTCATGCACAACCATTTCTAGGGTTTACAAAGAATGGTGTGAAAAGGGAAAAACATCCAGTATGCGGCAGTCCTGTGGGTGAAAATGCCTTGTTGATGCTAGAGGTCAGAGGAGAATGGGCCGACTGATTCAAGCTGATAGAAGAGCAACTTTGACTGAAATAACCACTCGTTACAACCGAGGTATGCAGCAAAGCATTTGTGAAGCCACAACACGCACAACCTTGAGGCGGATGGGCTACAAAAGCAGAAGACCCTACCGGGTACCACTCATCTCCACTACAAATAGGAAAAAGAGGCTACAATTTGCAAGAGATCACCAAAATTGGACAGTTGAAGACTGGTAAAATGTTGCCTGGTCTGATCAGTCTCGATTTCTGTTGAGACATTCAGATGGTAGAGTTTGGAATTTGGCGTAAACAGAATGAGAACATGGATCCATCATGCCTTGTTACCACTGTGCAGGCTGGTGGTGGTGGTGGTGTAATGGTGTGGGGGATGTTTTCTTGGCACACTTTAGGCCCCTTAGTGCCAATTGGGCATCGTTTAAATGCCACGGCCTACCTGAGCATTGTTTCTGACCATGTCCATCCCTTTATGGCCACCATATACCCATCCTCTGATGGCTACTTCCAGCAGGATAATGCACCATGTCACAAAGCTCGAATCATTTCAAATTGGTTTCTTGAACATGACAATGAGTTCACTGTACTAAAATGGCCCCCACAGTCACCAGATCTCAACTCAATAGAGCATCTTTGGGATGTGGTGGAACGGGAGCTTCGTGCCCTGGATGTGCATCCCACAAATCTCCATCAACTGCAAGATGCTATCCTATCAATATGGGCCAACATTTCTAAAGAATGCTTTCAGCACCTTGCTGAATCAATGCCACGTAGAATTAAGGCAGTTCTGAAGGCGAAAGGGGGTCAAACACAGTATTAGTATGGTGTTCCTAATAATCCTTTAGGATGTGTATGTGTGTGTGTGTGTGTATATATATATATATATATATATATATATATATATATATATATATATACATACCCTGTATAGTTTAGAAAAAATTCTGTACCTGATATACAGGTCCTTCTCAAAAAATTAGCATATTGTGATAGTTAATTATTTTCCATAATGTAATGATAAAAATGAAACTTTCATATATTTTAGATTCATTGCACACCAACTGAAATATTTCAGGTCTTTTATTGTTTTAATACTGATGATTTTGGCATACAGCTCATGAAAACCCAAAATTCCTGTCTCAAAAAATTAGCATATTTCATCCGACCAATAAAAGAAGTGTTTTTAATACAAAAAAAAGTCAACCTTCAAATAATTATGTTCAGTTATGCACTCAATACTTGGTCGGGAATCCTTTTGCAGAAATGACTGCTTCAGTGCGGCGTGGCATGGAGGCCATCAGCCTGTGGCACTGCTGAGGTGTTCTGGAGCCCAGGATGCTTCGAGAGCGGCCTTAAGCTCATCCAGAGTGTTGGGTCTTGCGTCTCTCAACTTTGTCTTCACAATATCCCACAGATTCTCTATGGGGTTCAGGTCAGGAGAGTTGGCAGGCCAATTGAGCACAGTAATACCATGGTCAGTAAACCATTTACCAGTGGTTTTGGCACTGTGAGCAGGTGCCAGGTCGTGCTGAAAAATGAAATCTTCATCTCCATAAAGCTTTCCAGCAGGTGGAAGCATGAAGTGCTCCAAAATCTCCTGATAGCTAGCTGCATTGACCCTGCCCTTGATAAAACACAGTGGGCCAACACCAGCAGCTGACATGGCACCCCAGACCATCACTGACTGTGGGTACTTGACACTGGACTTCAGGCATTTTGGCATTTCCTTCTCCCCAGTCTTCCTCCAGACTCTGGCACCTTGATTTCCGAATGACATGCAACCACTGAGCAACAGTCCAGTGCTGCTTCTCTGTAGCCCAGGTCAGGCGCTTCTGCCGCTGTTCTGGTCAAAAGTGGCTTGACCTGGGGAATGCGGCACCTGTAGCCCATTTCCTGCACACGCCTGTGCACGGTGGCTCTGGATGTTTCTACTCCAGACTCAGTCCACTGCTCCCGCAGGTCCCCCAAGGTCTGGAATCGGTCCTTCTCCACAATCTTCCTCAGGGTCCGGTCACCTCTTCTCGTTGTGCAGCGTTTTTTGCCACACTTTTTCCTTCCCACAGACTTCCCACTGAGGTGCCTTGATACAGCACTCTGGGAACAGCCTATTTGTTCAGAAATGTCTTTCTGTGTCTTACCCTCTTGCTTGAGGGTGTCAATGAGGGCCTTCTGGACAGCAGTCAGGTCGGCAGTCTTACCCATGATTGCGGTTTTGAGTAATGAAACAGGCTGGGAGTTTTTAAAAGCCTCAGGAATCTTTTGCAGGTGTTTAGAGTTAATTAGTTGATTCAGATGATTAGGTTAATAGCTCGTTTAGAGAACCTTTTCATGATATGCTAATTTTTTGAGACAGGAATTTGGGGTTTTCATGAGCTGTATGGCAAAATCATCAGTATTAAAACAATAAAAGACCTGAAATATTTCAGTTGGTGTGCAATGAATCTAAAATATATGAAAGTTTAATTTTTATCATTACATTATGGAAAATAATGAACTTTAGCACAATATGCTAATTTTTTGAGAAGGACCTGTATATCCTGATACTCAAGTTAATCGAAATCGAAACGAATTTTGAAATTTGTCAATGCACAGCCCTATATTGCAGCAGTAGTAGAGTAGTCATGGGAGCTTGGTTATCCATTATTCTACGAAGTGAATAAATTAACATACATTTCTAAAGCTTTAAAGATCATTTGTCTTCCCTTTTTTTTTTTAATTGCATTCAGTAGTTTGCTGCTTCTATTTGTTGGACTGATTGATTATTGTGTAGACCACTTTCTAAAACTCTCACTATTATCAGTGTGATTTAAACTTTTATTTATATACAAGAGAAGAACAACCCTGGTTGGCCAAACTGCTGTACATAAAAGGAAAGAAAAAAATAAGAGCAAAAAACACACAAACAAGTTACAGAGAATGAAAAGCACAAGAAAAAAGATGTCAAACCTGTGTCTCCCGAATGAGCACTACAGCTCAACAGATCTAGAGCATATTATTATATAACTATTCTATTGCTCCGGCCACCGCATACAAGTCAAATGAAGTCACAACAAATACAGTAAATTGGTTAAAGACAAAAAGGTTGTTGGTTTAATGACTTCTAGCAACTTAACAAGATCACTTTGTCAACCCTAATTACTATCACACCTTTGACCAAGCTACTTAACCTCCGATTTAGTGCAGGTAGTGAACCTTCACAGATGAAAAGCATCTGCAAATAATAAGCGACACAGTAATGTCCATGGATCAGCTCTCATGTGTTAGTGATTTGTCAGGGTGGGTGTATTGTCCCTCTACCGTCACTGGAAATATCTTGCATGAACTCACAGAACCTTAAAGTGAGCCAGAGAATGTTGTCAGACGTCCTGAATGCTTTATAAATGTGCTTCATATTTGACTGAGAGTGGCTTTAATATGTTCTGAAAGATGATAGCATGGTGCTAGATTACAGTTAGACATGTAATGTGACAACATATGCATTGAGGAACGCCTGTAAAGTGATTTATAACCACAGAGGCTTTGGGATCACAGGCGTGTGTGAGAGATGGGGACAAGAAGACAAATAAGAAGCTGATAGAATGTTATTCACCTTTCCTTTCTCTTTTTCCTGGTCTTATTTGGCAAATCATTCAACCAAAACAGAATTATTATTATTATATGTATATTTTTTTAGACTGAAATATGATAGTGTCTTTGGCAACCCAATTTCTCCTGCTTTATCATTTGACAAGGTGTAGAATGTCGATCATAAAGTTCTAAATGATATAGGCTCAAATTTATCAAATTTCCATCTTGTGACACTCAAGCCACTATTAAAAATGTCAGGGTACATTTACACGACAACGATGTACAGTAAGTTTTTGAAAGGTTTCACGGTCCCCGCTTACACACATCTGCAAAAAATTACCCCCAAAAAAACCCGGTGTATTATTTTAACTACATTATGCAATACAAAAACATTCATTCAAAAGTGTTCGAATCAATATATAGGAAAAACGATATAAAAGAAAAATCATGAGCAGAGAGAGTCTATAGGATTAAAAGTTGTTTTTTTGTCTTTTTCAAAGAGAATGAAGTGAGAGTGAAAGTCTCATGTTGCTAATGTGTCTTTTTGCTGCTGCTGCATTTGGTTGTTAGTTGCATTTTGAGATAGTTCCACAGAAACTCTAATTCATAATTTGCTTGTTTGGTGTGCGGTATTGTGGATTATTATTCATTATTCAATAAATATATCAAATAATGTCTGATCTGTCTCCGGCACTACAGGCATCTGTGGGTCAATACACAGTGACAACCATATGTAACAATACAAACCAATTGTATTTTGAGCTCATATGAAGTCTATTTTGTTCTGTTTGTTTTGTCTGTTGCAGGCGTACACAAGTCAGTTTGTGGCTCTCATCATGTTCGCCCTGTTGATGTGTGATGACAGAATCTCAGTGCAGCCGCGCAGGCGAGAAATCATACAAGGCCTCAAAGTGCTGCCAGGTAAACTCAAATACAGCTGTGTGTGTGTGTGAATGTTTTAGTACTGTCTGGAATTCTGCAAGAATGGCTTCTAATGTGATCCCAGTCATAAGTCACAATATATGAATTCTAAAACTTTTTTGTACACATGTGCTCTTTGTGTACATCGTGTTGTCGAGTTGCTGATGTCATAGAGCTCTGTGTGAGTAAGTGTGTGTGTGTTCACGGATTGGTGTGCAGGGAGGAGCAGATGGCCTCGGCCAGCTCTCAGTCACTGTTGGAAGTCTTTATTGGACCACAAGTGTCTGCTGGGGCGGCCCTCCCTCTCCTTTCTCCAGTTCTTTCGTTCTCCCTCTGTGGATTTTTCGTTCTGCTTCCAAGCCAATGAGGTCGGGAATGTGTTGGCAGCCAGTTACTAAAGATCCCCCTGCACTCCAGCTTACTATTCATGCTAAAAACTGCTGATTCTGTCATTAATGCCTGCATGTTTTTGGTCACTGTATTTACAGCCCAAAACATTTGTATGCAATTACATGACATGGTTATATTCTGAAACGTGTACACATGTATGTATTGTATTCTCAGTCTTGCCACAAGGGGTGCTGCAGCAGGTATTATATCTGTTGTTAACTTCAACTACTGTCGTGGTAGAGCAGCAGTTTGGAAAGATTCTTGCAAGTTAGTTACACTGTGCACTGTTTGTGGCTTAAAACTGGATGCTAGCTATAACCGCGTTAAAGGAAAAAACAATTAATGATTAATTCAAATGGATTCCCCATCCACATTTAACTCAAGTCTGGACCCACTTCGGCTTTTACACCATTGATGGGACAAACAAAACCGGCAATGAGTACACAGAACTAAAGTATACAAGAACTGCCTGGTAAAAGTAAAGTGCACAGGTAATACCATGAACACACAAAGCCACTTGCAACGCCATCACCCTGATTTCATTGAAAATGTTTAATTTACTTAAAATGTTCCATTTAATTTACAGACTTAAAAACTTTGTGGTGTTTTCTAACAATTTGGACTTTAAAAAGAGAGAAAACCTGCACTTAACCTTTTCACAGGCATGTTGCTTTTATAGACAGTTATCGTGATGTATCATTATAGGATTGTCTAGCAATATATTGATTATCACAGAATTGCTGTATCGTGATGTTATCGGTATCGTATTGTATTGTGAGGTACCCTGTGATTCCCACCCACCATTACTAAATATTTAATGTGTGAATGTGCAAAAGCACAAATTCTTGCACAATTTACAAGCTACACTGTGTCTCTTTTTCTAGATCTGATCAAGGAGGTGTTGAGTCTGGACGATGAGATTCAGAAGTTGGCAACTGAGCTGTATCAACAGAAGAGCGTTCTCATCATGGGCCGAGGCTACCACTACGCCACCTGTCTGGAGGGAGCTTTGGTTAGACCACAATCACTCCTTCTATCACTCACTCCCATCCTACTTCTGTTTCAAGTCTTCTGGAGCCATATGATAGTGAATAATGACTTAAATTTGGGTCTGTTCTTCACACAAAGCTTTTAATTTTCCATAGCTCTCACATTTCAGTTGTGCTTGTTCAGTTCACATGCGATCAGCTGTGTGTGTCAGTGTGCAAGTGGAAAAATGGGACAAGAGCGATAGTTAACCCCAAAATGAAAAATTTGTCATCATTTTTCTTTCTTTTGCTGAACATAAAAGAAGATATTTTGAGAAATGTTGCAGTATAGTTTTACATCCATACAAGTTAATGGTCACCCAAACTGGTTACCAACATTCTTCAAAAATCTATTTTATGTTCTGCAGAATAAAGTAAAAGTACAGGTGGAAGGTCAATATCTCTAGTTCTGTTAGGAGAGTAATTTACCCTGGTTGATACTCTACTGTTTCACTTTCAAGAATAATTAGAACTGTACATTTAAGCCTTTTTAGGAAAGGAAGAAAATAAGAATCTTAACTGATGGACTTTACCTGAAGTTTGGCCTCATTTAGTTTAAACGCAGATGAACAGAGGAAGCAATTTGACTGTGTTGTTTAAGAAAAAAAAAACACTTTCTCTGGAAGTGAGGATGGGGAAACTGTCATTGATGCATTAGCCAACTCTGACCACAAAAATGTGCATTTGAACCTAAGATGTGATGCAGCTATTTTTTCCCTATTTATGATTATGTAACAGTTGTGTTTTGGGTTTTTTCTCGTCTTGTCTGTTTTAGTTTGGTTTAGTTGTTCCTGTCTAGTCAGTCTTCTCAGGTAGCATGATGTTGCTTTTGTTTGTGTGTCATTTAGAAAATCAAGGAGATCACGTACATGCATTCAGAGGGGATTCTAGCTGGAGAGCTGAAGCATGGGCCGCTGGCTCTAGTGGACAAACTCATGCCTGTCATAATGATTATCATGAGAGACCATACGTACAACAAATGCCAAAACGCACTGCAGCAGGTGGTGGCAAGACAGGTAACAGCCATTCAGATTTATCATTACTAGATTTGCATGTCCTGCAACTGCTTGCAAGATATAAAACAGTGATTAAATATGTTGTAAACTAAGTTTCAGTACACAAAAGCACAAAAGGTGTGTACTATGCCCGTGGCTTAAGAAGGAATAGATTGAATATCATTAAAAAAGCTTGCTATTTTTGTACAGCCCTAGTTATCTCTGCAGTTTTTGCTGTTTAAGAGGATGTTATGTTGCTGTTGTAGGGCCGTCCAATCGTAATCTGCGATAAGGAGGACAATGAGACCATCAACAACTCCAGTCGCACCATTAAAGTGCCTCACTGTTTGGACTGCCTGCAGGGAATCCTGTGTGTCATTCCTCTACAGCTGCTCTCCTTCCACCTCGCTGTGCTGCGCGGATTCGACGTGAGTCTCTCAAGCGTTCGCTTTCCTCTCACTGATATACACTCACCAGCCTCTTTATTATGTACGGGGAATTCAGGCTGATTGGGACATTTTTTTCCAAGTCATCTCAAATAGAAAAAGTGTCCTAATCACCCTGAATTCACCCTACAGCTTGCTAGTACCTCCTTTGCCTTCAGAACGGCCTTGATTCTTGGTGGTATAGATTCAACAATGTGCTGGATACATTCCTCTGAGAATTTGGTCCATATTGACATGATAGCATCACACAGTTGCTGCAGATTTGTCGGCTGCACATCCATGATGCGAATTTCCCGTTCCACCACATCCCAAAGCTGCTCAAGTGGATTGAGATCTGGTGATTGTGGAGGCCATTTTTAATAGTGACAGGAAAGGCTTTTGATTTTTTTATTTATTTATTTTTAAACGGTAACACTTTAGTTTAGGGTCCAATTATCACTATTAACTAGTTGCTTATTAGCATTCATATTACCGTACAAGGATATTGGCTGTTTATTAGTACTTATAAAGCACAAATTAATGCCTTATTCTGCATGACCATATTCTAGATTCCTCAATCCACCCAATACCTGCATTTAACAACTACCTTACTAACTATTAATAATCAGTAATACGGAGTTTGAGGGCAAAAGCCGTAGTTAATAGTGAGAATTGGACCCTGAACTAATGTGTGACCAAAACATCGATTTCAAATAAATGCTGTTCTTTTGAATGTTTTATCAAAGAATCCTGAAAAAAAAAAATCTGGATTTCTACAAAAATATTAAGCAGCACAACTGTTTCAACATTGATAATTAGAAACGTTTCTCGAGCGGCAAATCATCAAATATGGATCATGTGACACTGAAGAATGGAGTTATGATGCTGAAAATTCAGCTTTGCATCACAGGAATAAATTACATCTTAAATCACAAGAACATCTTAAAAATGTTTTAAAATGTAATATTTCTTTTTTTCTTCTTTTTGTCCCACACAGGTTGATTGCCCAAGAAACCTGGCCAAGTCTGTGACTGTTGAGTAAACACTTCCTGATCAATGTCACACACACACACACACACACACACACACACACATGCAAGTACAGAATATCAAAACATGATGACAATGAGTTTTATACATGCCATCTTTCATCGAAAGATCGTAAAGAACCCGAAGTGTACCTCCTGTAACTATCGTCTCAGAGCATGATTCTGGCTTCATATCATTGCTGTTGACTGGAATGTGATTCTTTTTATTTTTGTCTTTTAGTGGTGGCGTGGTATGGGGTGGCGACACTCGATGTCACACACTGTGTGGCTTATAACACGTGTCTATTATTGCTCCATTCATAATTTTGTTTCTCCCAGAAAGACATCTAGATGCTTCTCATCAAATACACATGCATTTGTGTAGCAAAGATGGTGTTCCAGTTTGCATTTAGTAACACGTTTCTAGTGATATGTGGCACTGAATAACAACTATGAATCAGTAATTAGTGGTAGTTTGCACACTATTAAGTTTATCCGGTTTGCTGCTATTTAAGGGGATGCACTTGTTACGGATGAGCAAATTTTTCCCGGGATGACCTCTGATCATCTGGAAGTTCATATCAACAGGGATTTCCTTTGCTCAGAGCACACAGCGGCATTTTGGAGCTTTGATACATTTGTGCTTTTATCTGAATTGGATATTAAACCAATGCTGATGTCCACTAGTGTTCGGTCTAGACATCATGTCTTCTCAATCCAATGATTTAAAACATAACTTTCATGGTTTGTAAAATAGTAGGCTAATACTTTACAATGAGATTCAGTACTTTTATTAGCATTCATTAATCTTGGTTCATGTTTATTTCTATGTATACTAATACAATTCTTTACAATTTAAAGATGTATAAGTTAATATTGTTTTAGGAACAAATATGAATGAACAATAAATAGCATATTTATATCTTAAAATGAACCTAGATTAATAAATGCTGTAAAAAATGTTCATGATGCTTAATGAATGATCTAATGATAGCAAATGGAGACTTACTGTTACCGTAAAATACTTATGTTTATTATCTTTAGTGGTTTCTTCATTCTGGTTGCAAAGAAATGAATGAAATCCCTGCTGGAAAGGAAGGTAAAATGACTTCAACCCCTCTAGATGCATGTGCATGAAGGGTCAAATATGACGTGAATGTATGATCTGATTTACAGTTTGTGGCGACATTTTAATGAAGTTTCTGTGACTTTGGTCATGTTAGGTTTGATTTTGCACTAGGGAATCTACTGGCCATGATAAAGAGAATAAAATGTTTGAATATTGTAGTATTTGAAGGACCAAATACTAATAGACCTATTGGTTGTCACAAAAAATAAGGATATTTTAAACCCAGATATTGATAGTGAATCACTGCATTTGGTGACTCAACACTGTATCTGTAGTTACTGTATGAGTGTGATATTTATAATCAGTTACTGAGATTAACACTTTAGTCGTGTGCTTGAAATATATGTATGGCTTCTATTATTTGATTCCTTTATTTTGGGAGATTCAGAGGCCTTGTTACAAAGGAGACGGTGAGTGTGTCTCTGGTTTACAGTAGTATTGAGAAAGCGAGAACATGAAGTATGATGCGTGTCATCGCGCCTGCCCCATACAACGCCACCGTCAGTGTTGATTGTTTCTATGGGACCATTTTGTTGTCTTCTGTCTTTCATCTTATGTTTTGTTTTTATTGGGTATAAAAGGGTTATATTTGATTTACTACTTTATTTGGGATTCAAATGCTTATGTACTTCCTTTGATTCAAATATTGTGATTTTTAAACTTCGTGATTACATTATGTTGTGCATAAAATCAGCATGAATAAAGATTATATCATCTGAAACTTCTGTTCAAAGCATTAACCAAAAATTTCTTGGGAGCACTTTATTTTACAATCCTGTTCCCCATATACATGTACTTATTAATTACAATAACTAGGTATTAACCCTGAACCTACTCCTAAACCTAACCTTAACCCATGTAGTTACCTTATATTACCAGTACTTTCTTAGGTAAGTACACTGTAAGTGCGCGTGCTGTAAAATAAAGTGCAACCAATATCTTCTATTAACCAAAGGATGAAGAAGGGCCATATGGGGCAATAACTATGAAGGTACAATTACAGTTCTGTGCTTATTGTTCTATTACATTCTAAAACTAAACTTCTAAGTTATGCCAGCTCATGGAAAGGGTTTAAGTATTTCACAGGCTAAAAGACTAGCATAGCTCTTTGCATTGCTTTTAGATTTTACAAGAGAATCTTAAATGTGTAGCTTTATCTTTTCACCTGAAAGGATTGTGTGGTAGATTATTTGTTCCAGATCAGTTCTGCCATCCACACACATTTTTGTGTAGTACAAGAAGTTGTCCAGCCTTTTTTTTTTTTTTTAAAGCATGTCATAATGTGTTTGGGCAGTGTGTACAAGATTTAAAAATATGATAAAAATAGACAAAATAAAACGTTCAGTCTTTCTAACTTTCTGGTTGCATTCATTCAACTTTGGCTTGTACAAAGTTGTACAGTGGGGAAAAAATACTTTCCAGGAATATGATAAAAAAAAAAATAGGGCATGCAACTCTTTTTCAGGGAGGTGAGCGGTTTTTATTTTTCATATTATATAAGGTTTGTTATTTTACAGTCATGTTGGCCAAATAGCCAATACACATTAAATGTATACAATGATTTTTATTTTAGAAGGGCCATTCTATAATTTAGGGTACATTTCCTGCGTGAGGCAAATGATGGTCACACCAGATACTGACAGATCCCCCCCCATACAGTAAATCTGCAAATTTTAGAGAGGCCTTTTATTGTGGCCAGCCTAAGGCACACCTGTGCAATAATCATGCTGTCTAATCAGCATCTTGATATGCCACACCTGTGAGGTGGATGGATTATCTCGGCAAAGGAGGAGTGTTCACTAACACAGATTTAGACAGATTTGTGAACAATATTTGAGAAAAAAAGGCCTTTGGTGTAGGCCTACATAGAAAAAGTCTTAGATCTTTGAGTTCAGCTCAAGAAAAATGGGGGCAAAAGTGTTGCGTTCATAATTTTGTTCAATGTATAGGGTAGCGCGGGGCACACCTAACGCGGGGACGTTTTACATAGTCAGGATCAAGCCGGTTGTGTTTCTGCTCTTTTTCTCTCGCTGCCAAAAGACGCTCTCCCGTGAATTTGTGGAAAGTTTTGATAAGATTTTGTGAAGATACTGGACAAAGAGTGTTTTAACACCATGCAAGTACATTTTTTCGTCATAGGTTTTTTTCGGTTTCTGAGTTGAGTGTGTACGTCACCAAATCTAACTTCATATTACCTTAATCACTGTCTTGTTGGCTAAAACACAGAACCGTTTTGAAACATGTCAGCAACTCCTAGCAACTGTTAGTTAGGCTTAAAATATTTTTTACACAGCGGGGTCAGTTGTAGCACAGTGTTACAACTAAGCCGCCAAGAGTACAATGATAATCAAATGAAAACAGGGACAGGGAGCCACACAACTTTTCAGGTTTGGGTATTTATTTATATATTTAACTTAGTTTGACTTTCACACACAATGTTGGATTTTTTTTTTTTTTTTTACAATTTTAACTATGCATTGATCACTTGTTTATTAAAAATATTGCCTGTTTTTAATGCAATAAACCCTTTAAGCTTGTTTTTATTATTATTACTGTTATTAATAATAATAATAATTTTGCATGCAGCTGCCACACACAAATATAATTCAATTGTAATTACAATAGTTCATGATTTTATTTATGTATTAATTTTTTGCAAAACTGTGCAGCCCTTTTCCTCTCCATGATATTGATCCATAATAGAAGGATGATTGGATGAGGGATGGATGTATGGATATCTATACAGATACACAAACAATATCAAACTATACAGATAAAATATTACTGAATTGTGTCTTACACAAGTGTTACAACTAACCCCTCTGTCTGTTACAATTAACCCCGCATATGGGGTAAGTTGTAACATTTGCAATTCTGTCACTTTCAGTGCAACTGTAAGAAAATGGTAGGTCCTAGAAAAAAACTTTAAGTGTCCATTTGTAGCAGAGATGTGTATGTTGCTTGTGTAAAAAAAAGATGAATCTAACTTAATAATTTCTTTAATAATTGAGCCAAAACCAAAATGTGTTAGGTTGTGCCCCGCTCTCCCTTATAGACTGCTGATTTTGACATTAGGGTGTACACGGACTGCAGTTTTGCATGATATTCTTAAAACTATCAACTATCAAAATTATCTTTAAAGTAGATTTATGATAAAAAAAAATAATCTTAATAAATAATAAGGTCTTAAAATAATCAAACTGCATATGGCAGAATAGACCAAAATATTCACAAATTCAACAGGGATTTTTTTATAAGCTTTGCAACACTGATAAAATATACAAACTGAAGCCAAGAGTTGTTTTTATTGAGAAAGCATTTTTTATTTTATTTTTTCCTGATGTGAAATGTACCCTAATTATAGAATAACTTATGTCACTTTTTTTTTTTAATTTAATTTAGCATAAAGCTAGTTGGGGACCAGATGGTGGTTTACAGTTATCGATACATATAGTTCCCATGAATTAGTAATAATAAGAATATTTTCTTGATCTTTTTTGTTTTCTTTAGTAACCAAATTCTTCATGTCTGTCGCACTTTTATTGAATGTCATTTTATTTTCACAAAGGGTAAAAAAATTGTGCATGCTATGCTAACTTTTGGTAAAGTATTATGATTTACTATGATAGACTAACTCTGTTTTCCCCTCATTTGATGCCAAATAGTAACAGAGTTTTGATGATATGAGCTGTTTGTCCTTTGAAAATATAGTTTTTTAAGAGCAGAGAAACATTTAAGCTCTGACTCAAAGGATCTTGGCCGTGTGGATAGATTGAAACTGTGTGTGTTGTTGATGACTGAATTGCTTTATTGGCTAGAGCAGAAAGTGGGTCAGGGAGTGTGATTCTAAACCCAAACTGCACTGAATGTGTAAAGAAAGAAAGCTAACCAACAATGGCCTGTCACTCACAGTAACACATCACTGGCATGCCACCCACTATGTATATGGTCACTTTGTCAGTTTGGGTAAAATGTCAGTTTACTGCCAAGTCAGAGATCACTTTAAGTCCATTGGGTGTTTAAATTCACTGTTTATCCAGCCACAATTTTTTTTCTTTTGGGTCTTTTTCCAGTGATAATACACCAGACAAAATTTGGCCTATCAAAACATTTCTGAAATTGTGTTCGACTATCTTTCTATACAGTAACACCAACATTATCACAAGCAAGATTGCTCTTGTGCTGATATTCAGATAGTGTGATCGACTGTGGTAATGTTTGTATACACCAGTTCTACAAACAGGAGGTTAATGACTTGAGTTTCAGACCATATTTGGCCAGTTAGTTTGTATATTTTGTCTCTGCCAATAGTTCCAAAACAAGCCAAATCATCAATCTTTGTGTGTGATTAAGCAGACTACTAACTGAAAGCCGGTCTGGATAATGTTTACGGAGTGGAGTGGAAGGGCATTTACTCCAGGTTTTTCCGCTTGCAAATTCTGCCATGTGGGCCTAAATAGCGAATCCGCCATGGCGCGGGCGCAACTGAAAAATGCGGTTTTACAGATACTAGACACGTGACTTTCAAATGTAAGATTGCTATCAAAGAGCACACCCAGGTTCCTAACCAATGACGAAGACTTGACAGAGCAGCCATCAAGTGTTAGACAATACTCTAGGTTATTACATGAGGAAGTTTTTTTCCAATAATTAGAATCTCTGTTTGTTCAGAATTAATTTGTAGGAAATTTTTAGTCATGTAATTTTTTTATATCAGCTATGCATTCCGTTAATTTTGTGAATTGGTAAGTTTTGTCAGGGCGTGAAGAAATATAGAGCTGAGTATTATCAGCATAACAGTGAAAATTAATTCCATGCTTTCTAATGATATTTTCCAAGGGTAGCATGTACATAGTGAACAGCAGCGGTCCCAGTACTGAGCCTTGTGGTACGCCATGCTGAACTTGTGATCGATAAGACATCTCTTCATTTACTGCTACAAACTGATAACGGTCAGATAAGTATGATTTAAACCATGCTAATGCAATTCCACTAATGCCAACATAATTTTCGAGTCTATTTAAAAGAATGTTGTGGTCAAATGCAGCACTAAGATCGAGTAACACTAATAGAGAGATACAACCACGATCGGATGATAAGAGCAAATCATTTGTAACTCTAATGAGAGCAGTCTCAGTACTATGGTACGGTCTAAATCCTGACTGAAAATCCTTGCAGATATCATTTCTTTCTAGAAAGGAACACAGTTGTGAGGATACCGCTTTTTCTAATATCTTTGACAGAAAAGGCAGATTCGAGATCGGCCTGTAATTGACTAATTCTGTGGGATCAAGTTGCGTTTTTTTTTTAACAAGCGGTTTAATTATAGCCAGCTTTAAAAGTTTTTAGTATGTATCCTAATGACAAAGATGAATTAATGATATTAAGAAGAGGATATGTGACATCAGGAAGCATCTCTTTCAATAGCTTAGTCAGTATAGGGTCTAACATACATGTTGTCGATTTAGATGATTTAACAAGTTTAGAAAATTCTTCCTCTCCTATAGCAATGAATGAATTGAATTTTTCCTCAGGGAAACTACAATGCACTGGCTGATGCAATACTGTATTAGACGGTTTCATAGTCATTTTCTCCCTAATATTATCAAAGTTGTAAGTAAAGAAGTGCATAAAAGCATTACTGTTGTGCTGCTTGGAAACATCTGGGATTGAAGCTTTATTTTTAGTTAATTTAGCCACTGTTTCAAATAAATATCTAGGGTTTTATATATTTTCTTCTAATAGGGTTGAAACATAAGCAGATCTAGCAGCTAAGGCCTCTCTGTACGCAATCGAGCTCTCCTTCCATGAAATGTGAAACAACTCTAGTTTTGTTTTCTTCCAGTTTCGCTCCATTTTTCTGGCTTCTCTCTTAAGGGCGTGAGTGTGCTCGTTGTACCACAGCGTTGGACTATTTTCTTTCATCTTCTTAAAGCACAACGGAGCAACTGTGTCTAAAGTGCTGGAAATTTTCAGATGTGTTCTCCACCATCTTGAAATTTCTATGTAAAGTTTTTTTCCCTCCTGAAACCACCAGATGGCAGTGTAGGTGTCTACGTTTGTGTGCAACAGGTTCCAGTTACACAGAATAAAGTATTATGGTGCACACAACCAAAAATGTTATGTCCACATATGTGGACGCCAGATCGTAGGAGGTTAAAACAAGACTTCTCAGTAATTCTGAAAATATTACTATAAATTACAGCAACACACCTCCCCCTTTGCCTCTCAGACGAGGGCCATGTTTATAACAGTAAATTTGTGGAGTGGACTCATTTAAAGTATTGTAATCATCTGGTTTTAGCCAGGTTTCTGTCAAACACAGCACATCTGTTATAATCTGTGATCAAATCATTAACAATAAGTGCTTTTGAAGCAAGGGATCGAATATTCAGCAACCCAAGCTTTATCATTTGTTCATCTGTATATATCTGTTTTTTTATTTGTTGAACATCAATTACATTTTTACTCTTAGAAGAGTTTGTCTGTTCCCCGAATTAGGACATACAAAAAACTTCCACAGTCTCTATATGATAAGAAATATGATATTTTCCACTTGTGAACTGGTATTTATTTACCATTGTGTTGCGTTCAAGTTTTGTTGTCGTAATGTGGTAAAAAGATGGAGATCCAGACCTGTTTTTTAGCTAAAACTATTTTAGATTGCTTAAGTCATCTGCTACAGCAAGAAGATGATTTATCAAAACCCAAACGGTAAATAATATGCTGTTTATTTTCTAGATCATGAATAGTACAGATTTTTTAATAGAGCTAATTAACGTACCGTTTCGGTTCAATATGAATGTACCGTTCCACCCCAAGCTAACAGTAGCAAAAAACGTTTAGTTGTGTACAATGCCTACCATTCAACACTCTCGTGTTGCTCTCCGCCATTTTGAAAAGGTCAAAGGTTGTCTCATCTCGGCAACTCGTGCATCAAAATATTCTACGAGTTGTCCTGTGGAAAATACCACATGAGGGGGTGTTCATGTGCATTTTCCACGTCGGCTTTTGGAATTTACCATAATTACCATAGTACGTGAACGCACCATAAGTATCTCATCACTCCGGCGAACAGGAAGGGGGCCAGAGCAAATTACAGTGCCATTTCATGTTTTCACTCGAAAAGTCTATCGTAATCAAGCCTACATTAAACTAGGCGTGTCATTTTGACATGTTAATTTTGTTCAATAAATTATGGGATAAAAATCAATGCAATCAAACATGACAGTTATATCCATGACTCATACTTAAATTCCAGTGAGAGGGAACGATGGGATAATGGTGGAGGAAAAAAAGTTAAACAGATATCAGGGTCAAAGACTTGAATTAACACCATTCTATAGAGAACATCACATTCGATTTTTGTAATAGATCTGAACCAAAACAGGTTACACAGTTCCCACTGCACTGCTGGAGAAAATGCATACTAATCCCAATTTATTTTTCCTGAATAATTTCATTTGCTTATCTTTGGCTGCTCTTGAAACATGTTATGCCAAACCTTGCTGGGCTTGTGCTTATTTCACTGAATAAAACTGGCTTTTGAAATTGGACACATCCATGATGGCGAGAGTGGTTTATAGTCTCTGTCTCATGAGACGCCAGCTTTCTGTGCAAATGTTGACAGAGCGGACTCTGGACTAAATTATACCTGGTCTAAAGGGAACCAGTTCAGGAGAGGAGGCCGAGCTGCCGGAAATGTCGGATTAAAAACAACACAGGAAAAGGAAGAAACCATTTGTATCATTTTTTTGTTTATTTCTTGGAGCAGACTTAAAATCACCTAAAGATCAGATGATATTTTATAAACAAATTATGCAGAAGTCCAAGTAACCTATGACTCTTTCAAAGCAACCATGTTGAAAATCAATCCAAGAATGTTTAATAAATGTCCTGGTAGCACTTTATTTTACAGTCCTGTTCTGCTTGTACATACCATATATTTATTGTAGTAATGACAGTATTTTTGTGGGCAAGTAAACTGTAAATACATTGAAAGTGCATGTAGTGTAAAATAAAGTGTAACCAATGTCCTTTTAAAACATCATCCAATGACCACATGATTTATAGTCAGCTTCTGGTGCTTTATGCCAAGAGAAAATAAATGTGATGTATTTTTCCTATAACAGAGTTGAACTCTTCACATTATAGTAATAAACATTGTTAGAAAAAACGTACCTCTATTTAACCATGTGGTAAAACCATTTTTATGATGTCACTCCCTTAAATATGACTTCAGAATGATCAAGCCATTATTTTTAAAGGTCACTGTAAAACAGGATTGAACAAAAAGATTTTAAGGCAACGATTCTTCTCTTGATGAAAACTCCACGCACACCATCCATGAAACGCATGCAAACAGGAGGACCCATATGACTTTTATGACAACATTTTATTTCAAAACAATAGAACATTAAAAAAAATGAAAACGTAAAAAAGAATGACTACAAAAATAATGTAGTCATGATCCAAGTCATTTGGAGAAAGATTCATTTACATGATTTCTTTGAAAAGCATATATGATTTAATATGGGCATATGTGATTTCTTTTATGTTAATTACCCATAAAACCACCATCATAACAGGGTTTTGGAGTTATATAAACAACACTGCATCATAGTAGGACCACAATAACTTAGACTCGGAGTACAACGGAAAATGACAAGAACTCTTTAGAAGCAAATGATTGTGAAATCTGACACTGTGATGCATTATGACAATAATATATACAGCATGTAATTATGAACAAAAACAAACTCATATCAAATGCATTGGACACTGGGTTCTCAGTTTTTTTGGCAAAAATAATTTCCAATTTGAAAAGCTATCTGTAATGTTCCCCTGTGGTTATTCATGTTGGATAAAACGCAGCGGCTTTAGAACTCTTACTGGGAAAATATGTCATCTTTTGTTTTGCCTCTAAATTAACACTACAAAAAAAACTGGTATAAAAAACTAAAAAAAAACTACACAGGGCAACAGAGTTTTATACATTCAGCATGTGTAAAGTGTGATAATTTGTACTATTTTTAAATGATGCACCTATACACCATTACAACTGTGACATGTGCAAAAAGTAAGGTGATGTTGCTTATAGTTTACATACAATTCAGATTTTTCTCTGATGTTTAAAGTCCATCCCCATAAATATCTTAGTCTCTTCAACATCATCCTAAAGGTAATAGTTCACCCAAAATTATGACAAAACTTACAGTTTTGAGTATCCCTTTAATTCATCATTGTCTGGGACTTTGTTAATAAATTCATAAACCAAAAAGCAACATGCCCCCCCCCCCACCACCACCACCAAACCCCCAAACCCCAACCCAATCAAAGCCACTAAAATCACGATTGCACAAAATAATAAATGTCAATTACCTGAATGAGCAACAGTTTGTTGCCTTCCTATGGCAAATAATTTGATCAAAAAAAGTGTGTTATTATAGTAAAGTGGTTGAATTTTGCAACTGCAATTTAGTTTGAAAGAAGTCGTTTATAAAAACACATCTAAACACATCTAAATGCTTGTCTCACTTCAACAGCTAGTTTAGGTTTCGCCCATTGTCGGGATATTTGCTTTGGCTGTGCTAATTGCAAGGGCTGTTAAAGTAGATATAAATATAGAGCAGAGTCAGGAGAATGCCAGGAAAAGCAGTCACTCAGTGAGAACAACAAGAGCGCGTAAGTTGTTTTTTCTTAATATACAGTTCTCCTGTTGTTCTGTTTACTATTTGTCAAGCAGGTAGGGCTATTTTCGATTCTTTGCTTATTTATCATTTTTATCTTCACTAAATATTTGTATTTTAATTAGACGCGTTCCTATTTTGAACTTATACCGCGCATCTAAGGGGTTGTAGTCTGTATTTTATTGTAGCACTTAAGTAGTGCTGTTCAATAGCTAGTTTCGGTTTCGCCCATTCTTGGGATATTTGCTTTGGCTGTGCTTATTGCAAGGGTGGCCACAGCTGTCCTCACTCAGGCGATTGAAAGCTTTATATCTATGTAGTGTGCGTGCTGTCGCGGAAGCGTTCAGCTCTCGTGTTCAGCCTCCTTGTGTGAAGACCGACTCGGGTAAAGACCTGCGACTCTACCTGCGCGACTCCACCGAGCAAGGCACTTAAGTATCTTCTTCACCCTTTCCTTTCCCACCTTTTTCTTATTTCCCTTAATCAACATGTGCTTTCAATACATTCCTGTTGTCTCTCGACAACGCTCTCTCATCATGCACAGAAGGCAGCGCAATACTGCTAATCCCTGCCCTATTCTCTCATCCTCACACTCACCTCTCACTCTTTCTATGGGTCTATGGAATTGTCAATCAGCAGTCAATAAAGCTGACTTCACTCCAGCCTTTGCATCTCATTCTACTCTTAATATCTTGGGCTTGACTGAGACCTGGATCCGTCCAGAAGACTCAGCAACCCCTGCTGCTCTCTCTAACAACTTCTCTTTCTCCCACACCCCTCCCCTGTCTCTCTCCTACCATTCATTGCGAAAACACTTGAACGAATTGCTTTCAACCAAGTATCATCTTTCCTATCTCTGAACAACCAGCTGGATGTCAACCAATCTGGCTTCAAGAAAGGGCATTCAACCGAGACTGCATTGCTTTCGGTCACCGAAGCCCTGCGGATCGCAAAAGCTGCTTCCAAATCATCAGTTCTCATCCTCCTGGATCTGTCTGCTGCCTTCGACAATGTGAACCATCAGATCCTTCTGTCCACCCTCTCATCACTGGGCATCACAGGTACTCCTCTCCACTGGTTTGAGTCCTATCTCACAGATAGGTCCTTCAGGGTCACATGGAGAGGAGAGGTATCCAATGCACATCAACTGACCACAGGGGTTCCCCAGGGTTCAGTTCTTGGACCGCTCCTCTTCTCCATTTACACCACATCACTAGGACCCATCACACAGGAACATGGCTTCTCTTACCATTGCTATGCTGATGACACCCAGCTCTACCTCTCATTTCAACCAGATGATCCCACAGTAGCTGTACGGATCTCAAGCTGTCTGGCGGACATCTCGGCATGGATGAAGTAACATCACCTACAGCTCAACCTGGCAAAAACTGAGCTTCTCATCCTCCCGGCCAAGCTGTCTCTACAGCACGACTTCTCCATCCAGCTAGATTCTTCCTCAATCACCCAATCAAGGTCAGTCAGAAATCTTGGAGTAATCTTTGATGATCAGCTGACCTTCACAGACCACATCACAAAGACAGCTCGATCATGCAGGTTTGCTATGCACAACATCAGGAAGATCAGGCCTTTCCTAACTGAGCATGCAACACAACTTCTCGTCCAGGCCCTGGTCATTTCTAGGCTTGATTACGGCAATGCTCTTCTGGCTGGACTTCCATCATGTGCAACTAAACCTCTACAAATGATCCAGAATTCTGCAGCTCGTCTGGTCTTTAACGAGCCCAAAAGGGCCCACGTCACTCCTCTGTTTATCTCTGTGCACTGGCTACCACTCACTGCTCGCATCAAGTTCAAGGTGTTGACAATTGCTTACAGATTGACCACAGGATCAGCTCCCTCCTACTTCTACTCACTACTACAAGTCTACATCCCTACCAGAAGCCTACGATCAGTCAATGAGCGACGGCTCGTGGTACCATCACAGAGAGCCTCAAAATCACTCTCCAGAACATTCTCATTCACGGTACCATGCTGGTGGAATGATCTGCCCACCCTCATCCGGAATGCAGTATCCCTGACAACATTCAAAAGACAGCTGAAAACTCATCTCTTCCGTGAGCACTTAACATAAAAAAAAATATATATATATATAAAAAAAAATCCTCTCCTTTTCCTTTAAATCCCTGCTTATCTGGCTTATGCTACTCCGATGAATGTCTGAACTTTGTATTTTGAGCACTTCTTGCATTGTTTTTGTCTCTTCATGATGACTCGCTTGGTTTAGTCCTCAGTTGTAAGTCGCTTTGGATAAAAGCGTCTGCTAAATGACTAAATGTAAAAATGTAAATCTAGAATGATTCGGCCACAATGGGTCATTCTAACCGCAGATATGTGCATATTGCAGTTAAAATCACTGTACAAAAATGTTCACATAGAAATGATTAATTAATATGTTGCCATTAGAAAATATTCTAAATTTACCGACTTAAGTCACATGTACGCTGCACACTTACATTGTACATAAATCCTTTAAATGGAGATGGGCGTGTTTATGCAAATTACAGTTGGGGACTGCAGTCTTTCGTTTAGAATACTTCAAATCATCAACATTAGAAGGTTAAAAATCAATCCGTGTTCATAGCATAACGCACCTATTGTGAATCTGGCTGAAATTTTTGTGCAAAGTTTTCCTGTGTGTTTAAGTATGCATAATCTATGCAATTTTCAGCGAATGAGACCCAATGTTTAGTTTTGCCTTTTAAGGAAGTTGACCTGTATATAGTCAGACTAGTTACAAACGTGCATATATTTTCTCAACTGTTCTGAACAAGAAAGCTCCTAAAAGGTTATTTTGTTTCAGCTTTCCTCTTTTGTGGAAACCTCCTTAATGAGATGATCCCATGTGCATGCAATTGTGAAACATCCATGAACCCATTAATGGAACCAGCCGCTTCCGTTTTCAAAGCTTGGTTAAACTCACAAATCACTCTTGCTGAGAAACAGGAGCTTCGAACGTGAATTTTCTGTTTTACTCCCTTCAGAGTTTCACGGAGGCTTGTGTTCCATTTCATTGGTCTTTTCACGGGAGCGAATGCCCTTGATGCCACAGGTGAGCCACGTTTTATTGTGTTAGGCCACACCGCAACGGAATCTTGAGGAGGGTGTGGAAAATGTAAATTTCCTGTTTGCTTCCAGTCTTCATCTTTAGGCCCTCATAGTAGTCCACTCACATTAAACACAGGGCCGTGGAGGTGGACGATCTGGAGGAGGAGCTCTGCCTGGAGGCAGGGCTTGAGGGGGTGGGGGCAGCGAGGAAGTAGGTGATGGTGGAAGAGAGGGCAGAGATGTGGGTGGAGAAAAGAAAAGGGTGGTAGGGGATGAAGACCAGGCAGGGGGTGGAGAATAGGATGGAGGAGGAGTAATGGGTGGAGATGGGTTGATGGTGTGAGGAGGAGGGGTGGAAGGTACCGGAGGAAAACTGGAGAATAGGGAGTCCGGTGGATTGCGTGGAGGAGGGGGCAGCTGGCCCTGAGGAGGGGGTGGGTTGAGGGTCCGTGTGGGGGTGTAGATGGGTGAAGAATGGTGGTTGTAGGATGGATACCGTGGAGGAGGATTAGACTTGACACGGGTGAAGTTCATACAGCGACCCTGAGAGAAAAAGATAGGACAGAAAAAAAGTATTTTAGAATTTAAACGTAACATTTTTATGAAGAAAATGTGCTGTGATATGTTTTTTCCTGTTGTCAAGGTGTTGCTATTAAGCAGCTTACATGTTATGGGTGATTGTCAAGGTGTTGCTATGTAGTGGATAGGATGTTAGGATGTTCATGGAGGTTGCCAGGGTATTAATATGCAGTGTTCTACGTGATTTTTTGCATTTTTTGTTATGCAGTTGCTTGGGTGTTCTGAGTGCTTGTCAAAGTGTAGTTATACAGTGAATAACATGTTTTGAGTGTCGTTAAGGAGTTTTCAGTGCTTACCAGGGCTATTCAGTACTAAAATGTTCTAAAGAGTTTTTGGTACTTGCTATACGGTTACTATGTGGTTGGCAGGGCATTGCAATGCAGTGTTAACATGTTCTTGGGGGTTTTAATATATACAGTTTGATAGGGATCTCTAGGTAGTTGCCAGGGCGTTGCTAAGCAGGGTTAAAATGTTCTTGTGGGGTTTTAGCATATGCAATTGCTATGGATCTCTAGGTAGTTGCCAGGGCGTTGCGAAGCGGGGTTAACATGTTCTTGTGGGTTTTTAGCATGTGCAGTTGCTAGGGTGCTCTGGGTAGTTGCCAGGGCGTTTCTAAGTGGGGTTAACATGTTCTTGTGGGGTTTTACCATATGCAGTTGTTAGGGTGCTGAGTAGTTGCCAGGGCGTTGCTAAGGGGGGTTCACATGTTCTTGTGTGGTTTTAGAATATGCAGTTGCTAGGGTGCTCTGGGAAGTTTCCAGGGTTAGGTGGTGGTATGTGGTGGAAACGTATTTATTTTATTCTCTATGGCTTTGTTCACACTGCACACAGCAGTTTTTCAATTTGGTTTTAAGGACTCACTGTCTGCACCGTTATTTTGAAAGTAATGAAACTGGATCTATTTCTTCAGACAGTGTTGTCAATATGAGGTGATCTGCATGGGTTGCTATAGTAACAGTGACTGTGTACGCATCAGCACAATGCAAAGAGATTATTTCCATACAGTGCACAAAGTAGCATGTGTAGAGAGAGGACAGAAAATTGGAAAATTAGATTTTGCATATCATGACGTATCTCAAGCTTGAGATCCAATATGACTATTTAAGAGACGCTTTCCAAAACAAATTCCGTTTACTTGGTTTTCAGACCAATTATGGATGTAAACCCTTTCATGGGTTTGTAAAAAGGTCACACTTTAGTTTTTAGGGCCTAATTACTGTTTATTAATAGTAAGGTAATTGTTAAGTTTAGGTAGTGATAGGAATAAGGGATGTAGAATATGATCATGCAGATTAAGGCATTAATATGTGTTCTACACGTATTAATAAAAAGCCAATATCCTAGTAATATGCATGCTAATAAGCAACTAGTTAATAGTGAGATTGGACCCTAAACTAAAGTGTTGCAAAAAACGAAACAGATTTGAGTCAAATTTTTGCAGGGAATTGGTAAATTATGTCATTGATATTTCATTACAAAATGTGGCTCAAATAATAAACAGGCATGTTGTTCCCCTCATGCTGAAAACACTAAGGCTTTGTGTTGAGTATTAACTCTTTTCTCAGAGATCACAAAATAACCATAACATTGACTGGCAAAACGCCTTCCATTGAATCATTTTGCAGCCTCAGAAGACAATCGTAAAAAGCTTGTTTTGATGCCATTGTGTAGAACATGGCAGAAGAGAAATGTATAACATTATTTGATTTCACTTCAGATGAAGTGAATAAGCCAGGGACATTCATCTCAAGTCTCCAAATGCATGTGTCTGCAATGATGGACTTTACCATCAACATGACAAACACACACACACACACACACACACACACACACACACACACACACACACACACACACACACACACACACACACACACACACACACACACACACACACACACACACACACACACACACACACACACACACACACACACACACACACTGAGGTAGAGTAAAGAGGTGAGAGGCGTCTTTCTGCTCTTTTTCTGTCTTCTGTAGGAAGTTATAAATGCCAGACCAGTTTTAATGATAAACAGAGGAAAAAGCTAGTTGTTGATGGTTTACTAGAAACGCTTATGGAAAATTAGTGCACTCTGTCCCAATTTCCTGTCAACTAATGAAGAACTCCCCCGCTGGCCCCATAAAAGGCACACACACACACACTGTTCATGCAGTTAAGAGCTTATGGTATGTACTGTAATTAAGCACATCAGAGACTGAAAGCATTAACTCTAGATTTCACGTGACATAAAACCTCTATAGGAACGATCACCTAGAGGACACAACAAAGCTTTCTTCTGCTGCCTGCCTGTTATTTTTACCAGGTTTGTACTAAGTACTAATGTAACAAGACATTGATTGAAAAAGACCAAATTCAGTATGCACCTTATTAATAAAACCTAATATAGGCAAGCAGATGAAGCAGAATATGTACATAACTCTCAAAGCTTCACGTTAAAGGGTTAGTTCACCCATAAAAGAAAATTCTGTTATTAATTACTCATGTCGCTCCAAACTCGCAAGACTTTCGTTCATCGTCGGAACACAATTTTCAATGAAATCCGAGAGGTTTCTGAACCACCCATTGCAGCAACGTCATTGCAACTTTCAAGGCCCAGAAAGGTAGTAAAGACATCGTTAATATAGTCCATGTGACTACAGTGGTTCAACCTTAATGTTATGAAGCGACGAAGCCTTGCTGAGGAGCCAAGACTGAGCTCAGGCGATCCCCGTGGTACAGCGGAAGTGGCAGGAAGACGGCAACGCCAAGTTCCGTCGGATGACGACGAATGGGGATACCAGTCTAATCACGCCACCTTCACAGCTGTCTTCCAGTGCCCTGCGTAAATCTGAGATCCCTGTCGTGAGACTAGCACGGACGAAGGACTCCTATTTAGCACAGGAATACCAAGGTACACTGGGGAGCATATCTCATATCTCAGAGAAATATGCAATTAATGCCAGCCCAGAGGGGGTGGACTTAGAGAATACACATATGACCCAGAGGGATGCATATGGAGAACACTGGGGTGTCCAGCCGCAGGTGGAATATTTCAACCCCAGGGGTGGCAAGGTGGCTTGCCAAGGGAAAAAGACACATGCTCGATGGGGCTTACAATGGAAATACACATGTGGGGGTCACTCAGGGAGGGACCATGCACACGGAGGGCACCTAGCCAACGTGCAGGCAATAGACACTGACGTCGACGTCAACAGTGCTGGAGGAACTCAGGGCTTGCAGAGAAGCTCACCTGAGGAAATATCACACTTATCCAGTCCGTGGAGTGGAATGGCGAGCAAGCGAAGACACCTGAGCGGGTCCAGTACTAGCTGGTTGAAGCGAGTACATGAGAGGACACAGGCTCCACTCGGAAATTGTAGAATCTGGCGAATGTGTTAGGTGTCGCCCAGCCTGCAGCTCTGCAGATGTCTGTTAGCGAGTCGCCATGCGCTAGAGCCCAAGAGGACGCCACACTCCGGGTGGAGTGGGCAGTCACACCAAGGGGGCACGGCCGACCTTGCTGCTGGTATGCCAAAGCAATGGCGTCCACTATCCAGTGAGACAACCTTTTCTTGGAGAGAGCCTTTCCCTTCAGCTTCCCACCATAACAGACAAAGAGCTGGTCTGAGGTCCTGAAACACTGCGTTCTGTCTACATAGGCGTGGAGAGCGCATACTGGACAGAGCAGTGGCAAGGCTGGGTCTGCCTCCTCCAGGGGCAGCGCTTGCAGGTTCACCACCTGGTCCCGGAAGGGAGTGGTGGGAACCTTGGGCACATATCCAAGCCGGGGTCTCAGGATCACGTGAGAGTAACCCGGCCTGAATTCCAGGCGCTCTTCGTCAACGGAGAATGCGTGCAGGTCCCCTAACCTCTTGATGGAGGCCAATGCAACCAGGAGCGCTGTCTTCATTGACAGGAACTTAAGCTCCACTGATTGCAAGGGCTCAAAGGGAGCACTCTGCAGGGCAATTAGAACCACTGAGAGGTCCCAAGAGGGAACGAGAGGAGGGCGAGGAGGATTCAGTCTCCTCGCTCCTCTCAGGAACCTGACGATCAGGTCGTGCTTCCCCACAGACTTACCTTCGACTGGGTCATGGTGTGCGGCAATGGCGGCAACATAGACTTTGAGGGTGGAGGGAGACATCCTTCGCTCCAACCCTTCTTGGAGGAAGGAAAGCACGACACTGATCGAACATCTCCGGGGGTCTTCTCGGTGAGAAGAGCACCAGCTGACGAAGAGGTCAGGTCCGGGTGGGCTAGTGGGGCGCGACCAGAATGACCTGCTCCTCGTCCTCCCTGACCTTGCTCCCTGACAGTCGCCGCTTGTTGCCACACCGTAACCCTCAGATCACCCTGGCCGCCAGACGAAGTAGTGCCCCGCGAGGAGACACTAGAACGGGGTGCGGATGAGGGGACTCACACTCTTGCAAGCTCATTGAGTCTCGATCTAAGTAACGCGATGGTCATGTCCCCGCAGAGAGAACATGAGTCATCCACGAGCGCTGCTCTAGTGTGATCAATGCCCAAACACACTAGACCGCGCTCGTGCCCATCAGAGTCAGACACAAGTCTACCGCAACCAGAAGTGCACGGGTGAGGCATCTTTAAAAAGACGTGCCGCGTGCAAGCACTTTTTGTGAGAGAAACTCAAGTGCTGAAGCGCCCAGGGAAACACACACTCTCTGGCAAACCACTGCACAGATAAGCAGGAAGTGCGCGCTCGCTGGAGATCGCGTCACACCAACACTTGAGGACTCGTTTGTAAAGCTGACAATCAGAGATGGCTTGTGGAGTGAAGAATACACTTGGCTCCGAAGCGAAAACATATCTGCATGTTGCTGGCGTCCTCCTTTTATACCTGGGGGGTATGTGTTATATGTGGGGTGGAGTTACGTCATGCAAATTCCGCAGACCCATGGCATTTCTTTGCCACTGGCTCGTTTTGTAATACTCAAAGTTGATAGGCTTTCTAAGCGAAACCCCATTCGTCGTCATCCGACGGAACTCGGAGTGACAATGAAAGGGAACTATGTTTCTATGTGGGCTCATTTGCTTGCCTGTATAAAGTATTCATCATCAATAAGGTGTATATTGAATTTTATATTTTAATATCTCTGGTAAGCCGTGTAAGAAGTTTTAGAATGACCCGCTGTTTTTAGTGATTAAATTACTGCGACAGGTTCTGTACTTGGATCACAAGTGCCCAAAACTTGCAGTTTGTTCACATATCATAGTTTTTCATCTTTTAGATCAGTGGTTCTCAACCGGTGGGGCGCGGACACTCTCCCGGGGGGGGGGGGGGGGGGGGGGGGGGGAGTAGACTACAGGATTGTAGGGGAAAAAAACTGGATGCGAAAAATGCAGAAAATTGAACCATCCGAATTAATCTTTATGACGGACGGAAGTTTCAGAGGCTGCAAACGTATAAAACGTGAGGTCGTATTTAGTTTATTTATAGATTTATATAAACGAATAAACTAGTCAGAATATAGGCTACAGTTCAAGCTTTCCTTTAGTTTTTGTGAAATGCTCACATGCACGCACGCAGCCACGCACAGACAAACATATTTTTAAATACATTTGTTGTTAATAATTAAATAAATAAAAATAAATTGTTGTAGCTGCAATCTCCAAGTTTTGTTTTTCACTATAAAAATGTCATGATTTGCCAATGCAAAGAGAGTACCGCCCCCTTTTCCCCCCACTTCAAGCACTGATTTTAACACAGACAAATCATCCTCCTGGCGACTTTTTTTTTTTGTCAAAAGCGACAAATCCAGCGACTTTTACTGGTGTTTATGGAGACTTTTGTGGTGTTTGGAGACTCGAAAGCACGAATCACTCTGCAGTTAGGCCTACTGTGCTCAACCACGGGAGCTGCCGTGAGCCCCTCTCCCGTCCAAAAGCACTCACAGTCAGCAGTAGCCTCGCGCAGCAGGCCCAGCCTGCAGTCGGAGCAGAGAGAAGACACACACCCCTCCGCATACAGGCTGCAAATGAATCACGTATGCGCATAGTCGGCGCCATTCCCGCCCTGACTTTCAGAGCGGACTGTAAATGTTCACTCACTATTACACAAAAATAAATCACTGCATTTAAATTGACTCACGACATAGCTCTCCATTCACTCTAGTCTAGTCTCTTGCCAAGTTCGCTTGTGCCAGCTCTCGCTAGTCTGTTATCAATCTCGATAGGCCTTTACTACAAAACCCCAACAGTCTTTTTAAAGACTAAACCCCAAAAAATTCTTTTTTAAGATTAGATCAAATCTCAGCCCTAGCCAGTAATTTCTTTTAACTGCTAGGCAGTAGCTTCACTTAGCTAAAACTACCCACACGACTAACACACACACACACACTGACGAGGACTACAAGCGTTAAGTATTAAAATACAATTAAAGATCGTGCCTAAGTCTCGACTGATTAGCCCCTGATATGTCTCTCAACATCCACCACACACACAGTTACATAGTGCAAAAACTTTATTGAAAACACGTAACAAAAATGGAGAAATTTCTTGTGAGGACCAACAAGCCAACCGACGCACCACCAGCTGCAAAAAAGCTTCGAAGGTACGATGAAGCATACCTGCAGTTTGGGTTTACAGTCACGGCTGATCTGAGACCTCAGTGTGTCGTGTGTGCCTAGGTGCTTGCAAACGACATTATGAAGCCCTGCAAATTAAAAAGGCACCTTGAAACAAAGCATGCCGGCATTAAAAATAAACCGGCTGAATATTTTAAAAGAAAGCTTGATGGCCTCCATCAGCAACAGGCAACCATTTCAGTGCACAGCACTGTTTCTAAACAGTGTTTGGAGGCATCGTATGTAGTGGCCAAAGGATCGGTAAACTGGGTAAACCGCCTACAATCGCCGAGACTCTCATTTTGCCGGCAGCGCAAGACATGTGCAGAATAATCATAGGCGATAGTGCAGCAGCCAAACTCGGTGCAGTACCACTGTCCAATGACACAGTCGCTAGGAGAACTGTAGACATGTCCAATGATATCAGAGAGCAACTGATAGAGTTTGTAAAAAAGAGTCCTTACTACGCGCTGCAGCTGGACGAATCCACTGATATTGCTGGGCAGGCACAGCTCCTCACCTATGTCAGGTATCTGCGGGACAAGGCGATTGAGGAGGATGTCCTGTTTTGCCGGCCTCCTCAGTCGCACACTACAGGAGAAGCCATTTTCAATGTCCTTGATATTTTTATCCGTGAAAATGGGTCGTGAGCGTGGCCTAGCTGCTCGCGTTCAGCAAGTAGCTCCACTTGTGAAATGGACAAGTGGGTTCGAGATCCGTTTGTGTGCACAGCAAACAAGCTGTCAATTGATATGCAGGAACAGCTTATTGAGCTGAAGAGTGACAGTAGACTGAAGGAACTCTTTAGCTCCTGCCCTCTTTCGTCATTCTGAGCAGCATTGATGCAGGAATATGCTGAACTCTGTGACGTCGCCTTGAAGATTCTCTTTCCTTTCGTGTCGACATATTTGTGTGAGGCAGGATTCTCAAAAATGACTGCACTCAAAACGAAATACCGCAATTGTGCACTAATCGAGGATCATCTATCTATCGATCTATCTATCTATGCAACTGCAACTGCAATGAACCAGCTTTGGGGGGGCCCAGCTTGCAAAAGGT
Organism: Meda fulgida; assembly: GCA_030578275.1. Classification (NCBI taxonomy): domain Eukaryota; kingdom Metazoa; phylum Chordata; class Actinopteri; order Cypriniformes; family Leuciscidae; genus Meda; species Meda fulgida. The sequence continues at coordinate 4,299,982 of CM060623.1, forward strand.
TGAGAACCCCTGTTTTAGGTGATTTAAATATTTTTGAAACAGATGGGAAATTGACAGGCCTGTGCTGCAGTTTTATGGATATTTTTCCCTTCAGGTCTCCGCACCAGCCATGTGACTGAAAACTATATAAGGTCAACAATAGAAAGTCGAGGAGACCAACCTCTAGAAAAAATAATGGAAGAAATCATAATAGTAAATGTGGAGGAGCAGAAGTCCCGCCTTTTAATAAAATGTGTTTGGTTACCTTAGAATGTGCATGCATAATATCTGGTGCTGAAAATTCAGTGTGATTTGAGCCAATTAAGCCTTATTCATAATTTTATTGTCAGATTTTATTTGTGATTTGACATGTAATTTATATGTAATCTTGACAAACAGTTACAGAGATTTCATTGTTTCCCAAATAGCTGGGGTGAATTTTTTTAAGGGACTTTGACAGTAAGTAGACAACCAGACAAACTTTCAGCACACTTATTAAAACAATATAAGTGTCCATAGATATAATAAATTGGCAACTTGTCAACTCTTTAAAAAAAGAAATATATAAAAAAAATTAAATGGTTCTGTCCAATTATCAGAATTTTCAAGAATTGTGTTTTGTGCCCTGAATCAAAATTTAATACACATTTATAGACCAAAATAGCCCTTTTCATTAAAATTTTGCATATTGATTTGCTTTTGCAGTCCATTATGATTTTAGTAGATTTTAGTTTTCACTTTTAAGGACATTTTTGATTGCTGTTGTATGCAAACCAATTTTGGCATTGTGTAGGGTGCGCTCTGAAATCTAGATCCTGAAGCAAAACCAGATGAGCAGCAGCCGTCTATACTCCATCTGAACACTGTTGCCTTCATCTCTGTCTCCATGCTGTCTCTCAGAAATAGCTCTCTGTAAATAATTTTACAGTCGCCAGACCCTACAGTTTTTTGCTAAATAACAACATGCCTACATGCTTTCCTCTGTTAATGTCTGGTCTTCATTCCCAGACTTTTATCATCTGCTCTTCTTAAACTGCCCTTATTGTCACCACTCGCTCCACTTCAGAGTGAATAGAAAAATGATGACACAACAAATCAAAAACATAACGATACCTTCCTGTTGAAAATGAAGTACTGATGTTATTTAACCAGTGCACATGTTAGGCATGTGTGCAGACAACAGGATAATTACATTTTATGCATGCATCTTTACACTGCAATAGTGGTGGAGATGCCACATCTGAAGTGACATACAGTACTATGGTGTATTAACACAGACTAAAGCAAGATTGTTATTGTTAACTTTCAGACTCAGAGAAAACAAATACTTTTATCTAAAAAAAACTGAGTTTACAAAGAACAAAACTTAAAATGATAAAGATGCACAACAATAATGTACAAACAAAAGCAAAATGGAATAACAATAATTTGATTGTATGTTCAGTTAATGCTGGATGGTCTGATTGAATTAATCTCTTGAGCCGCACTTTCGAACAATGTATAATATGTTAAAAGAAATAAACATACTGGAACACTTTTTGATGTATGTTCATTATGTTACAACTGTCACACTTCATTTTATTGTCAGGGCTGGTTGGAACGAGGAGAGATGAGGCGAGAATCTCTTCGTACTTTATTAAACAGAACAAAAAATCACGAGACACGAAAGAGAACGCAAACCAGCACCATAGAAGCTTGTTTCCACTACAAAAGTTTACGAGTTTACATCTTCGCAATTGCGTGTTAAAAAGTCAGAATTGTGAGATAAAAACCTCACAATTGCGAGTTTATATGTCGCATCTCTGACTTTATAACACGCAATGGTGACTTTATATCTCGCAATTCTGACTTTATATCACGTAATTCTGACTGTATATCTCGCAATTCTGAGAAATGTAAACTCGGAATTGTGAGATAAAAAGTCGCAATTATCTTTTAAAATGTTTCTGTGGCGGAAACAAGCTTCCATAGAGAACAGATTAAGAACTGAACCAAACAGAATGTAAATACACAGGATAAACGAGGGATAAAACAAGGGGAAGGTGGGACTAATCAATTAAAAAATGAGTATATATGAAAGGGCTCTACATTGCAACCGTTTTCGACTGAAAATGACTGTGTGCGACTGATGGGAGTGACCCGATCGAATCTCATGAATAGTAGTGTAATACAATCAGAATATAAAAACACAACTTCCATAATGAATCTACTGCAGTAGTTTACTGCGATCAGCTGGTTTTCCTGCCTTCAGTCAACAGAGCAACTGTGAAAAAGTCTGTGTGTGTTGTGCTGCAGTTGTTTCTTTTCCGATAAATTAACTGAAAATATTACATTTGGATTATCAAAAACAGGATCTTAAATTAGAAGGTGCTTGAAGCAAAAATGATATTACACAAGCAAGGCTGCAATTCTCTTCAATATCAGAACAATTGCAGATGTGATACCAAGCCACCAAGCCGCATTTCCACCAAATAAGCTGGCAAAACACAAAAAAATTGAGGTAATCAGTTACAGAATTTTTTTAAGTTAAGAAAGTTTAAAAGTTTAAGTTTTAAAGTTCAAGTAAGCAGAACTTGCAGATTTTTATTTTATACTCATACATTTAATTGCTCCTGACTTTAAATATTTGGGTAAACTACTTCATACATCAAAAAATATTTCTAACAGTGAAAACTTGGCTAGATTTAACTAGCTAATTCAATAAATGCTACCTTGCTAATTGGTAACACAATGCCTTGATAACAGCATAGTAAATATGAAATATTTAGTATATATCTCATTAGTTCCCACACTAATCTCATGGTCCTCTTGTCACCATGATGGTAACCCTACAAAAAAACAACATAACAGAAACTCTTTTAAACTAGCATAGCAAAATATTCAACACTAAATATCCCACTTAACATTAATCTTGCACCAAAAACATTATATAACACTTAATTTTAGCATTTACTCTCCCTTTTGAGTGTCATGGCAAAGAAAATAGAAATCCCAGCCCAGTTTCAGTTCAATTTAAGTTTGTCTAAATTAAACGAAACAAGTTCATAAAACAAAGAAACAATTTAGATTACTTAAAATGTGTCAGTTTTTTTAACTCAATAGAAAAAAGTTCTAAATACTTATAAAAGTTAATTCGATTAAACTAATTTATTTAATTTGAGTTGGCTCTACTCAAACCAATTGATTATTTTGAGCATTAGGATTTACAGAGATTTTAGCAGTTGTGAAGTAATTATTCAAAATAAGTTCGGATGCAGCCAGAGACTTTCTTTACTCCTGAATGAATCAGATGTTTTTAACGAATTGAATGAATGACTTGCGCATTAAGACAACGACTTGCTGCCACCTATACTGGCAGTTTTAGTTTCATATTTAAATTTAGTTTCATATTTAAAATTCACATAATATATTCAATTTCGTTTAGAACAACCATCCCATAACATTATTAATGCTATTGTAATTGCAGTATAAATGAATTCTTCACCTCTGAGCTGCATTGAAAAGACTGTTTAAATCAATATATCTAAATGCCAATTCAAGAGAAAATAAAAGAATGATGCAGTGACGACTACATGTAATGCATAAAGGTTTCACATTGTTGGCAAATGTTTCAACTACTGCGACATTGAAAATTATTTTAATATGCAAAACTGTAACCCAATCACAGCAGTGGACATTCAGTCTTGAATGAGACACCCATCAAAAGAGAGTGATCGAAAGAGAGGGTCAAAAATAGTATAGAAAATAGCTTCAAAATTAGGATGTTTTGACAACAGTCTTGATAACATCATAAGTAGACCTCAGTGAACATCATAAAAAAATGACCCCTTTATAAAGAAATCATGCATCACTGACGGCTCAATTAAATATCATCTGCTTCTAGTTAGCAACAGATTCATGTTGTTCGATGATTTTGTAGCATCAACTTTACCACTGGACAGAAGCATTTGGCCTGAACTTACATTAAAACTGGTTAATTTCCCTTTTTTTTTTTTTTTTTTTTTGAAAATGAAAGATGTCTTGATCCACTCAAAGCTCGGCAGACATGTATGACCACATTTGCTATGTAACCCAAAAGACACAACCACTGAACTCACATCATGATAATGTCAAGTGTCTGAATCAGACCCACCACTGCAAAACATTCCAATACATATCCATCAACTGACACACACACACACTAAAGTGCTGACTATGCCTTTTTGACAAGTGATTAAATTTACTGGGTACATTTGTTAACATGAACTAACAAATAGAAATACTTCTAAAGCATTCATGATAACTCTTGATTTTACAGTGTCTTTGTTGCACATTACATGTTACTGTAGTAATAACAGTAAATTATGTATAATTGCATACAACTAAACCAAACTCTAATCCTAACCCTATAGAAAGTACGTTGTTAATATTAAACAGTATCTAAATGCATAATTAGACGGTAACAAGGACACCTTAAAATAAAGTGTATTCGCATTTATTAATCTTAGTTAATGTTAATTTCAACATTTACTAATACATTATTAAAATAACAATAGTATCTGTTAATATTATTTAATGGAACTGAGCTACCATTAACTAACAATGAAATATTTTTTAATAACTGGCATTAACAAATATTTAAAAAAAATACCGTAACATTGCTTATTGTTAATGTTAGCTAATGCATATAGCCAGTGTTTCACTAAACAGTTGTGCAACGTTTACATACAATATTTTCAGCATAAAAATCATTTTGATCTCTCACTTCATGATGCATATCTTTCATTGTGTCTTCACTAATCGTCATCAACCAAACATTTTCATCAGTAATTCTGTTTATGTGGATATATGATAAAAGAATATACGGTTTTCAAAGGAATCAGTCATGATGCGCATACGAGTGTTTAGGTGAGGTGGGTGAAGTGAATGCTTACTTAAATGAAAGATTATGATAGCTTCAACAAAAAATGTTTGCAAAGCCCATTAAAAGTTAGCTCAGACTCCGTCTGCCTCCTGTGCCCCATTATATAAGCAGCATATTTTACTGAAATCTTCTGATGGGTTTGCCAGACAACAACATCCCTATCCGGCACCATAACTGTCTGTGTTTGCTTTACGGCTCACAGCTGTTTGTCCGGTGTAATGTTCTGCATATGCGCCTTTATCATCAATTTAACTACCACTACACCAAAAACACAAACCTAAAAAATATCATTTATCAAACACATAATTGCAACTCTAACTCTTTAGCATTTTAGTGATTTAAGCTACATAATATTCATTTTTTGGACATAATGCCATGGGAACACCAAGTGTTCCAGACTGTTATTGTTATTGTTACAATTGTAACACCAAGGTCTTCTTTGAAGTTATGCCATATTCTTTCATATTCAAATATTCTAAATATTATGGTAATCATACAGTACTATGGTATATATCAAAGCAGTGCTTCCCACAGGATTTTTTGAGACTATGGGGGTTGGACCTTGGTCCCTCTAGAGGGGAATTTTTTTGTATAATTTAAGTTATATGCATCAGTCTGGTGCACTTTGAGAGTTTAAAACAAAGAGCTCAAACTTGTTTTCAGTGTCTAAATTGAACAAAGTAAAAAGTCTTTGTATTGACTTGTACCTGGACTTTAAAGGTGCAGTGTGTAATATTGACAGCTAGTTCTAATTCAAAATATTGTAGAGAGTTGTTTCCCCCTCCTCTCCTCCTCAGACTCGACGCTCACACGGGTTGCCAGATTGTGGACACACAACAGGAACGAGCGCAATTGACCCTACGCAAAGACCCGCCCCCTTAGTTACTGTCGCTATGTCCGACAAGCTACGCCGCTCTCATGTTCTCACGCAGTGAGAAATACACCGCGGAGCAGACAGGAGACTGACAGACAGGACAGACCAGGTTACTTTTCAGTTACTTTTGATATTAAACATATTAAACAAAGTCTCACCTTTCAAATTTCGTCATTTTTTAAAAGAAATTTAAACAATAAATACCGTTTTGTGGCTCTTTAATTTGTATGACAGATCGCTGCAGAGCCTCAGTTAAAGCTACTCGTGATCCGATCATCTCTTCCTTCTAGTTCATTTATAGCATCAAATAAACATGAATGAACATCAGAAGGAATGTTGTTTTAACCGCGGAAAGACATCAGTACAGTCTGTTTTTCAAGTTCAAATCCTCCCATGTTAATCTACTATCTCTCCTGACTGCTTTGTGGGACAAAATGGCGGATGGCGAAGTATGATTGGTCAGATTACCTGTCAATCAAGCTCCACGCAAAGGGTCAATTGACAATGGAAGGCTTAAATTGTAAGTTGATGAGTTGCTTTATGTTTCCATGGCAACAATACTCTGTGTTTCCAACTGGCAATCCTGAGGTGTCAAGATTGGTTAAATTGGCAGTGGGTGGGATCACACAGATCAAAACAAAAAGTAGAGTAGAATAACTGGCTAGCATTGTTATTTAGAGAAAACAGTGTGAACTTAGCAGGTTTCCTAAATCTCTGCAAACATATTATGTTTTTTTTGTGTGTGCTTTAGTAGTCAAAAAATTATATACAGCACCTTTAAAGTGGACTCAAAGCTCTTTTTAGTTGTGATATACAGTCTTCCTTAAATTCACAATATATACTAATAATATATTACTATTTTAATAGAACTGCACTGTAAAATAAATGTAAATTAAAAATGAATATTTCATAATACTTTACACTATAGTATATTACAACACTTTGGTCTTAATTTCTTCACTTGCAGTTGCTTCCTCAAGTTTCTGTGAAAACAGGTTTACAAACATTAATGTTATTATGAGAAGTGTAAACCCAGACAGCAACACAGTGTCGGCCCAGATCCGGCCCACATCTGGTACATGTGGATTCCAGATGTCCCAGATGTGGGCCGGATCTGGGCCGACACTGTTGCTGTCTGGGAAAATATTTTGGTTCATTATGAAACTGGCGGGACAGATTAGACCAGGGGTTTCCAAACTCTGTCCTGGAGGGCCACTGTCCTGCAGACTTTAACTCCAACACAGCTGACTGGATGTTTCTAGTATGCCTAGTAAGAGCTTGATTAACTGCTTTAGGTGGGTTTAATTGGGCTTGGGGCTGAACTCTACAGGACAGTGATCGAACCCCTCAGGAGCAAGATGGGACACCCCTGGATTAGACTGTGACAGGCCGCCAGAGTCTAGGTAATTAACTCTTTCCCCGCCAGTGTTTTGAAAAACATCGCCAGTCACCACCAGCATTTTCTATGTAATTAATAAATATTGCATGAATATCTGAATATGCATTATATCAAAAGAAAGAACAGAGCCTCTGATTTAAAATGCATGCATGCTTCATGCATTCCTTTTTTTTTTATCAACACTTGAATGTGGGTAAGTTTTATAAAAAAGGCGACATTTTGAGCAAAAAGCAGAGAATTCAGAATGATGATCAAAACACAGATGGAGTAGGTCGAGTCAACACATCAACACCCCTAAAGCTTCTACAGCTCGTCCTGGGTCGACATTTCATTCAGTTTTGAATTATATGCTGTTTAATTTTGATGATCACGTCATCTTACATATGCCTTATACATATGCTATCGCTCGTTTCTGCTTGTTCTTCGCATGTGTTTTGATCAGGAGATTCTGTACTCTTTCGGTAGATTTGTAATTTCCGTCAATGGCGGGAAAGAGTTAATGGGAAATACTGCAATGTATAGTGTCATTGCCATTTCATAGTACCATAACTGCACAATAGTACTGCCTGCCACATTATTTTATATTACATATTTTACATAAGACCTGTGAACACTCAGTCATCCAGATCATCACTGAACATCTTTTACTGTTTTGCTTTGGAGCATCTGGATGTGTTTTTCCATTAGGTATTGGCATGCGTCCAAGTGGCTTCATCCATTGGGGTGAAATGGTGATGTTTTCAACCTCATACTGTGATGTCATCATATACTCTATAATCTCTCAGGGTGTCGCCTCCCTGATGGTGTTAATCAGTGTACTATGTTATGTCCTCTTGTAAAGCAGATGTATAATTTTCATGATATACAAGTCTAGACTCTATTGTTTCTGTTTTTCCATTGGATCTTTTAGGCCCATATCTCTTTTAAGCTTCTTTCTTGAAATCTGATTGCTTTGTTGAGTAGTCAGTTGTGTTGAGTATTGCTGTGGATGTCCTTTTAATAAAAATCATTATATGATGCAAGCGCAAATTCTTGACATCGCTCTGCAAACATCTGATCAACTCCATCTTCCTGCAGATACATGGAGCAGGATAGCACAAGACAGTGAGGAAGTGATTTGTTGGTGATTTTGTGGAACATCTCTTTAAGAGGATAAGGTCCAATGTTGAAGTCAAATGTGACTCACAGTGGGATATGGCATGTAGAGCTACTAAGCAAGCTCCTCAGAGAAAATGAGGGTGTGGGTGTTGAGTTTTGCACTGTGTTTTACATTTGTAAATGACAACACCCTCTGCACATGGTGTTAAGTCCAAATGGTTCTGTTGACATTGGACCCCATCTTTATACTTTGGTAAATAAAGCTGCACATGTTTCGTAGTGGAGAAAATGACAGCCTGGTTTAGCAGCTTGCAGGAGCCGTCAAGTTATTGGTAGTGCACTGTTCAATGTAATTTATCTTGTTCTAAATTTGATGCACTTGGATTTTCTAACGTTGTGAAGAAATTGTGCGTCATGGTTGCATATGCAAAAGTTGCTGCCAAGGTTGCTAGGCTGTTGCAATGTGGTTCCATTCCATTCAAAGGTTTGGGTTTGGTAATAAGATTTTGATTTTAATATATTTGAAAATATAATTTATTCCAGTGATGGAAAAGCTGAATTTTCAGCATCATTACTCCAGTTTTCAGTGTCACATGATCCTTCAGAAATCATTCTAATATGCTGATTTGAAACAAATCTTATATTCTTTATAAATATTGACAATAGTTTTGCTGATTGATTTTTTTTTTTGGTGGAAACTTTTAATTGAATTGAAGAAATTTCAATATAAAATTAATTTTGATTAATAAAATGCATCCTTGCTAAATTTAATTCTTTAAAACAAATTCTTAGTATCAGTTTAAAAAAATCGTAGTATCAGTAACCAGTGTATTGTATATTTTCTGAACAATGAGACCTGACTGTGCCCTGAAAGAGTTCATCACATCTCCAACAGTCCAAACCGTATTTAATAGTCTATGAACAGCATTGTGTATGGGATCCTGTTCTTAGATGAACTCTTTTTCTCTGTGGATTTGACCTGCAGTCAATATTATAGTCAAATCATCCTCTGCATAAGTAGCATAACAATATTCGAGTCCATCCTAAAGAACTTCATATTTCATTTCATGCACATCCCCAACTGGGATATATGATATGCATTTCCTCTGTTTATTTGCTTAGCCCAGAAGACCCAGCATGCAACAGGTGGGCTTTGACTTGGTCTGTAGTTGTTCTCCGTCCAGACGAGGATAGAAGGATGTTTGAAAGAAGCACAGAGTGAAAGCAAATACATGCTATAGAGACAAAGCCAAGTCTAACTGCAACATTTGTCATTAACGTTCATGATAAATGTTTTAGCAAAGCGAACCTTTGTTTTACTAAACATGACTAAATGAAAATCTGCACACTTATATGGATAGTTTATACAAATATTATCATAATTTATTGAACCCTCAAGCTGTTCCAAACCGTTTGTTTTTATTTCTACATATGAGATTTTTTAATAAACAAAAATGGATAGTGAGCACAAGATCCAAAAATGACAAAAATGCTCTTTGAAACCAAACTGAACAAAGATCTAGGATGTCTATATCCATGTTGTGTTAAGCTCTGTCAGTGTGAGCCTGGTTTTCATTTCCTATCAAGCTGTAGAATAGAGCCATATTCATTTTATTTCTGCTCTTCATCACTTCAGTAAAGCCAAGTCATATTGGATTAACTGACAGTTATAAAAGCGATTTAACAGATTGCTCTGTTGGAATGAGAAGTCGGTAAATATATTTTTTTAAGCTTCGGAGTGTGTGTTCATCTTTAAAAAGAAATTAAGTGGTCACAGCAAACTATTTGCAGATAATTACCCGGTTCAACTCTTAACTCCCCAACTTCCATACACTTTTCACACATATTCTATCATGTCTAATCCCAACTGCTCAAAACCTTGTATCATGCCATTCCTGTTCAAAAAGGAAACAACATTCTCACACTCTTCTAATGTTGCTACTTGGGCAAAGGCTAATTTGTACAAACAAAAACCAATACTGCATTTGACCAATATGTTTCCCCCAAAAGTTACATACAGTACATTCAAGCTATATATGTTAATAAGGAATTGAACCCATGACCTTGTCAATTATAATGCAATGCTTTATCAGCTAAGCCACGGGAACGGGAAAACAACAGTAATTCTTGGCTTCTAGATAACACCGATTTATTTCATTTTCGTATTTTAGTTACTGTGTAAAATAAAATACTCGCAAAAGAAATGGTCTCTGATAACCTGATAAAGAAACAAATTGTCCTGTGATACAATAAACAATGAGCTAAGTCTCTTACCTTGTCTCCTGGTTGTGGTCGCATGATGGACACTCGATCATACCCTTTCTTCAGAAGTACCCACAATGCATCCAGTTTTCCCTGCACATTCACACACACAAACACACATCACACATCAAAGACTTGAAAAAGCAAGTGTGCTTCTGCTGTGCGAATCAGGTCTTCTTTGACCCTGAAGGTGTTTAATAACTTGTTCCTCACATTGATCAGTCTAAACTCTGGGAAATGGGTTTTATTAACAAAGAGATTTCCTGAACTCAACACACCACATGTGGACTCTCTGGCTCATTATCAGATGAGATGGATAAAGCTCAAAGCCATAGTTTAGAATGAATCAATGCTTCGCTATCTGCCCCAGGGTTAATTAATATGAAACCGCCTTCTAATGTCCCTCAGCCTTGACCCAACTGCCTAATTAAGTCAGCCAACCCTAATTGCACAAGAGCTGCTGTCTTCATCAAAAAAAAGAGGGGGAGGGGAGGGGAGGGGAGGGGGGGATGTAACAGAGAATCTGTCAGAAGCATGTCTAGGAATATTTAATGTAAAGTTTGGTCACTAAAGTCTGATCATGTTGCCTCTCTCCAAATAAACAAATAACAGGCAGACACATGAGATTGAGATGAACAAATAAAAAGGGGACAAATGTTAAAACGAGAAAAAAAAGACCAAAAGAATGACCGGGGGGGGGGTGGGGGGAAATGGCAATGTTCAGCGCTTTTGGACGGCAGGGTCTATGAGAGTGAGCGAACGGATAGAGTTGAAATGAGGGAAACCTGGTTTTGAGTGTAATGAAATGCTGACTCTGCAGGCCCAGTTTCTTGGAGGTCACCACAGTTTCTGGTCTGTATTACAAATCCCCCAGCTGTGATTCATAGACGCTTGATTATAAGCATTGACATCTCAATTCATGATTTTAGACGTATTAATTCAGCAGGAGAACTGCATGGTGGGGGGCTGCTCATGTATAGCTATCAGCACAGCAGTCTCATCTATAGTCTTAGTGTTCAATGGAACACAAATAAACTATTTTTTACAAACACTCATTTTGTCCATTCATTGAAAGAGATTTGGGCCAATTTTGTTGTTCTTCAAAATATCTTCTTTTGTGCTTTACAGAAGAAATCAATACATTATCTACATGTGTCACGGTTTATGAATTCTCTGCCTTTTCCTTGTCTCGTGTGATTGTTTTGTTGTGTGTTAATTAGTGTGGGTGTGTCCTCCGATTATCGCTGATCAGCAGCGCCAGCTGATTCCCATCTCCTCACTTATATATTCTCTGAGACTGGTGTCTTCAGTTGTCTTCAGTTGTCAGAGCTTTGTGGTGTAACCGGTGTTTGTTACTGTCCCGTTTTGGCTGTTTCCTGTGATCTTCGCTCCTGTTGGATTATTCGTTGTGTCTCCGTTCTTCTTCGTCACTCTCCTGGATTCGGATCATCGCTTCGTTCATCACTCATCACCAGCCTGGTTGCCCGTCGAGGTCCCTGCGTCACTCTCCCGCCCCTGTATGTCGTGCTTGTGACTCTCTGACCACTCTGTTTATTATTAATAAACATACTTTTACCTGCAGACAGAAAGCTCTGACCAGACCATGGAGGCAGCAGGCGGATCCACATTCAGCCTAGACAAATTCATCGGTCGCAGTATCAACCGGATGGACTCACAGGGAGAGAGCATCACGAACACGGGGCGGGCGATACAAGCTTTAGTGACGCAGGTGTCCGAGCTCACCCAACAGTTCCAACATCTAAGGAGTCCCGCTGCGCCGCCCCCACACCGCCGGTTCAACCCACACCATCAGAGTTGCCCTTCCAGTCGGAGCCTCGTCTTCCGGTTCCGGAGGCATACTCAGGAGAACCCAACTTTTGCAGAGAGTTCCTGACTAGGTGCTCAATGCAATTCTCCTTACAACCCCGCATTTTCACAATGAGAGAACGAAGGTGGCCTTCGTATTGACGCTGCTGACTGGAAGGGCGACGTTATGGGTGGTGTGGGAGAACCAAGACCAAGAGTAAACTTGAGGCTACTATCGGGTGGGATCTCCACTAAGAAGACCTCATCACCATCATCCACGCTCCTCCCGGTAAGACTGAGATGGGCAGCCGGCACTCACAACCGTAATGCCATACTGGACTCAGGAGCGGAGGGCAACTTTATGGACTGTAAGCTCGCACATAAGCTCCACATCCCTGTCACCACGCTTAATCAGAGCATATCAGTCAACGCACTTAACGGTCAAAGTCTCCCCAACATTGCACTCACCACCGAACTCTTAACACTCACCACATCAGGCAACCATACTGAGACTTTATCATTCCTTCTCCTGGTGGACTGGACTGGTGCCAGAACTCCATCTCCGCATGGAGCACTCAGTGTTATAGGTCTTGTCTTGCGTCTGCCTGTCCGTCTGTACCTGTGTCTGTGTTTCAGGAGGAGGCAGTGGATTTATGTAACTTGCCCGTTGAGTACCTAGACCTGGAGGAGGTGTTCAGTAAGTCCCGTGCTGCTTTCTCTCCCTCCTCACCATCCTTACGACTGTGCTATAGATTTACTGCCAGGTAAGTCTCCGCCTAAGGGCAAGTTATACTCACTTTCTGTTCCAGAGAGGGAGGCCATGGAGAAATATATTTCTGATTCTCTAGCAACAGGGTTCATCCGGCCTTCCTCTTCACTTGCGGGGACGGGGTTCTTTTTTGTGGGTAAGAAGGATGGTTCTTTGCGACCTTGTATTGATTAACCGAGGGTTGAACAACATCATGGTAAAGAATACTTATTCTTTGCCGCTGATGTCTTCAGCCTTCGAGAGGTTGCAGGGAGCGTCAGTCTTCACAGTCTTCAACTGGATTTACGGAATCCCTATCATTAGGTTCGAAGACTGCTTTTAACACCCCCAGGGGGCACTTTGAATATTTGGTCATGCCTTTCGGGCTGTCCAACTCCCCAGCGGTCTTCCAGGCACTTGTCAACGACGTGCTGCAAGATATGGTAGATCAGTTTATATATGTCTACCTGGACGACATATTGATTTTTTTTTTCTTCATCTTCTCTCCAGGTGCAGCACGTCTGAGTACTTCAGAGGTTGCTAGAGAATGGGCTTTTTGTCAAGGCGGAGAAATGCGATTTTCAGCACAGTCTGTTTCTTTACTAGGATACATCATCTCGTCTGAAGGAGTACGTATGGATCCTGACAAGGTTGAGGCTGTAGTAGATTGGCCAAGCCCAGATTCCCGTAAGGCCCTACAGAGGTTTCTGGAGTTTGGCAATTTCTATCGGCGTTTCATTCTCAATTTCAACCAACTAGCCACTCCTCTGACTGACTTGACCTCCCCCAGAACTACGTTCAGGTGGTCCGATACAGCGGAGGCTGTATTCGCCAAACTGAAAAGTCGCTTAGTTTCGGCTCCCATCTTGATGGCCCCTGATCCCTCACGTCAGTTTGTGGTGGAGGTCGACGCGTCAGAGGTGGGGGAAGGCGCTGTTCTCTCACTGATCGCCACCGGTCGAAGCCTCCCTTATACGTCGTTGGTCAAAAAGTGTGGCTTTCAACTAAGAACATTCCACTCCGTTCCGTCTCTAATAAACTAGTTCCCAAATTTATCGGCGCCTTTACTGTCACCAAGATCCTTAGTCCGGTGGCAGTCTGACTCAAACTTCCTCCTGCGTACAGGAGAATTCATTCCGTCTTTCATGTGTCCAAATTAAAACCAGTATTTTATTCTTGCTTTAACCCCCCCCCCCCCCCTCCCTGAGTGACGCGTACAGTGTGATGGATTACATCGGGGATCATGTTCGTACAGTCCGACAAGGAACAATCGTAGCCTAAGTGAAGTCAGTGGAGAAAGGCATACATAATTACATCGTAATTTACATCATATACATAATTCACCCACTATATTGCTAAATGTACCCGATTTTTTTTTTTAATTTTTTTTTTTTATATCAATAGAAATTATACTGGGATGACCTGGCTTCTCTTGAGACTCCACTGCTTTAGAGCTGTCCTGGTATGCCCTGTATGATATGCTAAAGCCCGCCCACATGTTGACCTGATTGTTTACAAGGTAGTTTGTGACGTCAGAAAAGCCAGCGATACACACCGTGTTTTTCAAACTGCATCTTTAAATCACTGCAGTTTTAAAGAGAAAATACTCAGCAATGTTGCCGACTTATGAATTTGTACATGGTTTGTCTTAAAGCATATTAAAAACACCACACAGACATACAAACAACATTATAAACTTTCACCACAGGGGGACTTTAAAGGTTAACATTCATGTGAATGTTTGGGTAAATGTGGTCAACATTTCTTGATTTTTTTTTTAACAGTTATATCACCCTTTTACATTCATTAGTTAATTTTGCAGTGTGACAACTTTTCTTTTTTTTTAAGGTACAACAATTCCAATTAATATGATCTCATGAAAGCAGCATGCACAATAATTATATATATTAAAAAATAATAATTTAATGAGTTTAGCATGTAACACCGCACAACATGTTAACTTCCCTTGAGTTTTTGATATTGAATATCCAAATGTCCCTTCAAAGTACCTAAATATATATATTAAAAAAATCTCAGCACCATTTTTCAACACAAAATGCTTTTAAGTTTTAGTTATCATGAGAACCCTGAGAACATGTTATTGTTCTCACCTTTATAGGGGAGTACCATTTGCGAGGACCTGGCGGTTTCCGCATGCCATTATTTAGGATGCGAGAAGGAGGAGCTTCAAACTCTTGTTCAGGCATCTTTACCCTTGCGTTCTTCGCCTTTTCCAGTTTCGCACCCTCTTCGGTCGAACCTTTCTCACCCCAGCGAACCTGAAAGAATGGTGATGGTCATGTTATTCAGCATGATATGACTGATCTGAGGAGCTGTAAAGAAGCAAGAATATCTGACCTTTTCCAAAGAGGCAATTTTACTCTGAAATATTTCTAATTTTATTTCATTTGTATTTTATTAGTTACTTTGACTATCGTGTTATGTGAGGAGCTGTTCATGAAAACTGTGTTTGATTTTTGGGATGGAACAGATGACTTTGCAATCGAAGGAGAAGAGGAGCTAAATATCAGTTAGACATTCAACCTGATTTATAATAGTTACAAATTGCTTTCAGAGTTTTGAGGGTTACCTTTAAAATGTGTTCTGTTATAGTTACAATTTACTTCATAAAAAAGTTATTCAGTAATGTAATCCAAGCAACACAATATGAAAGCAATGCAATCTGATTACTTTTGGATTCCTTCAAGGTCATGGATGTAAATAAAGTAAAGTAAAAAGCAATATTCAGGATAATGATTGCAAATGCACACATGAGTCATGACTGGCAACAGAACCAGCTGTCAATTAGAGATATGTGGATCAGTTCTAACGTCAACCGTATCACTATTAATATAAATCATCCACCCGCCACCCGGATAGATATCTGCAACCAGTCGTCACATTGCGTTTTACTGTGAAATGAGAATTCCATGTCTTTATTAAAATCAACAAATCGATGAATTATCTCTCATCCACCAGCAATTAATTGGAATGTTATTTTTTTTATTACTTGGCCCGCCCGACCCGCAGATTACCTGCTGTCTCCACGGATATAATGCAATCTGTTCATCACTACTGTCAATATAGCGTTATTATGTCAAAACACTCATAGTACTGATAAATGTACAAAATGTAACTAAAATCTGATTACTTTGTTTTTGTTTTACATGTACCACATTTTCGTATCCTGATTACGTAACACTGTTGCATGGATTCTGTTACTCCCCCAACCCTGATTGCTTTCAATTATTGCTGACGTCATAGCAGGAGCTACAGCAGGTTTAACATAGGCGTTGCCTGTGGCATCAAGATGGGGTCTGATCCTGTTAAGTGCATCTGTTAAGTGATTGAGTGTGTGCTAATTTAGTGGCTGGTGTCCTCTATTGAATAATAAAACTGTTATTTACCTCCATTCTTTTAATGCCGCCAACTCCTCTTCCTCCATAGTAGGACGCGTCGACTGTGGGCCACTTCTTCTTCGGAGATCCATCCTCTTCATCATCCTTACACAGCAAACAACAATGAGACAATGAACCAAAATAGAGCTCAGTGGTTCTCAACCGGCAGGCTGCAAAGCTATTCTAGTTAAGGACAACAGGTAAAGAATTGTTTTTTGGTGCAAATTACTATGGTAGCCAAATTAAGAAGATGACAAAATCCTCATCTTCGAAAACCATGAACAAAATTACACAAGGTAAAAATTAAATAAAACCCAGACTAAGTAGGGGTTACAGGTTTCTATATCTGGTTCTCAGTTCTCTCTACGTTGAACTAATATACACATCTTGTTGAATGAAACGATACAAATTTTGTGGTCTTATTCAAAAGGCATTTTCTTAAATGAGGTGTGACTCACTCTTTTAAAACATGACTTTTTCATTTATTGCCTCTCAGAAAGGCACGAGAAATGCCTTACGCCCTCTCTTGCTCTTCCTGATCCAGTAAAATAAGTCCAACTTGGCTCACTCAAGTTATGACTTTATTTTTCCAGCTCTGAAGAAATTTAACCTGTTTAACAATCAGTCCTTGGGATTTGAACATCCATCTTTTATCAATGCCTCTATACTTAATCAACAAGGTTAACAGCCGTCCCCTCCCTTCATATTTCAGACCACCCACTTGATTCCCCATCACATTTTGTTTCCTGAAAGTTTAGTGTAACTTAAAGAAACCTTTGGGGAAAATTCCCCAACCCACAGCCATTCCACATATGACATTCCTAAGGTCTTACAAAAGTGACATCACTATTGAAAGATTTATAAAAAAAAAAAATATATAATAATAAAAAAAAATTATATTACAGGTCTTTAATACCAGACTGAACTAATTTATTTTAGCACAGCAGAGCCAGCATGGTTAAACAACAGTCTACAAAGATCTGGATAGATTTATAGAGTCTAAAGTCTCCCAAAGTTCCTGTTAAATAGCTGAAACATTCTGGCCTTCAGAAAGAGTTTTAAGTCAAAATAACATTGTTACAAAATAACATCAAAATTGGACTCTTTTTAGTTTTATGGTCTTCACACACATTTTTCATGTGTACATTGAGACCCCGATTAAGCCTATAATCCAAGATACATAAGAGTTAAATAAGACAATCACCATAAACTCTGCAGTTTAGGGTGATACAACACCCCTCCCTTTACATCATGGTCTGGTCTGAGTTTATTTAAATTAAATGACCAGCTGGCTATACGTTATCCCACTTATTACACAGCTACTTACCAGAATATTAGTCATCTTACAGATAACTTCTTATTAACTATTACTCTCAGTAATAATGTATTAATAGTAATCTGCAATCCAAGGTACTTGTCTTTCTCTGTTTTAAGTTCTCTCTTTTCCAGCTCTTTGTGTCTATATGACAGAAATACCATAATTACGAGATTCCGACTTGTAAAAAGCTTTACATGGCATGAACACTGCAACTTATTGGGAACTTTTTGGTCACTTGTTGTTGTTTTTTTAATGCTGACCATATATAGTATATTAAAAAGTTTGATTTGAGGCAATTTCCATTAGAGTTTCTATTCTAAATTCCATTTTTTCTTAGAATTAAATAAACAAAAATACTTGACTGCTCAGTTCTATAATTGACCAATCAGAATCAAGTACTCAAGAAGCCATGATAAAGTGCTGATATTTAGTACAACAGCACTAGGATTTCAGTTTGGATCACACCACTTGTCTGTGCTCATTCCAGACCAGACCAGTGCATGAGCGGTGGCATGATTATGCTTTAAACAGGGTAAATCTCCTTCATTCCGCTGATGATATTCTCTTCCAGACCAGCTTTCATTCTGTGTGCTGCTTCGTGGAAGCCAAACCTGGATGCTTTGGCTTCTTCTGGCATTATTTTTTGTTGGCCGGGAAGAAATAAATGACCTAACTAGCCAGTTTAGAATAAGATGCTGCTTAATTAGATTATGACTACCATAAAACAAAAGCTCTTACCGTACTGTCTTCCACTATTGGTGGTGGAGGTTCATGGATAATCTGCAGAGAGAGAGGATGAAAAGATAAACAATCTCACATGAGCCCACTCATACTGGCATGTCAGACCACATGCTCTCTAAGTAAAACGAAAACAAAAAAACTTTTTTCTACCACTGACAAGTCAAAGGACCCAAGTAATGTTTTCAATGTGTGGCAGAAAATCAGGTTACACAAAAACACATGGCTAAGGAATGGCACCCCTCCCCTCCTCGTTTTCAGTGTGTTTACAAGCAAGTTTAAATGACCTAAAAATCTGGAGCCCATATCTAAATGCTTAAAGGCAGAGCTCAACATTAAGCTTTTCCAGGTACGTGTCTTTCAGAGCAATAAAACTGATTATTTACTTGTCCAGAAGTCACTTGTACAACAACATCTTAACAATACAGTACAAAAATACCACCAGGAATATAAAGTCAACCATATATAATCCATTAATTATGCATGATTCAGTACTGCCATGTGAATTTTTTTTTTAATGTTTTCCAGCCCAAATTAATGTTCCTCTGCGTACGGATAACTGATCATTATAATTAATTATAATAATAGTTTTATAATATAATTATAAATTTTTGTTATTATTAGTCTTATTATTATTATTACATTGATTATAATCTTATAATTCAACAATGTACTGTTATATTGATTTAGAGATAAATAAAACAGTTTGTCAGAAATCCTACCCTCCTGAGACCTCAAGAAATTCTGAAAAAAAAGTTTTTAAATTCTGAAAATTAAATAGCTTGTTGCATTATGACATTTCTTGTTATCTTTTTGGTAAACTTTGTGAAGTATGAGGTTAGCAGATTAACCGGTTAGTGTATTCTAAGCTATCCGCTAATTGGAAAACTGAAAACAGCTTTGGTTACAATTTACTGCTTTGGTTATGACGTGGCATGCAATATATAATTTAAAAGACATGAATTGAAGTTTAAAGCAGAATCAGTAAAAAAATATTGTGGAATTCCAAGTCAGGCAAAAGAACCAAAAGTAACCAAAAAAAGATCTTTGGAAAACGTCTCGGTTACGTATGGTAACCCTCGTTCCCTGAGTAGGGAACGGAGACGTCTCGTCGGAGGAGTTTCCAACGAATTGGCATCACGCTAGGGAGACCAATCGACTTCGAGTGAACTAAAACGAGCCAATAAACATTGGCATGCAAGATTTGCATTCCGCAACCCGCCTACCAGTGCGGGTATAAAAGCGGAAGCAAGCGCATACACAAACGTTTTTCGCTGAGGAGCCGAACGGTGTCCAGTCCTCCGCGAAGGTGCAGCAAGCATGGCGACGGGACGAGACGTCTCCGTTCCCTACTCAGGGAACGAGGGTTACCATACGTAACCGAGACGTTCCCTTTCGTTCGGGAACTCCTACGTCTCTTCGGAGGAGTTTCCAACGAATTGGGATCCCTAACAAGCAAGACCCGCTCAGTGGATTGGATAACACTGGGAAAGCATGCCCACCCCGTAGGAGGGAACGCTGCGGAGACCCTGCCTGCCCGAAGGGAGGCACTGGAATACACGTATGTACTAACCCGTAGGGTAGTGAAACATACGGCAATCCTTGAGGTAGTCCCAGCCCGAGGGGTGGGAGCGTACTCAGCAAGGACGACAGAACGGGTCTGTCGAGGGGAAGACACGGAGCTAACCCGGAGGGTAGCTGGAACGTGGAAGAAATGGGTCGCCGTAGGGACCACTGTTAAGGCCACCCAGTCTAATAACAACTCCTACGAGAGGTAATAGACCTGGCGCCGGGTGATCCGCCTCGCCTGGTGCCGGAGGGGTGATGGAGGAACTCACGAGGTTAACCGATTGTTGGGGAACCAACGGAGCAAAAAGATGCACGTATCCGGCCCATGGGGCGGGAATGGCGTAGCAAGCCGACACAACCTAATTCCTCGCGCTACTGGCCATAGCGAGTACACGGGAGGAAACAGGTTCAACACGGAGGCTATAAAACCTAGCGAACGTGTTAGGTGTCGCCCAGCCCGCAGCTCACAGATGTCTGTTAGCAAGGCACCTTGAGCCAAAGCCCAGGAAGAGGCAACACTCCTAGTAGAGTGTGCCGTCAACCTGGGTGGGCAAGGCACGTCCTGGGATTCATAAGCCCGGACAATAGCATCCACTAACCAGTGGGCTAACCTCTGCTTGGAGACAGCCTTCCCCTTCTGCTGGCCTCCGTAACAAACAAAGAGCTGAACTGAGGTCCTGAAGCTTTGCGTTCTGTCCACATAAACCCGCAAGGAGCGGACGGGACAG
This sequence comes from Meda fulgida, assembly GCA_030578275.1. Classification (NCBI taxonomy): domain Eukaryota; kingdom Metazoa; phylum Chordata; class Actinopteri; order Cypriniformes; family Leuciscidae; genus Meda; species Meda fulgida. The sequence goes on from CM060623.1 coordinate 4,320,802, forward strand.
AGAAAAGCTAGGGCTGGGTCTGTCTCCTCCAAGGGCAGCGCTTGCAGGTTCACTACCTGGTCCACGAACGGAGTGGTAGGAACCTTGGGCACATATCCGAGCCGGGGTCTCAGAGTAACGTGAGAAAGGCCCGGACCGAACTCTAGGCACGATTCGTCGACCGAAAAAGCCTGCAGATCCCCTACCCTCTTAAAAGAAGCCAAAGCCAACAGAAGAGCTGTCTTCATAGACAGGATATTCAATTCCACCGAAGGCAAGGGCTCAAAAGGGGGACTCTGGAGTGCTCTGAGCACCAGAGATAAGTCCCAAGAGGGTACGGGGTGCAAATTACGAGGAGGATTTAGTCTCCTGGCACCCTTAAGGAATCTGATGACCAGGTCGTGCTTCCCTAATGACTTACCTTCAACTGCATCGTGATGAGCGGCTATTGCGGCAACATACACTTTGAGGGTGGAGGGAGACAGCCTTCGCTCCAACCCATCTTGCAGGAAGGAAAGCACGACTCTGATCGGGCAAGTTCGGGGGTCTTCCCGGCGGGAAGAACACCAATCGACGAACAGGTTCCACTTCAACGCACAAAGGCGCCTCTTAGAGGGGGCTCTAGCGGAAGTGATGGTGTCTACCACAGCCTGTGGTAGGCCACCTAAAACCTCCGCGTCCCGTCCAGGGACCAGACATGGAGTCTCCAGAGGTCTGGACGCGGGTACCACAGGGTGCCCCGTCTCTGAGAAAGGAGGTCCTTCCTCAGAGGAATCGGCCAAGGAGGGGCTGTCACGAGGAGCACGAGTTCCGCGAACCAAGTCCGGTTGGGCCAATACGGCGCAACGAGCAGGACCTGCTCCTCGTCCTCCCTGACCTTGCACAAAGTCTGTGCAAGAAGGCTCACTGGGGGAAACGCATACTTGCGAAGGCCCCGGGGCCAACTGAATGCCAATGCATCTGTGCCGAGAGATCCTTCGGTCAGAGAATAAAACCACTGGCAATGGGTCGTGTCCGGAGAGGCAAACAGATCTATCTGAGCGGCTCCGAAGACTCCCCAAATCAGTTGGACCACCTGGGGATGGAGTCGCCATTCTCCCGGAAGAGGCGGCAGCCGTGAGAGCTCGTCGGCCACACGGTTGAGCACACCCGGGATGTGAATGGCCTGAAGCGACCTCAGATGCTTCTGACTCCATAGGAGGAGATGGCAGGCGAGTCGCGACATACGACGGGAGCGTAGACCACCTTGATGGTTGATGTACGCAACGGTCGCAGTGCTGTCCGTACGGACCAGTACATGTCTGTGCAGAAGCAGCCCCCTGAAGCGGCACAGAGCTAGACGTACTGCTTGCAACTCTAGGCAGTTGATGTGCCAATGCAGTTGAGGCCCCGTCCACAGACCTGAAACTGCATGCCCGTTGTACGTGGCCCCCCACCCGCTGGCAGAGGCATCTGTGAACACAACAGCATGCCTGGACACCTGGACTAAGGGAACTCCGGCCCGTAGAAACGCAGGGTCCGACCAGGGACTGAAGGTTTGGCGACAGTGCGGGGTAATGTTGACCCGGAACGTGCCGCTCTGCCACGCCCATCTTGGGACTCGACCGTGAAGCCAGCGTTGAAGCGGTCTCATGAAGCAAGCCGAGCGGCGTCACTGGAGCTTGTGCAGGGCCCGATTCAAAACTCGCAGGTCCAGGATTGGTCGTAACCCACCGCCTTTCTTGGGTACAATGAAGTAGGGGCTGTAGAACCCAGACTTCATCTCGGCTGGAGGGACCGGCTCGATCGCGTCCTTCGCCAGCAGGACGTCGATCTCTTTCCTCAAGACAGGGGCATCGACGCTCCGCACACGAGTGAAGCGGATACCCCTGTGCTTGGGAGGCCGGCGGGCAAACTGAATTGCATAGCCGAGCCGAATGGTACGGATGAGCCAGCGGGACGGCCTCGGAAGCGCTAACCAGGCTTCGAGAGACTGTACCAGCGAGCCAACCCGAACCATCGGCGCACCCGCAGAGGGGCAGCGAAGTGGAACGCAGGGACCGGACTCCGGAGGCATTGCTGCGGCCGAGAGAGAGGTCTGGGTGTGCAGGGCAGCACCTACCTGCTTCCACCGAGGGGCAGACGGCAGGGAAGGCCCGGAGGCGTTCGACTGCTGGCTGTCCCGAGGCGAAGGAAGGAGGGGAAACGAGGAGCGAGGCATGGAAGCGTCGGGTCCAGGTTTCCGCACCTCCTTGCCCAGCGGGAGACGAGAGTGACGAGGTCGTGGCGGCGACACTGTCGTCTGAGCGCTGGGGCGAGGGGAATGAGAGCGGCGAGGCAACGTGGCGTCGCACACTGCCATTCTGACCCTCTTGGACGGAGGAGACTGATAGCGCCGAGGCAATGGAGCGTCGTCCTGGACTACCAGTCTCGCTCGGACGGAGGAAACTGGTCTTATTGACTGCCAGTCTCGACTGTGAGGGGAAACGAGGAACGAGGCCCGGGGGCATCGAGTCCTGATTTCCCCTCACCCAGCGAGAGACGAGAGTGACGAGGCCGTGGCGGCGTCACTACCATCTGAGCGCTGGGGCCCGTGAACTACTCAGAGGAAGTGGACTGCTCAAACTTTGGGTACCGCTGATTCTGAATAACCAGCGGCGGAACAGAAACGAATTCTCCACCCGGCCCTCCCTGGGGGAAGGAGTGGTGATGACACGCACTCCCAAGACCAGAACGTCACATACTCTGGGTAGCTCCTCTCAGGGTTGTTTCCCTTTCCTTTTGCTGGGGGAAAACAACTCCGAGCGGGCTGGTTTTGAGGTGCTTCTGGACCACAGTGTGGACATCGTCTAACCGAGGGCCAGCGCTGTGACTTATCACGGTCAGTCACTAAGCACAGCTCAACCCCGAGTTAGAACTACGCACGTGCAGTGGTAGTGAGAGAGGAAAAACTTCTGCAGATTTAGGCATGTTTGGCTTGCTATATTGGCACCAAAATGCTTCCATACTGCCAAAATTCTTCACACACATCCAGGCACTTTAGAACAGCCCAGGAAAGTGTGGCTGTTAAGTCTGAATCTTCAGCATGAGAACACTGGGAACTCATCATCAAATTCAGAGTATAACAGCCCTCTCTCCGATGTAGCGATCGACATCTGTCCTCCCTGGGGCCCCGAATGAAATGCCTGATCCCTCATGAGAAGGACCAGAGACCCATCCGAAAGCCTAGACGGCACACGGCACGCTGAGCGGCTCAAGCCTTTACGAGAAAGGGGAGACGAACAACGTGCCGACGTGGTCATGCACTCCTGAGAGAACATTAACCAGCCACGAACGCAGTCTCAACACACTGATTAGGCATGTGAAACCGTGATCGTGGCCATCAACCAGGCATGCAAGATAGTGAGCGTGGCCATCGCTTTGATGACACACAACACGCTGGGCGCTCAAGCCTACAGGCAGGCGAACAACGTGCTGACGTGGTCATGCTCTCACAAGAAAGCATAAACCACCCACGGACACAGTCTCAGCATGTTTGCGATGCGCTAGAGGAGTGAGTGGTTCGTGCTCACTGAACCCTCAGATCACCAATGTTATTTGCCAAAGTAGCCCTCCCCTGGTGCACCAGAAGAGAAACTAGATCGGGAAACAAGCAAAGGGACTCACCTCACAGAGGCACACGAGTCTTGATCTTGACCGCGCATCTTGAGCGCCGAATGACGCGCGCTGGGTTGCCGTGACAACCCGCGCTGTCAGCCGGCGCTCGACGGCACACGGCACGCTGAGCGGCTCAAGCCTTTACGAGAAAGGGGAGACGAACAACGTGCCGACGTGGTCATGCACTCCTTAGAGAACATGAACCACCCACGAACGTAGTCTCACACACCGATTAGGCATGTGAAACAATGAACGTGGCCATCAAATAAGGACAGGAAACGATCGCATCCAGAAAGACACGAGTGAAACGTCATCGTGAAAAGGACGCGATCTTCACTCGTGTTGCTCTTTCAGGAAGAAAGTACTCTCTATCGTGCTGAAGCACACAGGGACCCAAGGCGGCAACACAGCGGGGAAACTGCAAGCCCGCTGTGCGCACTCAACCGTTTACCAGCTGTGAAAACAGCTTTTGAATTAACAGCATATAGATGCAGCCGGTAGACAGGAAACCGCGCGGTCGCTGAAACGCCATCTCACCAACACAGAGAGATCCCCTCCCGAAACAGCAGACTCGTAGCTCGTAAGAAAAATACATTCTTAAAGCTCATTCACTCAGAGAGGACACAATCGGTCGGCTCCGAAGCTAAAAGCGTTTGTGTATACGCTTGCTTCCGGTTTTATACCCGCACTGGTAGGCGGGTCGCGGAATGCAAATCTTGCATGCCAATGTTTATTGGCTCCTTTTAGTTCACTCGAAGTCGATTGGTCTCCCTAGCGTGATCCCAATTCGTTGGAAACTCCTCCGACGAGACGTAGGAGTTCCCGAACGAAAGGGAACTAATATTAATAGTGCTAAAGAGTGTAAAACACATGCAAAGGAGCACATGTTATTGTTTTGAATATCATCTGGAATTCTGGGGATCATGTGAAAAATATTTCAAGGATAGAGACATTAAAAATTACAGTGTAGTAATAATTCCAGCTCTTTTGCTTTCTCTTTGGACTGAAGGGAAATTATTTTGATTAATTGAGTGTTTGTATAAACATTTCTGTGGTCTCTTTCTGTGATTTAGTTTTATCAGGGATCAGGATGATTGTATTTATGAGTTAGAGCACCCCCATAACAACAGCACACTGCAACAAAAAATATTTTCTGTTTTGTTTTATATTACCAATAAATATTCTTAAATCAAAATACAATTATTTAAGATATTGTTATTTTCTGAAAAAAAAAAATCAAATTTAAATGTTTATGATTAAAACAAGAAAAAATATTTGTTGGGGTGTAAGAAAAATAACTCCTTTTGAGTTTAAGTTTATTTTTCTCACCCCACTAAGTGTAATGGATTTTATGGTTTTAGGTGGGTTTATCAGGTATTTTAGTTATGTGTCCTACTTTTCAATTCGTTTACATAGTTTTTCATTGTTTGACTTATTTGCGCACCTAATATTCATTCCGTTGATTAGTTTTTCTGGTTATTTAAGCTGTGTGTTTTTTCAGTTCTTGATCAGTTCTCGTCGCTTTTTACATGGTTGTTCTGTTCGTGTTTCTAGTCCTGAGTTCTTTGATAATAAAACTAAAACTGCTGCTATTAGATCCGTTCATTTATATTTATTTTGCAACCGTATTAGACAGAAAAACAGACCATCTAGAGGCAATTTGTACCCTCCTCCTCTCCCAGGGGGACAGCACCCTCGAGAGACACTTCCTGGATTTGTGCCACCTTGTCCTAGCCTGGGAAATCCCAGACAACTTCCGGCAAATTTAGATTTGCTCTGAAAGTTAATCTGGCAAAGAGCTCATTCAAGCCCATTTCCAGTCCGTCGAAATCGAGGCACCAATCAGAAACGTTGGGGCGGGCTTTACACGATGACGACAGAGCTGGGATTTTGAAGCAGATTCCTTACAAAGATGGATGCCGCCATCGAACATCACTCGTTCGAATCAGCTATAGCGACTGTTTTAAGTGATTTGAATGTTTCGTTTTTATTAAAAACCGAGCAAAGAACAATATTCTTTATTGTATATTAAGAAACCTAAGATGTTTCTCCGCCGCTCTGCAAACGTCATCTCCTTCATCACTCTTATTGGTTTTAGGTCCATCCGCGACATCCGTTGGTGACGCCCCTCTGGAAATGATTTGTCTATGACGCTTTTCCAGACCATAACTCAGTTACAACTGAGAATGGTCTGGTTTTAACCAGCCTAACCTTGTCCACTATGACGACGACAGCCTGTATTTGTTTGTCCTCGAGGAAGCTTTGTAATGTGGGTCCCTCTTTACCATCGGCGAGATGGAGGAGGATCGCCACACTACAGCCCACGCTGTGCACTTTGTGCCACCTGCCACCACATTGTACGTCATTGAGGAAATACTGGTGGAGTATGAGGGGAGGGAGTGGAGCCCCAACCCATTAGCTAAGGCGAGTGTGGATGACCTGAACATATAATAGCATCGAGCCTGTTTCGTCACCCATTACTGAGTTATTGATGGTAAATGGACTGCATTTATATAGCGCTTTCACAGACCCACTGGGCCACCAAAGCGCTTTACATATTGCCTCACATTCACCCATTCATACACCGACGGCGGTGTCTACCATACAAGGCGCCACCCAGCTCGTCGGGAGCAGCGGGGGTTAGATGTCTTGCTCATGAACACCTCGACACTTGGTCAGGTGGAACCGAGGATTGAACCACCAACCTTCCGGTTTGTAGACATGAACCACTGAGCCACTAGCGCCCCGTGTGCGTTGATGTCGGGGTTCCTACCCTGCCTCCCACTCCAACCTCCTCTGTCTGTTCCGAGTCGGCCAAGAGAGCTGTTTCTGAAATGTCTGCCTGTTCTACATCCACCAAGAGGGTCGTTCCTGAGATTTCTGTCTGTCCCGTATCAGTCAGGAAAACTGTTGGTGAAACTCCTACCTGTACTACCCAATCCTTCAGCCCTGCCTGCACTGCCTCTCATCAGCCCTTCGACTGCTCCTATGTTACCAGCTCGGTGCTTCGTGGATCCGCCTTGGCCTGATAGTTTGCTAGATCAGCCTTGGACTGTCGACCTGTTTGTTCCAGCTAGAACCTAGCTCCACTGTGGCTCCTCGCTCCTTTTTGGTTCTGCCTTGGAGTCTCCATTATCATCAGCTTCATCTTGGTCTGTAGTCCATCTGGTTCCGTCTGCCAAGTCTCCACCATGACTCCTCACTCCCTCGAGTCTGCCTTGGGCTTTAGTCCTGGGGTAACTGCTAGGGATTCCACCCTATTTTCTCCAACCATCATCTCTGCCCTGGTTCCTTCCGTTGTTTGCTCCACCATGGCCCCTGTGTTTGTCCCTTGTGCCTGCGCCCACCTCCTAAGCCCCCTCTTTCCCTCCTCTGTTGGACTTGTTTATTGTTCATAATTTGTAATTACCAGTGAGAAATGTTTTTTTAAGCCCTGAGTTTCCGAGTTAGGGTATAGGGTGTCAATTAAAGAATTAATGGTAGAAGGAAACTACATTGAAAATGTTGTCATGAATGTTGATGTACCATTTAGTTTTATACACATATATTCTGCTGATGAATATCAGCAATAAAGCTTATTTTAAAACTGATCATTTAGCTACAGTCTAAGACAAGCTTATGCAAAAAATCTGCCCAAAATTGTTGTTGGCTGAAAAGGATTGAATACAGATAAAGTAAAATATAACCTAATGCACAACAATTACTCTTCATTTTGTAGTGCTACAAAGTTTCCTGTCTTTGTTAAGATATTAAAAAAGACAAAATTTTCTAACACATTCATTTTATTACATGCAAATTCACATTATGTTGTAATTAAAATGTCTGAATTTGAAGGCTGAAACTGCCCAGAAAGACTTGAGCACAGCATTCGCATACAGAGTGTTTCATATACTGGCTATCACAGTGAAAACAGCTTTATTTATTAAAGAGGAAGCATTCCAGTTTTGTTTTGTCGCATTGCAAATATGGCTCTGTACCTCCAGTAAAATGCTAGGCTACTTGGCAATCAATATATCTTAATGAAATTGAGAATGGGTACTATTCCTCATTATTTCAGAGGTCAAATCACAATTTTATTTCCCTTGGTAACACAGGATAACATTTCCCAAACAGAGCCGTGCCCCCTTTAAGGTCTCGGAGAGAGTTTTTTTTGCTCAAGACTTGTAGAAATATTCATTTCATAAGGCATTTTGCCGAGCAGGTTTGAACTTGACTAACACACATGGTTTTTATAATCTAAAATAACTTGTGTTAATAAATAAAGCCGAGTTATTTAAACGTAGCAATAAGCTAATGTTAATTTGGTCCATGATAGCCAACAGTTGGTCTCTATGGAAACTGATTGTGGCTGAGCTGGGTTTTAGTTGGTTTAGCTGGTCCAACCTTCCATGAACTTCACTCCAGAGCTCCACACTCCTCTAACATGGCAATGACTCATTTATTCTCTTTTCCTGTTGCGTCTTTCCAGACAAATTCCAGACATGTCTAGTTCTTCTGATATTCCTCAGTTGGACCTCACTGACAGTCTGAATTATTATATGTCCCTCAGAAATCAAGAAAAAGACCAGGCTAGGGTCTCAAGCAGTGGAAGCACAATGTCCTGTGGAAAATGTTTAATCTCTGTAAGATCTATAGGTCAAATTGTAACCTGCCTAGACTAGGGGTGTCTGATGCTATCCTGCAGAATATCAACACACTGGTTCAAGCGCGTTTCATTAGGGTTGGAGCTAAACTCTGCAGAAAGGTGGCCTTCAAGGAGCAGTTCTGCTGTTGATTATCTTAAATTACTAGTTCAAACCATCCTATTGACCGAGTTATATTTGGGGCGCTTTCATGCTGTTATTAAATTGACTGGTTTTGGTCACTATCATGGCTACATTGGTCAAGCTATTTTACCTGCAACAATGACCTTCTAACCAGCTTGTACTAGTTTAAAAAGGCCATCTATGCAGGTAAGCTTTTTAGCACCTTTGTTGGTGTGTTTGCCTTTGACCAGATACAATGGCGCTGTGACCTGGATGGGACTGAGGTTTAAGAGGGTGAAACTGTGTTTATGCTGGAGGCAACAAAGCAACCATTGAAAATCAATTTGTACTTCGTGTCATAAGTATTGCAAATGCTTTGAGTTTGTCAGAAATAGAACGGGGCAACAATTTATTGTTGGGGATTTGTCATGTTGCATTGCCATCTGCCCAGTGTTGACAGCATCACTTACTATAATGGGTTCTATTATTTGTTTGTTTTTTACGTTGCGCTGCTCACGTCTGTTGTAAACGAAGACCAGCCGGTAAGAGCTGTGCAGGTAAACTTCACTCCCCAGGTGTTAAGAGGCACGCTAGCAACTAGCGCTAGAGGCTACACCCTTGTTAGTGCACCCACCTCCCATACTGGTTAACGCTGGTTCAATTGCTGCTCTGAGTGATCGGACCAGTTACACTAGTAGAAGAGCAGCATTACCCAGTAGTTGAGACCAGCTCATTTGAGTCAGAGTCAAAACCAAGACCAGAAGAGCATCAAGTCCGAGTCAGGACCAAGTCCATATGCTCCCGAGTCCATAACAAGATCAAGATATATACAGTATATATAGTATACCTTCTTGTCCACTATGACCTATATCTTGATATAGTATCAAGATATACCAAATCAAGATATATATAGCCGACTTACCTCTATTCCACAACAGTTTTCTAGCATCCCTCCACCACCCCTCACAAATTTGCATACTTTTAACTATATCCGATTATATGTCGAGGTGAACTTGTGATTCAAGTTATGTTAAGCATGAATAACCCCAGCAGTGGCTGGCACATGGACTTTGTAATTTCTCCTTGGTTTAGTTTTGTGAATTTGTATTTTCTCATTTTCTTTTCTTTTTGCTAGTCAAGGTTTCTGTGAACTTCCGCGTGCAGTGTTCCACATTTGGGGTTGAAGTGTGAGTGCACGTGTGGTTGCTGTGTTTTATGTTTTTTTTTCTTCAGAGAATAGGCAAGCAGTCCCCAGCCCTGGAGTGGAGGAAGGTGTGTGTGTGTGTGTGTGTGTGTGTGTGTGTGTTGTTGTAGAAATTTTAATAGTCATTTATTCCTAACAGATATCATAAGGGATTGAACCTATTCAATGTGTAATAGTATATGTGAGTACGTGCTTGTGCGTGACGTTTCAGGAATATATGGGACAGGACCTCTTGACCTTAGGAATGGTCAAGATTTGGCTAGTTTATTTCAGGGCCAGGTTGTGTCTTTAGTAGAAACTGAACACCAGTGGGGACCTTATCTGAGTGGGTGAAAGGGTAACTGCTGTGAGGAGGAACCTTGAAAAGAGTATAAAGGCTGTCTCATGTCTTCCTGGTGTGCGTCACTCACTTCACAGGGTAACTGCTGTGTTGGCGACTGGGCCTATTCTTGCAAGAATAAATACTTCTCTTTTTATAAATTTGACTCTGAGTGTCTCTTACGCAGTGATGATGTTTAACAGAAGTTTTGCCACAACAGTGTATTGTCTTTTCATACTTAGATATTAGTATGTTTAATGGTTTCCAAGAATTTTTTTTTATTTTTTTATTTCACCTCTGTTTCGAGTCCTGACTAAGCCGTAATCGAACCTGTGTGCTTTAGTGATTCTTATAAAAAATGTGTTTTTGTTGTTTGTTTGTTTTTTCCAGTAAATTTGCCTCCGGAGTGGCGTAGTCGGTATCTTAGAGGTGTAGATTTTAAGTCTGCCCTCTGGGGGTGGGTTGCCGGTATAGGCAATTCTCTCCCTGGTGTAAATTTTACATTTTTCTTGTCAAATCATCTCATTGCCACACATAGTAACCCTTCTAAGATTTAGCAGAAATATGTGAAGTCACGTCCCATGAGACCAGGGGTGTGTATCCTTTACAACAACTGGTTAACAACCATACATAATTTTAGAAATTAGCTAGCTAGTCACAATTGTTTCCCGAAACCTTAGAAACTGTGAAAAATTATGACGCCAGGCAGGTTTTAGAGTAATAATTCTGCTAGTTTATCATTTCGAGATTATTATTGAGATTATCCCTGTAAATAACGAACATGTCATCTGAGGTATACTTCGCAATTATTATTATTATTATTATTATTATTTTTTTTTTATTCCATAGTGAGTTCTCTCTTACTTTATACTCCTTCAAATTTCCCCTGAGGACTTGAGCACAATGCACATTCATCTATTTAAGTTTTCATGAGTTTTCTGTGTAATTCTGGAGATGCAGATTTGGGTGTAAGTCCTAATATGTAGCAGCACTTCTATCTGAGTAAACTAGCACAGAAGTTGAGCTGTTTCACGCAGAGGACTCACCACAGTGCAGCAGAGAGGCCAGAACCACCACAGGAGAGCCAGAATCAGCAGTAGCATCACTATCAGTAGCGCTATGGCCAGGATCGTACCATCAGACTGCAGGGAGGAGCAGATGAACACCACTCTGACTAGGACCGTTTTTTGTTATCACATCAGATCCAAATGACATGCAGAAAAACATTTGGAAAATGCAATGGAACAAAATGAAGTCAGTCCTTCAACCTCCAGTTCAAACAATGGTTCCATATAAGGGTGCTAGCTGTGAAAATAACAGATGATGCATGACGACAGAGATGGTTAATAAATGAGGGGGTTGAACCAAGTTACAAGTGATCTCACTGGGAGATCTCATAACCCATTGACTCTCTGGCTGGTGGGAAACGTATTGTGCTCTTCTAAAGAGCTTTGACTGGCATCACTTTACAGGCATCAGACATTCCAGAAATCCTTTTAATGAATAGTTTTTTTCCCCTTTATTTGCACAAAAGTTCTCAGCCTGCAGACTGTAGTTGGACCCTGTTATTTTCCTTTAACACATTTTTTGTGTTGTAATTTGGCTGCATTTTCAAAAGCTAAAATGCTGCAACAGTGACTGTTAGCTAGAGAATCCATTGTGATTACCAGTGGTGCGGAGTAACTAAAACTTCTTCCAACGTGTATCAGTACAGTTTGATTAGCATCACTGGAAACAAAATAAAAACAGTGACAAATTAATGTCACATTGTCATTTAATGTAAAACACACTTTCCTAAACTGTTTTATATAATCTGAAAGTTATATTTTTAAAAATAATTTCCCCTTTAAAACAGCTTTGATGTAGATAGCTACTTTTCTACACTGGGCAAGCTACAGTTTAAAGATACAATACCGATTCAAAGTTTGGGGTCAGATTTTTTTTTGTATTTAAAAAAGTGCTACTTTTATTCAACAAGGGCGCATTAAATGATCAAAAATGACAGTGAAGACATTTTACAGTTCCCTTGTTACATGTACACTGAACACAATTATAAACGCAACACTTTTGTTTTTGCCCCCATTTTTCATGAGCTGAACTCAAAGATCTAAGACTTTTTCTATGTACACAAAAGGCCTAGGCTATTTCTCTCAAATATTAAAATAAAAATAGCCTTTTATTGTGGCCAGCCTAAGGCACACCTGTGCAATAATCATGCTGTCTAATCAGCATCTTGTTATGCCACACCTGTGAGGTGGATGGATTATCTCAAAACAAAAGTGTTGTTTTTAATTTTGTCCAGTGTAGTTACTGTATTAATTACTATAAATGACATGTAACTAACCCTAAACCAACCCCTATTCCTAACCATATAGTTTTCCAAACCATTTTCAAATAATACTAATGTTTCTTAAGCAGCAAATCAGCATATTAGAATGATTTCTGAAGAATCATGTGACACTGAAAACTGGAGTAATGATGCTAAAAAATAAATGAATTATATTCGAAAACATATTAAAATAGAAAATAGTCAGTTTAAAAATTATTAATGTTTCACAATATAACTTTACTTTAATTTCTTTTAAATAAATGCAGCCTTGTTGACCATAAGACTCATAAGACATTTTTTTTTTTAAATCTTACTGGCTACAAACCTTTCAACAGTAGTGCAGCTATCCCAACATTGGTTGTCAAAAACACAAAACATAAAAAAAGAAAGATAATTTAGAATAATACTTACACAGCTTACAGTGGTGATAGTAACAGAACTAGAGATAAAACTCAGGCCTTCGTTCATGCTAACGTAAAGGGAGGCTGCCCTGCATTTCACATGGAAAAAAATACTTAAGTCTTTTGAAAACAGTATATTATGTTCCGTCATGAGTGAAGCCAAAGTTAAAATTCTGCAACTAGAAAGAATGCAAAAAGGTGTTTCTGGGACACTTACGTTCCCTCCTCTCGAAGAACAGGAGCTGGGCATAGTAGATACGTGTCCTCCACTATCAATGGCTTCACCACTAATAAAAAAGAAACATTTAGAGTAGCATCAGTTCAGGCAGGTCACGTTACTCAAGCTCGCACCAGCTGACTCATCTACCTATAGGAATACGACGCTTATCGCTGTATACACATATTATCAGCAGCTGTGGCGTTTCTCAGGAGCTTATTACCCTCCTCCCTCCCCAGCTCCTCCTGTCGTCAGTAAGAATGGCATTCTGATTCCCCTAGAATCAGAATAAATTCTCGAATTATCTTGTACTTTAAAATCTTGAAATAATGATATCTGCAAAACATTCATGTTGGTTTTGTTCTGTTTGTTTACCCAAAGGGGGGGTATTTCTGCTCTCCCTGCTCTCATCCATGCTAGGCTGCATGGATGCGCAGGGAGTTCTTGCCAGAACAGAACCATACCGCCAATCCAAACTGTATGCTATTATTTGTCAATCGTATTTGACGATAGTGGTCCTGACAGAAATGCAGACACATTTCAAACTGCAAATCTGGAAAACACTGCATTAAAAGTCATCATATTTACTTTGTTTGATCGCTTGTTGCATAAAAGGTTAGATGAAGACAGACTGCTTTTAATTTGTACTTGTTTTATTCACATGCATTTTTATCAGCTTGGATTTGAATGTTAACCTTTCAATTTAATGTGCACTGCTTCTAGTAGTGGCTAATGCTCAGGGCTATAAACTAGAAGCTTCCCATGAGTTTTCAGCATTGGGCTCTTGAGCAAGCCATTTCACTGCTAGTTACCTTAAAGTATCCGAATGGAAGAGGGCCACGGGTCACAAAACAGGAGAAATGGGATCAGAGCTCCGGAGCCTCTGACCGTCAAAGGCCTCCAACTGAGAAGCCAGTGGAGGCCAAAAACAATGCAGTACATTGAAAATGTAAAGGTACATTCTTGTAATTGCAACTTTGTGATTTTTGTATCTTGCCATTGCTACATTGCAATACATCAAATGGACAGGAGGTAGATTGGTGCATTAGCACCTGACACAGCCAAAGCAAGAGACAAATATGACACTATTGCTTTTCCCTCCATCCCTGTTTGGAGGTGTAGGCGGTTGACTCAAATCCCAAAGATTCCGAATTCTGGCAGAGGATCCTGTTGTCATTGTGCTTTAATGGGCTGTTTACCCATAGCACATGAGGGAAAGTCATGTTTTACTACTAAGTAAAGACATGTGCACATGGTTTCCACTGATAAATCAATAGGAATTACTGTTGGTACCAAATTGCATCTGAGCCTTTAGAGAGGGAAATGGCCTGCACTGGGCTCAAGCCTAAGGGGTGAATTCAACAACTCACGCGCTTATTATGCAAACATCTAATTGCTTGAGAATTTTCTTGAGGTTAAAGAAAGGAAATGCAAGTCAAGAACAGATACACTAGACACCCGCAAACCATCCACAGTCCATTCACTGACCGTCATTTTCATGCTACACAAAAGCAAAAACCTTTGAAGAAGAAGCTGTTTCTGGATTTGCCAATTTGCTAAGTGGTATCAGATCTTCAAATGATGTTCAGATTTCGGTGCATAAAAATGGATGTATGAGAAGCATTGACCGGAAATTTAGTGAACTGGCCTGTAACTCCTATAAAGTCCATCCTAAATGTTCACATACTTTTTCGTTCATTTCTTGTGCATCTGTTCACTTTTTACCACACTGTTCTATTTATGTGATTTCAGCAAATTAAGATTTATTCACTGCTAAATGGACCCTTTTCACATTTTAGAGTTTTCAGAAGTTCTCAGAAATACCATAATAAATATGATGTTTGTTTCCATTTGCACAATAGCAAAACAGCGTTTCTATGACTTTCCAAACAAGTAAAAAATATTGAGAGATAGATTACATTGATCAGAAGAGAGAAAGATGTCAAATTTGCAGTGACTCTCTGTTGTCTTAAGACACTAAAAAAAATGTAAATCTTAGAAGATTATCAAAATGTGAGACCATAGAGGATAAAAAAAACGTCTGTGTCGTGCTGTAATCTGAACAAGACAGAACACCACACACTAACAGATTCCATTCACAAACAATCAGTTTATGTCCCGACTGTGAAAGGTTTGCATGACGTCGTGTTATGCTTCCGTCTGCTAGCTTTCTGATTGGGTATTGTTTCGGCAGATTCAGCATGCCGACGAGAGGCGACAACAAAGTCAGCTTTCGTCGCTGCTAGTTCTTTTACAGCGTCTTGGTGTGTCCTGTAACACACCTCACACTACAGGAAAAATTGGATAAGATATTCTGTAGAACCATCAAGATAATCGGGACTTTGCCTAGGATTGTCGGAAGGGTAGAATTGGGGCTGATTATCTTGTAGTGTGTGGGTGCTTTTAGAAACACAGCAGTGTAAGGGGCTATTCACACGAAACACATTGCGATACGTTTCCATTGTTTTCCAATGTAAACACGTGCTAGACGGACGTCTTTAACCATTGCACTCGCTTCTCACGTCTTTTGCAGCGTCTGGCGCATGACATGGCATTTGGAAAATGCAGCGTTCAAGTTAAAAGAAGTTCAACCAATGTGAACCGGTCCTTAAACCAGTTTTCTGTAATTTAATGCCAAGGTAATACAAAATGCCCATTACATATTTTAAAAATGAAATAAGATTTACAATGTTAATAACTGTGGAAATGCATCATCACAGTCTGTAATCCTGTGTTGTGTCTTGTGGTTGGTGGCTTTAAATGTTGGTAAGACAGTCTCTTACTGTAGTATATGGCCAGAATAAACTGCAGAGTAGAGTATACTTCGGTTTTTATGCGTGCGCTAGGGTGCACGTTGTATAAATTTCATCAACATCTTAATAGTACATGTGTACGGTAGACACACATAAAGATTTTTTTTTATAACCGTGCATAGTCTGTATGCTGAGCTTGCACATGCACCTTAATTGTTTTTGCGCTAGTTCATTTGTCCAGAAAGTGGCAACAGCCATAAAAGAGATGCATAAGACAGAACCCTAACAAGACTACTGGAGACGCAACAACAACAGATGCCCACACACTTTCACAAATCTCACCCTGCACATGGGATTCTTTTTTAAATTTTACTTTAATTTTTTTTTTTAATTTGTCATAATTTTACCTTCATAGTTATGGGCAATATTAGTCCAATCAGCATGCAAAGATGCACATTAATAATGTTACACTATGAAACTATATATTCCAAGCACCTACTATATATCATACTATTTAAAAAAAATACTATGCATTAATACTAATCTTCTATTCTAATTAGGAGACATATGCAAATTGGGCAACTTCAAGAGCTACATATTCCGATTGAAAGTCAGAAGCTAAACACGCTGTAACCACAGAGGGCTCTTTTCCAACAGCCTGCAATCAGTCTTGGGCTCAAATTGGAACAGGTTGTGAATGATGGAGATTATTATTAATTGACAGGATATTCTTTCTAGTGTTTACAGTGGTCAAGAGTAAATAAAAAGCAGGCCTCCGCAAAGTCAGTAAATCTGTTGCAGGTCTGAAAATGTGCCTTTAGGATGGGAAAGTGGGGCTGGTTTGCTGAAGGGTGGACAGAAAAAAAGTTTCTTGTTTTTGTTTGTTTCAAATTACTTCCATCACACAGCTAAACTCATCAACCATATGTTATGGTATATATCAGACACAAACAATTAGCATGATGCTAGTTTGAAATGTCCAGCTTTAATCAAAGCAAAGACAGGCAAGATGAAGCAACAAATCTGGTACCTATTACTGATACTGTAAAATAGGATTGCAGGCAGATGACTGGGCTTTGATCTCACTTCCAGTGCCAAGTTTAAATTACAATTGTTTGGATCAAATTGTCAGGATTCGGGCGGCCACGGCGGTGAGCACCCTTCGGATGGCCATGGCGGTGAGGACCCTTCGGGTGGCTACGAAGGTGACACTGGGAACCTCATCTGAGAGACCTCCGCGGCCCCCCTAGCAGGTACACTGTGCCCCCCCAAAAAATCTTAATGGGAAGTTTAACAGGTACCAAGATTGGTTCTTGGTGCTCAGGAACAAACACCGGCTCAGGAACGGGAACAGTCTCTGGATCAGCAGACGTGGGCGGGACCAGTTGGACGGGGTCTGGCGTAGGATCAGTGGGCTCCGGGCTGGACAGGACCAGCGGCGAAGGAAACTCCGGGCTGGACGGGATCAGCGGAGGAAGCTCTAGCTGGACTATGGCCTGGCAGCACACGCTGATATCAGCGGGGAATCGGCTACACTGGAAATCAGTCCAGAACGTCCATATACTGATCTGGTGGCTGGGTTGATGGTTGCCGTGACGTGCAGGCTTGGGAAGACTGATGTGGATTTCGGCCTGGATGTCTCCCACGGTGAGTGAGGAACCACACACCCACAGCGTGCGCTAGGTTAGAGTAGGTAGGCTGATATCATCTAACAGCAGTATCTGAGCGAGTGGATCGTCTAACCCGCTCCAGAACTGCTGCTGAAGGAAGTCCTCATGCCAGCTCCCATCCTGGTAAAGGTGAAGGTAAACTTTAGCAAATTCCTCCAGAGTACTACCATTCTGGTCGAAAATAGTGGATTCTGTGGGGTGTGCGGAAGCACTGTCTTCGGGCTGTGCAGGATTCATAGCGGTGCAGGGTTCGGGGCTAGACGGAAACAGTGGCGGATGGAGCCCTGGACTGGACATAACCCAGGACTGAAAAGAGGCCAGAGTGTAGAGTGGTGTCGGGCTTCTTCTCAACCACCTCCTCTACTGCGGCCTCCACGGGTCCCACGAAATTTGGCCAACCGGGTCCCCACAAAGGAATGTCCTCTCTCCCACTCGGTGGCTGGGGAAGAGACACTGGCGAACATACTGCTGGCTATTGTGTGGTGAGTCCTTCTGTCGGTACGGTCAAGCCTTCTGTCAGGATATAGGCACGGAGACAGAGGTAAGTGAATCCAAACAGCTTTATTTCAAGGGACACAAGTTAAAAATGATCGGCGCGCGGCGCATAGTCTAAAAGGGTTGTCCCTATTCTCTTAATGAGTAATGAGTGTGTTTTGGGCGTAACGTGCAATAAATCAATCAGAGTCTCATCTCCCATTACATTTAAAAACCAGTTGCGCTCGCGCCATGATGGATTCGCTATTTACATGATGGAATTTGCAAGCGGAAAAACTGAACGCTTCTCCAGAGAGGAAACGAATCTGCTCGTGCGCGAGGTTAAAGCTCAAGCAGAATATCTACGGAACAAGCCGGATTCCATCATATCTTTATGTACAATAATAATCTTTTACATTGTAATCCTTTTATTTTTAAAATATTTAAAATATTTCGCCATTGACTTTAGTCCTGGTTTCAATTGCCTCAAAATAGCAACTCGCCAACAATGTGCCTGAACACACCTCGTTTTCAGACAAGCAGCCCATGGACGCGTATGCATTTACCATTGAAACAACGTGGCGCATGACGTGAAAATGATAACTGCGTCGGGCTGAAACTAGCAAAACACACTTGCGTCGCGCTTGGCGCTGCATTGCGTCGGGTGTCTGATAGGGCCCTCTGGATCAAAAGACACGTGAAGAAGAAACAGAAACAAGCAATAGCATATATAAGCATATGCATGCAAAATGATCATCAACATTAAACAGCATATAATTCAAAACTGGCAAATTATACTGAATGAAATGTCGACCCAGAATGAGCTACAGGACTATGAGGACGCGAACCACTCCATCTGTGTTTTGATCATCGTTCTGAATCCCATCCAGATGTACTCTTTGACAAAAACTTGATTTTCTCACCTTTTTGCTCTAAATGTTGCTTTTTTTTATGAATCTTACCCACATTCAAGTGTTGATCAAAAAGAAAGAATGAAGCTAGTGTAAAAGCAGAGGGTATGTTCTTTCTTTTGATATATTGCATGTTCAGATATTCAGACAACAAAATAACCAGGGGGGAAACTTTTGTGAAATTCATCAAAAATGCTGGTGCTGACTGGCAACTTTTTTCAAAAATCCTGGCGCGAAAAGAGAAATTTCATCGTGCCTATGACTCTTCCACCAAGCTCTGTAACACTATAGTGTACAAGAAAGGATGCATATCCTGTTTGAAGACGAGACCTACAGTAAAAACTGCAAGGGCTTGAGCTGATATTTGCCTGACGGGCTTTGAAAAACTCTGTTAGTCTCTTGTGTGGCAGTGTATCTTTCTTACATCTCCTTCATTTGGCAGGAATCCATCCTGTAAAACTCCTAATGTAGCCTTTAAAAACTGCTATTAGCAAAAAAACGAATGGGACTGGCATTTGTCTTGGCATGGTCGGTCGTTCCAGGGTTTCTATGAAAACGAGTCTGCTGGGACATTCGGTGGAAAAATGATAGCTAATCAGAAGGGTTTATAGAATCTGACTCAAATCATTCCAACCATATGGTAATTACGCAAGGAAGTCACGGAAATGTCTTATATAAGACTGCTGTCATGCCACATAACATTTCACCCCCTTTTTAGTAGACTTTTTTGAGCCAGTGATGTGTTCAGCATACATGATCTTTGTAATACAAGACGTATGTAAGCAACCAATTCAGCATTGTGGGCTTAAAGGGATAGTTCATCCAAAAATGAAAAACTACGTCGTTCCATACCTGTATGACTTTCTTTTTTCTGTGGAAAACAAAAAAAATTCCAGTTCAAAGTTCAAAGCTACCAAAGTGAATAACAGACTGTAACTTAAATCCTTATTAGTCTTCACCAACAACTCTCTACTCAAACATGGCACAAGTTGCAAGACCATCGAAAACCAATAACGTTTGAAATGATTGATGTGCAACCTGAAGTCCACATTTTATTTGAGAGCTTCAGAAGGTCTGTTTCAGGTCTGTTAACCGCACAAAGCTAATGCATGGCTGCAGAAGACTTAAGCACACAAGTCACATTTTGTACACTCTGGTACACTTCACGGTGCTTTTTGGTTTATTTTAGTAGATTGAGAGTCCATGGTCACTATGAACTGTACTTATATGAAAACGACGATTGCAAAAAAGAAAAATCCATGGAAAAAATAACAGGTTTAAAATGATGTGAGGGTGATTAAATTATTGCTAACATTTTATTTGTACTTACTTCTGGTAAGGGTGTCATTTATTCGGAAGCTGCAAAGAACCTTGTCCACATTTCTTGCATGAAGAAATCCATTTCCTCTAACAACAACTTGGAATGCCTCTTTAAAACAGGAAGTTAACATATAACAATGTTAAATCATGTAGCAAATTTTGAAGAGCACTTATCAGAGCCATCAATACAATTTTTATTTTAAGATTTATTTTCTAAAGGAGGAAGAAATGTTATTGTGCAAAGCATAATATATGATAACATATCATGTATAAGGTGTGGTCACATTAGCAAAATTTCACAAGCAAAAAAGGTCGGTCGTTGCAAAATCTGCATGGGAAAATTCTTTGTTCTTACTACTAAATATTATGCATTTAAATATTATTACAGTTTGTTTTTAATTGAATTTAAGTGCCTTTTCAGCCTCCTTATTAGCATATTTAAGTAATGGTTTACAATTTATTTCGAAAGTCCACTTTAGACATTCAACTTTATTTTGATGCTCCCCAACAGACATTCTACTGATGATAAGTAACTTTTCAACTACATGTCAACTAACTCTCATTTAGAGTATTAGTAAAGTGTACATTTACACGAGAAAGATGTACTAAAAATGGAAGCTTTTCCTTTGCGTTTTTCGCATACAGACGACATTGTTGTTAAAACAATCCCCATTCACAGGCTTCCGGGAAAACCACTGAAAACGCTGTATTCTGCTGCCAGGCCAGTAGTTGGCGATGTCACCTTGTACAAAAACACTACGCACCTATAAACTGAACATGCAATATGGCTTTCACAAATTGAAACTGTTGTGTAAATTAAAATTGCAAAAAAAAGTTTTTCGTTTTTAGTTGAAAATGGTGTTACTTGCAAAGTCAGTAGAATGTCTGTTGGGGAGTAGCAAAGTAAAGTTTTAGCAGATATTACGCAGACAGTCTACTAATACTCGAAAGAGAGTTAGTTGATGTAGTTCCAAAGTTACTTACAGTAAGCAGAATGTTGGACTATCAAAATAAAGTATAACCAAGTAATATATTAAATAAATCCACTTTGTTAGGTGTGTAATTCTGTAAGCTGTGCAATTTACTTTTAGATGTTTAATGTTTTCAAACACAAACAAATCTCACTTCTAGGCTTTTGATCAAACTAAATCTAAAAAAAACTACTGTCGCAAAAACTTTGAAGCTGTGGCTTAAACAGTTTGTCTATTGAGCAGAGCAGACTTGTACTCACCTCCAGCACAGATACTGGAAGGTTCTGCAGCAAGAATCTCTATGCATGATTTCTTCAAGATCTGGTGGGTACAAAGAGATATAGCAGGTAAACAACTAAGTTAGCTGACCTAGCAAAACTAACTAAATTCCATTCCCTTAAATTCATAAAACAAACAGTTAGTAGAGAAGACCTTCCACTTTTTTTCAGAATAAGTTTATTTTCTCGTGAAGGATCCACCAATCAAATGAAGCAACAGGACAATCCTCATGTGGCGTTTGTGTTTTGAAATGTACATCTTTCTCCATCTCTTTCCTCTCGTCCTGGAAATAGCCTTCATCAGCCAAACCAGCACCTATGTGTGGCGAGATTGTTTTGATCTACATGACTGCCGCCTTCCTCTGTCATCTATGGAAGTATGCCTTCAGATCCCAAGGTCCCTGCTGATTTACAGCACTCTTCTCCTGAGCTTCAGCAAACAGCTTTCAGCATGCAGCGCGCAGCTAATTGAGAGCAGATGGAGGCCAGCTGGACTGACCCCAGTCTCAGCTCATGAAATAGACAACCTCTGCATGGGCGAGACGAGTCTTTACCCAAATATCTCCTCTTTTCTTCCACCTTCAGAGCTTAAGAAATATAAATCATTAGCTTTCATTGCCAAAGGAAGGACACGGTGAAGAGGCTTTGATCGTGTTTGGGCAGACTCCAGCGGACCGT
Source organism: Meda fulgida (assembly GCA_030578275.1). Classification (NCBI taxonomy): domain Eukaryota; kingdom Metazoa; phylum Chordata; class Actinopteri; order Cypriniformes; family Leuciscidae; genus Meda; species Meda fulgida. The sequence continues at coordinate 4,342,687 of CM060623.1, forward strand.
GGGATCAAAGCGGTCCAGGCAGGGAATGGCAGGTCTTTGTTCGAATTCGGATACTGTAGACAATCCGTCATCTTCAGTCGAGACTCAATGATTATTCTTGTTTGTTATTCTTTGTTTGTTTTTTTTACTTCTTCTGTTGTTTTTTCATCAAGAGTCTGTTTCTTATGGTAATTTTTATCCTAGGGGTCAAGGATTGGCTTGTTGGCATGGCCCTGTTAGCCCCTGCTGATATATGCTGTAACTAAATCATCTGAAAAGTATCTTTCTCCAGTGATAGCCATGAAAGGTAGGGTTGGTAATTTTTCGAGAGGCATACTTTGAAAGCATTCGATTCCGTCACCCATTCAGAGCGTCTACAAAGCCATACCTACTTCAAAACACATGAAGGAGCAAACAAAAGAGTCACGAGAGACACGTTCTGACTGAACGCAATGATTGGACAAACATTTTATGGTCTAGCGCCTTTAACAGACGATATATATATACATATTAATACATTTAGACCGCTTAACTTAGTGATTGCTATCAGGATGTGAAGAGACTTTTAACCAGCATAACAAAAAATGTTTCTGGAACAAATCACCTCCCCTCCCCTGCCTTTAAATATATTTTTAAATACATCCTACTAAAGGTTTTGGCAGATATTTATGAAAATAGTCCAATAGTTATTGATTGAATTCGGCAAAAAATAATTCATAGAAAGTGCATTAATGAAAAAAAAAATCATCTCATTAAAATGTTAAACTTACATTTAATTGCTTAAATAAAATTACTATAAATAATATATGAAATATATATATATATATATATAGATAGATAGATAGATAGATAGATAGATAGATAGATAGATAGATAGATAGATAGATGTGATATAAAATAGTAAAATATTTAAGTGGTTACTAAAATTACAAATTTCAGTGATGAGTTATTTTTTAACCACTATGAATTATAATAATGCTGGATTTTTTTAAAAGCTGAAATTCTGACAAATAATAAAATCAAGTTAAAGCTGCAGTCCATAACTTTTATGTGTTCAAAATGTAATAAAATGTATATAATAGGCGAGTACATCATGAATCTAAACTAAACTGTGTTTGTGTCTTATCCTGAATCCCTACGGTACACCTATAATAAGTGTTTATATTCGGACTATTTTAGACCGGTACGGGTCATCCCCCTGTGGAGGATCCCAGGACCTGCGTGACTCGCCATAGACATAAACACAGAGAAGGAGCTCCGGCTACAATGTTTTTCCACAAGACCAATGCAGTTCTGTTTATGAACTGCTAGAGCACCAAAAGTTACGGACTGCAGCTTTAAATGGATGGAAACAAATATGTTATTATAAAAGGCTATATTTTATCATAATAATATGTTTTATTTTATATAATCATAAAAAAAATACAGTGTGACTTTTCTCACATTACTTTAATATGTCATAAAGAATACAATTTACTGTATTAAACCATATACATAAAAACTCACCGAATCAATGACACCTTGTAGAGCTTCAAAGCCGTCATTTACCGGGAAGACATGATCTTTGCTGTCAGCGATCTTGGCCAGCTATGAAAAGTGTAAAAATAAATTACAAAAAATATATACCGTATTTACTTAAGTGCAAATTCATAAACGCCCAAGCATCATTTACAGAAACCTTGTAACACTTAAATGGCATAAGAGCCAAGATACATTTTTGTGTACAGCACACACACACACCTGAGTCTCATTGAAATCTTTTACCCCTACACAGTACACAGAGGCACCCAGGCTGCGAGAGCGATTGGCCTAAGGGAAACACAAGAGCAGAAACACTTCAGACACCTGTCATCTATTAGCCATAAACTGCCTTATCCAGAGCTCACGCTTCTGGCACTGGCTGACAAAGCTGAACATCAATGAAGAGGACACTGGGTAATTCTAATCATTAGAGATGCTGAATAATGTCTTTGTTGGTTAAAGCTGAGAGGAAAATTGGGTCAAAACACAGGGATGGGAAAAACTGACGTACAGTACGCTTATTATTTCAGTGAGTGTGGCTGACATTTTGTATGTAAAAATTTTGTTGATGATTTATGCTAATTAAGATTGATTTCACTTCTTATTCATTTGTTTACCCAAATATATGGTTCAAATTGGTTAATAGGTTGTAATATTGTTACCCTCTTGTTATAGGATGATGAACAAAAAAGAAATGTGTGATCTAATTCCCAGTATGCGAATGAGTTCAAATGGGACACCGATGACTCCGTCTTGACCTTGTGTAATACAAAGCAAGTGTTGTGTCACATTGTTGCTTGCAGTGAAGACAACCCTTTTGAAAAAGTGTGCTTAATTGTTAATTGCTTAAACTTTTGTCATGCTTTAAAAGTACACTTATGTTATCTGACATAATTAAGCACTTAAGCACTAACAAAAGTACTTCATTACAAATTTACTGTAATGTGTTATTAATATTTAAAGCTAACACATTTTAAATTGACTAAATTGCAACTTAATTTCTAATGTGTAATTACAAATATATTTAAATACATGACATACACAAAAGAAATCACATTAAAGTACAATGTAAAGTTAGTTTACCATATTGTTGGTACATTCTCACTTTATCCATTTCTCAAAGACAATAGAAGTAATTATGAAATTGCATTAAGTCCACTTAAGTGGGCCAAAAAAAAGCACTCTGAAGTTCACACACACACACACACACACACACACACACACACACACACACACACACACACACACACACACACACACACACACACACACACACACACACACACACACACACACACACACACACACACACACACATGTTAGATGCGATTTATTGCGATTAATCCATTTGAGAGAACTAAATACTATTTTTAAAATTATGATGAAGTGAACTGTCAACCACTCCGCTCCTTTTCTTTCCCTTCTCCTGCCTTCCTTCATTCTTACCTCTCTCTCAGCGTAATAGAAGAGATCTTCATGCAGCTCCCCGTCTGTGAGGCCGATGATGACACTGGCTGTGCGGTATCCTTTTACAGAGACAACATTTTTATCACGTTTGTAACTTGATTACAGATTTTGATTGATTTTTTGTATATCCATTTTTTAAAGAGAAACATGCAACATGCTGAAACTAGCAAGCAAGTCATTTTGATTTCTAAAAGAACAATATGAGGGGAATAAACAGTAAATATACTACATTGAAACAGCCTAAACCAGCTAAATTGGTTAAGCTGATGACCAACTTAAATAACCAATTAAGACCATCTTGTTGCTGGTTACCAGTATAAGGTGTGTTTTGGGCACTTCCACTGGTTTTAGCATGGAAACACTGTTAAACTGGTCTAACTGTTAGGGGTTAATGGTTAACTAGTTTATAGCCAGTTTATCTTCTGTAAGTGATATAAAAATGAAGATTGTTTAAACCGGTCTAAACAGTTTTCTTTAAGTAAAATAGTGCTTAAATTGACCTACCCTCAGAGTTACCATAGTAAATCTGTTCGCTTGCCTAGTAAAAAAACAAAAAACAAAAACAAAACAAAGAAAAACATCATAAATATTGTAATCTAAGCACATCAAACAGCATTCAATGTGACTGGTTATTTCACTGAATAGTTTTTTTTTATTTATTTTTTAAGGTCCATCAGTCTGAGTAGAGGCCAAACATTACCTTCTTGAAGACTATTGCTATATGTCATCGCTCTGTGGGAAGAACTGCTGAGCTAAAATGGTTCCTATTGGCTCACTCACCCTCTGAATGCCTTCATGCATAAAAGTGTCTCCACCTGGCCGGACATTCTTGAGTTCCTCCAAACCTTTACGAATCTGGTCCCTGACATTTGCACACAATGAAAAAGAGAGAAAAATACATCATGACCAATAATAATAGCAATAATTAATGATAATTAAATCATTAAATAATAATTACATAATTCTGGAGAACATGGAGTGTAAGTTTGACTAGCCAAAAGTTTGTAATAATAAAGATAGTAATATTGCAAAATATTACTACAAATAAAAAAAACATTTTTAATATATTTATAAATGTAATGTATTCCTGTGATTAAAGCCGAGTTTTATGCATTATTATTGCAAAATATTTCTATTTCAAATAAATGCTGTTCATTGAACTTTCTATTTATCAAAGAATCCTGAAAAATATGTATTGCAGTTTCCACAAAAATATTAAGCAGAAAAATCTGTTTTCAACATTGATAATAATAAGAACCATGCCACCATTGCCTGGGAGCATCAGACTAACTGCAACAACAAGCAATTAAACACATATTATTTATAATTGGCATAATTGGTATCTATGTTCTAAGCATGATCCAATTGATCTACTTAAGACCAGTTTCCTTACAATAGGCAAATCTAATCAAAAGTTATGTGCATTTTCTTTTTTTAAATATCCTCATAACTTTTGACCACAAGGTGGCGCTGCCCCAAAACGTTTTGAGAACCTTCTGGGAATGGCGCGAAAGACACATGCTGAGTTTCGTAACAATACACCAATGCGTTCGTAAAATATAGCATTTTCCGACAAAATTCAAAATGGCTGCGCGTGGTACATAAAAAGCATATTTCTGCTTATAATGGTATGCGTAGTATATTAGCGTAAATATTTTTTTTAAGTTGAAAAAACTTTAAACCGTGCCGACTCTTTATGAATTGATGTACAGAAGATGGGGGAGTTTTGACCAATCAAATAAAAGTAGCATCACACGCCACTGATTTGTAAACTGCAAACAAAAAAGAAGGTATCGAGACGAAATCTCGTTTTCCATTTGTTATTAACAAAACTAAATGATGAACCCCTTTCAATTTATCATTATTCCTGTTCAAATAGAGAATGAAATGGTCAAACGTACACCGACCACAAATGAGACCATGAATAATATTCATTGGCACTGAAAATCAGTCATTGACAAACCAACACTTCTCTGGACACATGGAAAAGCCTTAGTCACAATGCAGCCCACAAGAGTGTCTTTTCTTTAGAAATTGTGCTGAAGTTATAGTAGTGCTGTTTTAAAGATTGGAGACGATCGCCAAGACCAGGGAATGTTCACAGCAGATGTGTCGGTCTTCATGGGTCATTAACTGTCACTTGATCGATTTTTTGGTAAGAAAATTGTAAAACTTCTGTTGGCACAAACTCATACTATGGTCAACACACTTCACAATGCATCTGTGCAAACGGCTGGAGTTAAACAGGTAAATAATGAAGATAAGGTTTACTCACCTGTCTTCTGTAAGCTGCATCAAAATCTTGCCCTGATCGGAGAATACAATGAAGGACATCCGCAACTGTGGGCTATATGCAATAACAAATTATAATGTGTGAACATGTATATTTGACTTCAATTATTATTTCAATGTAAATTTCAGGTGCACTGTAGTTTGATTCAAATTAGATTTCCACTATTTTGAATGAATTAAAATGGTGTATTATAGTTTTAAAATCATATTTGGTAACACTGAAAAATTCTACTAACTTTGCAACTACATGCAAACTACCAACTAGAAATTAAAGATGCAACTAGTCACTAAATATTTTTAGTTAAGCATGTTTTAGAGAGGTGGTGTTTGTGCAGGGAATGTTTCATCCACATACAATATAGCAGAAAAGATTACGTAAAATTACACACACACACACACACACACACACACACACACACACACACACACACACACACACACACACACACACACACACACACACACACACACACACACACACACACACACACACATTTTTGAAGACTCTGTCTTAGCCTACCTTATGAACTTATGGGCCAGATGTTCCACAAAGTTATATATTTCATTCCAGTGATGCTGCACACTTCCTGATCTGCAGGGTGAAACAGACAAATTGGACACTTACAGTCGGACATCAAGGGGGCAATAAAGATTCACAAGCTGAGAAGAATAGCCAAAGGTTTGAGATTTACAGCTGTGTGAATAAGACCGTTTCCCCCCCTAAAAGCAGCAGTTCAAAAACTACTTTGACACATTTTTATCCTCCCCAGAGGGAAATCGTTCAAGTATCCAGCAGCAGCTGTCTGAATGATGTGATGCCAGCTGCTAATATTCCATTGACTTTGAATTAAGCCAGAGATCAACAATTGGGATCCTTAAATATTACAGTACTAATGCACTGAAACCTCACATTGGAAACTGACTTTTAAATTAAATTAAATCAAGTAGGGTATGGAGGAGGATGCCCCCGCTTAAGAACAATGTTCATTTACTTTTAAATATTGACATATTTATATAATATATATAAATGACATATTTATATATAACTTAAGAATGTACAGAATGATGCTAATGTGTTTGTGGCGAACAGGACGGCCGAGGGACGTGAGAGAACGGCGCGAGGCCGGTGGTGCGATTGCTAATGAGCAACACCTGTTAGGCACACCGGTCTCGCATCTCTCACGGAGGAGCGGAAGCATAAAGGAGGAGCGACGACGTTGATGATCGAGAGAGGAACAGGCCTGTATTTTAGTTGTGTTTTGTTTTTGTATTTTATTTTAGCCAGCAGTCGTCCGCGAGGGGCTGCTGGCAGTTCTTATGTTTATTTTCGGTAGCCAGCAGTCGTCCGCGAGGGGCTGCTGGTGGTATTTTGGTTGTTTGTTTTATTTTAAATAAATTATATTTTGATTGTTCGCCGGTTCCCGCCTCCTTCTTCCCTGAACATTGCTACACTGGTGCCGAAACCCGAGAAGAGGGAGGAACGCGCTGTCAGAGAGTCCTCGCCGGTGTGGGGAATCCGCGGTGCCATCGAGCATGGTGCGCGAGTCGCCGCCGCTCGCCGTGGGCCGGAGCCTGCTGCCATCCGCCGAGCGAGGGGAGGAGCAGGGAGCGGGGGACTCGCGGCCAAGGACGCTCGAGGCGGTGCGCTGGAGTGAGTTGCCGGTGGGACGGTCGAGCTCGCTGCCGGCCGCCTGGGTATTGGAGGGGCGGCTGCCATCCGGGAGGGAGAGGAGGAGTCGCCGCCGCTCGCCGTGGGCCGGAGCCTGCTGCCGTCCACCAGTGAAGGGGAGGAGCAGGGAGCGGGGGACTCCTACCGTCTGCCCAAGGCACCCGAGGAGCCGTCGCCGTCCACCGGGCGGCGGAGGAGCGTCGAGCCGTCCACCGAGGGCTACCCAGCGTCGCCGCCAGGCACCGCGGAGGAGATCGCCTAGCTGGTGGGGGACCAGATGGCAGCGCGTTGTGGGAACCGGACCAATTTTTTTTTCCTCTCTCCCCTCTCTCGATCTGTCGCTCCTCATGCTTCCGTCTCCGTTTCCCTCGGTTTGTCTGTCCATACTCCCCAGGGATCGCCGCCGCCGGGGGGGGAGTAGGCACAGGCTCGTGAGTACCCCCCGGCCTGTGAGGGGCGATGGGGGTATGTGGCGAACAGGACGGCCGAGGGACGTGAGAGAACGGCGCGAGGCCGGTGGTGCGATTGCTAATGAGCAACACATGTGAGGCACACCGGTCTAGCATCTCTCACGGAGGAGCGGAAGCATAAAGGAGGAGCGACGACGTTGATGATCGAGAGAGGAACAGGCCTGTATTTTAGTTGTGTTTTGTTTTTGTATTTTATTTTAGCCAGCAGTCGTCCGCGAGGGGCTGCTGGCAGTTCTTATGTTTATTTTCGGTAGCCAGCAGTCGTCCGCGAGGGGCTGCTGGTGGTATTTTGGTTGTTTGTTTTATTTTAAATAAATTATATTTTGATTGTTCGCCGGTTCCCGCCTCCTTCTTCCCTGAACATTGCTACAGTGTTATTAATGGAAATCGAAACATTTGCTACTAGGGTAAGATGACTTCCAGACTGGGTCAAGAAGCCCACAACAGGCAGAAATTAAATGTATACATTACTTTTGACATCATTCTTATTAATATGTGTCATTAATGTAACTATAATACTGTATCAAATAGTATATATAAAATAAAAACTTTTGACATTTTAGTTGAATAACTGAACAACCGGTGACATACAATGCAGAATTCTTTTAAAAGAGTGTTAAGTCTGTGTTTGGGTTTGATTTCATGTTCAAGTTTTCTTGTCTTTTATTTTGAAAATGTTCATAGTCATGTTTCTTGCTCATGTCGTGTGATTCCCTGTTCCCCTCATCTGATCTTGGGTCTGTTCATGCCCTGTCCCAAATGGCACCCTAAACACTCGCGGTCTTCCTACGAGTGCGTACTTACGTGACGTAATGGCGCTTTGACAGCTGTGAAGCTTGCTCCAGTGTGCATCGAGGGTGCATATCGACTGCGAATCTCGCGAGCACCATTCTGAGACCTGAAGTGACAAATGGTACACCCTGCGGTCTCATGGACTTAACGGACAGGCGCACGCGGCAGCCATTGTATATCCACAAGACCATGGTCCCTATTTTAAGCGCATGGTCTAAAGCGCACGGCGCAAGCGCACTTATGGCGTGTCCGAATCCACTTTTGCTAGTTTAACGACAGGAAAAATGGTCGCCGGTCCCGGCGCATGCCCTAAAAGGGTTGTCCCTATTCTCTTAATGAGTAATGAGTGTGTTTTGGGCGTAACGTGCAATAAACCAATCAGTTCAAAACCAATAAAACGTCTCATCTCCCATTCCCTTTAAAAGCCAGTTGCGCTCGCGCCATGGCGGATTCGCTATTTACATGACAGAATTTGCAAGCGGAAAAACTGAACGCTTCTCTAGCGAGGAAATGGATCTGTAAGTGTACGTGTGTTGTGGACCCGCCTATAGGCACATATTACTGACACGCTCTTTAAATAACAAAAAATAAATACTGCGCCATTGACTTTAGACCAGGTTTCAGTTGGTCAATGGCGTTGTCTATTAGTTTGATTCAAAATAGCAACGCGCCAACAATTTGCCTGAACACACCTCGTTTTCAGACCACAAATGGGTGCAAAATCCATTTGCTATTTAAACAACGTGGCGCAGGACGAGAAAAAGATAACTGAGTCGGGATAACACTCGTATCTCTCACGGAGGAGCGGAAGCATAAAAGGAGGAGCTACGATCGTGAAGGACGAGAGAGGACCAGGCCTGGACTATTTTATTTGCTGTCTTGTATTCTTATGTGTGGCGGCAGTCGACCGTGAGGGGTTGCCGTCTTAACTTTCGTTTTTTGTTTTTGTTTATTTATTTTATTAAAAGTCTTTGAATGTTCACCGATTCCCGTGTCCTTCTTCCCATAACATCTAACTTCGTTACAGAGGCTAAGTGCATCCCATCATGCATCATGTTCAGGAAATCCCATGCCCCGATATTGTGAGATGTCGAGGAAAACAAGTAAGTGAAAGTAATAGTGTGCAGGTATGACATCACTTTGTAGGCCAAAACGGGGAAGCGAGTTAGCATTTTAGCACTTCTGGTTCCATTGTCCTGACCTGAAGTCAATGTTTTTTTTAATAGTATTTTGGTTAAATAGCTGAAATAAGGTCTGTGGTAAACAAAAGCTCAAGATACTCAAGATAAGTATTACCTTACTCGTAATTTTTTTTAAGCTGTTACGTGTCTTGGAACAGGCGGTTGCATACTAGTGGCTAAACGGGACTACAGAGGCTGCCGAGGACATTAAACGTCATCACGCCAACAGGTAAACTCAGTCTGCTTTTATAGGATCATTATGCTTAAAATTGTGCTCTTATAAACTAGTATAACTCAAACGTTCTGGGAAAATGTCTTTAGATAAAAACTGAAAGCGTTGTCAGAAGCTTAGTGATTGTGACGTTGAAGTCGTGGCACTGTGGTGTAGTTTGTTTATAGTTTTAAAAGTTGTATTCATATATGAAAATTATCTTGATGGACAAAATGTGTAAGTATCATAAACTTGTGTTTATCACAGTTTTTTTGTTGTTGTGATAATCCAAAAGCCAATGGAAAAATCCTATTGTTTTTTTCCGGGGGAACCAGTGTGATGCGACCTGCCGGATGGCCTTCAATGTGATGTCATACATGCACCTATCTATTTACAAATAAAGTTACATTAATTAGATTTTACATATAATTTGGTAGCAAAACATAAAAATGTTGCACATTTTATTGTTGCATTTGCAACTGCATTTGATCACTTAATTAGAAGCACCACAATTACTAAATAGTTGTTTGTTACATAGGGAGAACTGAACAGACATTTAGTGGTTTATTTTACAGTATTGAAAATCAAAATAAAGCTCTGTAAACACTTGCATTTTTACAGCACTTTAGCCCAGTTTCACAGACAGGGCTTAGATTAAGTCAGGATTAAGCCTTGGTTCAACTAGGGCATTCAAGTAGCTTTTATTAACGTGTCTTAGAAAAAACATTACTGGTGTGCATACTGAGACAAATCAATGGCACTGACATATTTTAAGATATTTCAGTGCAAGTTGTTTTCAGTTAAAACAGCTGAAACATGCATTTTAGTCTGGGAATAAACTTAAGTCTTGTCTGTGAAACTGGGGTATAAGAGTATGAGCCATTGGATAATCAAAAGTTCTTAACACACTTGCGATCTTCACGCTCACTTGAACACTTGGGCCAAATACAGCAAATATGTCATAGACAAGTGGTCAAGTGCAAAGACCACAAGTGTGTGTATTTGGACAGGCCCCTTGGCATTTGGTTCCTTTGTACATGTGTCTTGTTTTAATTGTTTACTTTGATTCATATCTCGTGTTCTCATTGGTTCTTGCTTCATTAGTTCTGTCTGTTCATTGGTTGTTTTTGTCATGTTACACAAGACAAGGCAAACATGAGGGCTTCAATACATGAATGGGCATGGATTTAAGCTCTCATGTTTGCCTTGCCTTGTTATGTATTGAAGTTGCTGTTCCATGTTTCCTTACGCCAGGTCTGTTTAACATCAAGTCACGTCAAGTTCTTGTTCATGGTTTGCTTCATGTTTTGGATTTATAGTTTAGTGTCATGATTCTGCCATCACGTTCTTGATTTTCCTAGTCTTGTGGCAGGATCATGGCAGAACCATGTTTTGTGTACAAGCGCATGGCCTGTTGTTTGGGCCATGTGCTTGTGTTGTCTCGTTAGATACCCCGCCCCCTTGTTATCCTCGTCTTGTCATTATTACCTAGTCTGTGTCACCTGTTCCCCTCATTAGTTTCTCCCTATTTAATCCCCTTGTGTTTGCTGTCCTGTGTCGGTACATTGTCAAACTTTGCGTGTTACTCTTTGTGAGAGTACTGTGAGTACTTTGTCTGAATATTGTACTAAGAATTGTGAGTTAGTGTAGCTGTTTGTTTTCTTCATCTTGTCATTATCAGTCAGTATCTAGTCCTAGTTTATTTCCTGTCTTCGTCTAGGTTTACTGCCCGTCTGTCCCATTTTGCCCGCTCGTGGGTTATTGGTTTACTGTTCTGTGCCTCAATAAATCCCTGTTGCTGCATGTCGTCTGCGTTTGGGTTCTCTCCTTCAACCTCATGACAGTTTAGGTTTCATGATTTTGGATTTTGTTTCTTGAGCCTAATTTCTTTGAGGATGGACCAAAGCAGCCAGTAAGAGGACATTATGCAAATGAGAAACATGGTGACAGATTTTTGTCAAGGGAACCAGGGTGATGCTAACTCATGGGTTGGCATACAAAAATACGTCAATGCAGCACTCTACAGGACTACAAATGAGGTGATTCAGGCAGGTGTTTGCTAGAGAGATGAACTCCATTTGGTGTGGACTTACACATGCTTAGTTTGTAAATTTCCATTGTTTAGAACGTTATATGCATAAAAAGCTACATTACACACTAAATGAAAGGTTAAAAAATAAAAGCATAATAGATGCCATTTAATGTTTAAGTTTCAGGTTAACTACCTCATGAAGGCATTCTGCTTAATGCAGTTGTCAATGTGCCAGATGTTATTTCAATGATGCCATGTCTAGTGCAGAGCTCTGACCATTGATTCATTCAAATTATGTACATGTTATGTGTAACTCTGCCAAAGATTAAATTGCTTCCAGATTATTTTTGCATAGTAATGCAGTTTAAAAATCCAGACACTGCCCTCAAACCTATCTCAAAGTGATAGTGGTTTACTCAGATGTGCACTTTATATTAGTTATTAAATAGGCATACTCATTGTTGCCATATTTTACTCATTTGTTAGAGTACAATGTATGTCAAGTACATTGGACAGATGTGTTTTGCTACACTTTAATACTGTTTGAAATGTGTACATTTCAGCAATCTGCAATGTGATTTATGAACTGTATAAGATTTGTACTATTTAAAACCAAATAAACTGTTACATTTTGGACGTAAAAGAGGGTGTACTGTATGTTTATACTTTTTTTAAATTTTATTTGTGCTTTAAAATCCACAATATATTCAAGGCGTAAAACACTACACAGTAGTATCCATAGCATATGGATATTTTTGTTGCATAGCAATATTTTGCTATGGCACTATGTCTTCTCACTGACTAGGTATTGCTCTAGATCAAGTGTAAAATAATACATCTACACATAAAAGGCATTTGAAAAGCAACAAAAATAATTGGTGATGGGATAGTACAGTAAATTTGTACAACACACTTTCTTATAAAAACAACAAATTAAAATTAAAATCAGTTTAAATAAAAGCCAACCCCTGGGACATAATTCCTGTCGTTGAAGAAAAACTTACATATTTTAACAGTGTCCAAATAATAGCTGAAACAAAAGATATTTTGAAGAATGCTGGTAACCAAACAGTTAACAGTAGCCATTGACTTCCATAGTATGGAGGGGGGAAACTGTTTGGTTACCAACATTATTCAAAATATCTTCTATTGTTCAACAGTTGAAATAAACGTATACAGGTTTGGAGCAAAAGGAGAGTGAGTCGATGATGACAGAATTGTCATTGCTATTCCAACTACTGTACCTCATTACTGTAATGTTTAGAATTATTAATTGCAATGAAATGATGTGAGATATTGCCTCTGTCCTCCTCTCACTCTCCTCTATTTGTCTTTCTCCCTCTCTCATTATGTTTCCATTGTTAGTGGGATCCAGGGCTCTAAAGCAGCAGGGTTTGAACATCTGGAGCTGATGGTGAAATGGTTTAACAAGAGGCAAATGGTATGTGTGTGTGTGAGTGTGTAAAAGAGAAGGATTTATTTATATACTGTAGCTATAACTCTTAACGAACTAGCCTTCTACAGCGGCCCAAGATTGCCTATTCATTTTCACTGAAATTGGACTGGATTATCACATTATTCAATTCCTCCCTAACCCAAAAGCTTTGATAATCTCTGGGAATGGATGAGAGCACAAAACCCACCCAAAAACCACTTCTCTCAGCTTTAATTTCAGTCCTAGAACAGGTCAACGAGGACATTTCACTTATATTGACTCAAAACAATAGCAGTTAGCCTAGCAACCATTAGGTAAATTATGTTTTGCTCAAGAATTTTAACCTTTGCTCAAGAATAATATGGTGTTCAGAGCCAGATAACTAAAGAAAACCAAGAACATTATTTCAAAATCAGTAAATCTGCTCAGATATCCTTAGATTAATGCTTGGTCTTAAACTGTAATAGAAGAATTAAAGGTCTTACTGTAAAATTAAGCCATGGATAATGTATAGTCAGCCAGTCACAAAAATCATAAATTATCCAATACTTGTTTAATTAAAAACGCCATAAACTGACTCAAATAAAGTTTAAGTAGCTTATTAGAAATATCCTTAGTTTTATTAGAATATTAAGGTAAATTATATTAAGATATATTTAAGTATCAAAAAAGTACAGTACATTTTTTTTTATAAATATCTACGACATGGTATCAATCATGCCTATTTTAGGATACATAAGAGTTAAAAGTATTCATACAGTAATAGACTCCTAATTTACAATACTGATATTATACATAATGTGTCTTTTAAAATGCATTCTTTGCATTAATATCATTACTAGCGAAACTGCTAATAATAATCAGCTAAACCTTAGGATTATGACAAAAACCCATCCATGGTCAGAAAAATGATTATTTACTTCATGATCATGTCTCTGAAGATATCACATAGAGCTTTGGCATCACACAAATGCACTAAATCAAATAAATAATATGAATATAAGCTCCAATAATTTATAATGAATATAATATAATACCCCTCACAAAAATGGTCCTCTGGATCATGTCCAAAACACCATGGTAAAACTGTGGTACATTTTGTTACTTTGTCATATGTGACATGTAAAATGTGAAGTGTAAAGAGATTAGGTGCATTTGTTTTGGAAATGATTTAGGGTTCCCCCCTGCTAAATACTCAACCAACTACTAGGAACAGCCAGCCTGAGAAGTCGAGGTAGATCTTTTTTTATTTTTTTATTTATTTACAGAATTATACATGTAATAATTACCTCCCTGAAATGAATTTTTGCAGGTTGGGATGTCTGAAAATTAAACATTAAGTTTATATGATGATGATGATACCTTAATTTTTGCATCACGTCACCAATTTTCAATTATTTTATTCTTTTTTGCCATATAATTGTCACAAATACAATAAATACTCTCGTTGTGTCATGACCAGTGTCAGAGGGTAACGCAAATCAAGTAACGCAAGTTAAGTCATCAATTACTTTTCAGGAACTAAAGTAATGCATTACTTTTAAATTTACAACGAGATATCTTTAAATAAGTGACACGATTTACTTTGTTTTCCCACTTATCGACTGACACTTATCCACTGACCCATTTTCACTCATGTTGAGAACCTGAGGTCCAGGAGTAAGTGCAGAGGCGTTGTGTGTGCTGCGTGAACATGCTTATTCTAGTTCTATCTAGACTAAATGTGAGCAGGCATTTACTCATCTCACCTGCACAAAAACAGATTCAGTATTCTGCGAAATGAATAAAACAGTGAAATGCAAACTCAGAATATAACACAAACCTGCAATTATTAAATATATTAAATTACACCATAATAGCCTACTTAATGCATTTATTCTCACTTTAGTAACCAATGCCTTTGCTGCTGACCCTCAATGATTCAATTCACAGGTCAGAGTTCACAGGTGTCACATGTACCAAAATGGTGTCAATTAGTTAATAACTTGTCCGTGAAGACACAAAAATGGTTCGGCATGCTGAAAATTCGGAACAATGGACAAATATTTAGTTGAAAGAATGATGTGACGTTCCAGAACTATTCCAGAGACAATAACAGGCCTTCCTGGTCATTAGTGTTATGAGTTATATTATTAGTTTCGTAACACGTGTGCCTTTATTCCCAACACTGCTTCTAAACTGTTCTCGTTGCTCTCTCTGCAGAAGTGATTGAGCTGAATGAAAGGAGGAGAGCAGTAAATGTCCTTCACAGACCCTTCTGAGCACAGGAGCCAAACCATCAAGCCCACAGCTATAAAGTGGAGCCACAGAGATGGCCCACAAGTAGAACAACCAAACCCTGACTTTCCCATAACTCAGATAGGCTACAAGGCAAAGCTGATTGATTTGTATTAATAAATTAACCCGTGTAAACATAACCAGATCTTAATGGTACGCATTGTCCCATGATAGCTTGTAGGCTCATGTTTTATATGCTAAATAGATTCTAAATAGACTGTAACACCACAGACTGATTATGACGAGTTGTGTTTGTATATCATTATTTGTATATCATATATTTGTATATAATCAAAATACAACTGTCTTCTTTGACACTAGGGGCTGAAGTGGGTCAGAGCATGCATGATTTAGTCTGGCTCTAATCTTTACAGTGAATTTTGTGCAGGCACAGAATAGCCTTAAAGGTAGCTGCAATTTTTTTGTTATACTGGTTAAAACTCTTCACATCCTGATAGCAATCAATAATAGAAGAGGTCTATATATTAAAGAAATATCTTCTGTGGCAGTCACAGGACCAAAAATGTTTGTCCAATCAATTGTATTTGGTCCAATAGAATGTCCTACCTACCTGTCAGTATTAGTATTTCCATACCTCCTCGCGCAGACATCACACGTCATCAGCGCGTTCTGTAAGGCTATCCAGAGCTGTAGACAGACAGTCACCGAGCTCCACTAACCACGTTCACACCATGTCAATTGTTACAGTAACTACGAGATGGCAACCCGTGACGTTCTACCCGTCACGTCCTCAGGCTCGGATTTATGTGTTTCTATGTCAACACTATCAACACCGAAATGAATCTGCATCAGTCAGGTGGTGCAACTAGAGTTCTGTAGGTTGTTTACGTTCATTATGATTGTAATGTTATGTGGCTTGAGACATGAGGTAATTTAACGCCGTCTCCTATAACACTATGCAGACTGTGTGTGTTCATGTGTTTTGAAGGAGGCGTGGCTTTTGAGAGCATGGCTTCTGGAGGGAGTGTGGGATATCATGCTTTCAAAGCTAGCTTGCTAATGTTAGCCTCTCAGATCCTACCTTTAATGCCACAATAAAAAGGGTGTTTTATTAACATTATTAGAAAATAAAGAGAAAGGTTTAGAAATTTTGAACAATTTAAATCAAAGAAAAGTTATGATGTTAAATTAGTGACAGATGTCCTTGATTCAATTGAAGCACAAGATGCACATTTCAAATCATTCTGAAGAACACGACCATCAGGTTTTCTTTCAAGTCACCTCGAGTGCTACTGTTATTAAAGTGAAAGTAGACATAGCAAATCAAATCCTGAAATGAATGTAACTTAGCTATTTGCTTTGGTGGCATGTTCTGTCATCATTGCATTCATTAACTTTATTCTCCCATAGCATTTCTAGAATTAATTTTGTGTCTCTAGTAGAACAATAATATTTTGACTCCACAAGTCATGTAGATGATGAAAGACATGAGAAGAGCCTACAGGAACCCCTGAAAGAGTGAGTGTCTTGGCCATTGGGTGCTGAAAATGACTACATGTTTTGTTACTGTTGTGTTTGACTACATGTGTGTTACTGAATACAAAAAAGTGAAGGAACGAAGCGAAAATGAATTAGATCCGACATAATTCGATTTACACACAGGATCCAAGGCAGTGGCGTAAAGGGGAAATGAGTTGAGATACAGCTGTATGTCACTGTAAAACAATATAAATCTGTCCAACAAAAACATCACATTCACAGCATTCACAGCTGCCAGGCTATCCATGACGAATGATTTACATGTATTAGGAAACACAGCTGTGTTATTTTTTACTTAAAACACACTCGTCGAACATGAACATAACACTCTGGGGAAAAGTTGCCAAGTAGAGCCAAAGTTTAGACTGGTAGAATCGAAATAGTTGGAAACTGTGACCCACATCCAATCTAATGTATGTCCATGTGTGTGTATTCATATTGTGTACAGCACTCAGGCAAACATGATGACTGAGTTCAGAGCCGTATGCAATAGATTTTCCATGTGTTCTTATAGGTCCTAGGGCTTTCGCCACAAAACAAAATTAGGATAGCTTGTGATTTGCCATGCATACTATCAAACTAAACTAAAACAACCTTAATTTGTAGTCAATATGCATAAAAGTACATTACTTTTCTATTCAACTGCCTACTATGGAACTATTATGGCAAATAGCCTCTTAAACCAGCTGTTTAATCTATTATTCCCTTGCCGGCGTTTGGCTCAGAGCTGCATATTTGTAAACTGTCCTCAGGGGGCACCACTTGCATCCAGCCAATAATGTGTCCGCTTTGACCCCAAACATGCAATTTTCTCACCTCATGTTAGATGAGACATATGTTACAGAGGAAAACAATTATCTTTATCATCATTCTCTCTCTCTCTCTCTCTCTCTCTCTCTCTCATTAACTCTTATATGTCAATGTCATTCTGCACTAACTGATAAAATATAAAACTAAAGCAAAATATTTCACACAAAAAATAAACAATATAATAAGTATAAAACAATAGATATAGTGAAGACAAAATATAGGCTATTTGGGCACTTTGCTGTTGCTGAACGTTAGTGGATAATATTTACTGTGATGATCTACATCTGTGGATCCTCTGATAGGACACCTGTGTGAACTTAAGGAGAACTGACTTCAATAAAAATCACAGAGCAGAAATTATGAAGAAAAGTGACGTATTTCTCAGAAAAGAATGTGCAGCATTTGTCAGCAGATGCCACTTATTTTGCATTCAAATGTAAAGTTCAGTAAGTGAATGTTTAAATGGCAAAGACATTCATTTTAAAATGATCTTCAAAGTATCCTAAAGAGACGGACGTGACTAAAACAATGGGTTACAACATTAATACATGAAAGCATCACTTAATTTAGCATTCCTCACCGTAGCAGAACCTGAAAAGCTTTAAGATATGCATTGCATTTAAATAAGCCTAATTCTACATGTGGATTTGTAATTTATACATGTGTATTCCACTGTCTAACTAAATCAGGTTAATTGGTTCACTCATCGTGAGTCGTATATGGTATGCAGATGCCAACACAGCATTTATGGAGTATTGTCATGCTGAACCATGCATGGTAAGGAGAAGTGGTAAATAACAGGATAACTTACTTGTCAAGAACAAAATAGAGGTCAAAACCCCCATAGCAGGAGGAAGCTGCAGTCCCTCTTTCCGGCACAAGTCCTGTATTTCCATTCGCAGTGCCCACCAATTTGACACAGAGCAAAACTGCTATCCTCCAAAGTCTGCACATGTTGTAAAGCACTGTTTGAGTCAAGCAAATGTCAGGACTACAGGAAAAATATAAAAGTGACCATGAGAGAAAAATAAGGTTTCACAGGGTCCTTAACAATCCATAATCCTTATGTGGAGACCTAATTTGGAGAAAGCATTCTCCAAAAGACTGAATTTGTCTTCTTTGTTCTTCTAGTGTCCTGTGGTAGCA
The DNA here is from genome assembly GCA_030578275.1 of Meda fulgida. NCBI lineage: Eukaryota > Metazoa > Chordata > Actinopteri > Cypriniformes > Leuciscidae > Meda > Meda fulgida. The sequence continues at coordinate 4,361,469 of CM060623.1, forward strand.
GAGTGAATGTTTTACAGAAAGAAGAAGAAAATGTCTCTGGATAGAAATATGTTTCTAGAACCCAAATGCACACATGTACCCAAAAGTCTGACACACTTCTGCTCGCTGCCCCAGTTGCTGCTAGATTGATGGAGTGTGGGAGGGAGTGTGGTTGTGTGTGTTTATGTTTGAGAATGTGTGTGTGTGTGTGTGTCTGTGAGCGTGATTTTGCCAGACAGTGCAAAATCATTGTCTCTCTCAGCCCCTTGACTCCAAAACAACTTTCCATCCTTTTTTTTAAAGCAATAAAGAAAGTCAAGGCGTGATTAAGGTTGTTATTTTGCCATCTAGTGGTAAGAAATGTTAGTGAAATGTTGATGTTCATTGACCGCATCATTTTATCCACCAAATTTCAACCATTAACAGTTTAGGCATGGAGTTGAAAAAGTGTCAAGATAGTACTGGTCTGTGCTGCTGTAAAAAAAAAAAAAAAAAGCCTAACAAACACATTGTATTGATTCAGCTTTATTTATATAAACACAGGTGTACATTAACAAATTTAAACTAGAATTTACATATTTTAATTGATAGAATTTATTATTTTAATTTCTATATCGGTACACCTTTAATTTAATTTACAGTTTTAAAGTTAAATGCAGTTAATAAGGTTGCCTAAATACCTCAAATGATGTTAACTTGCATCACCAGCCAAACATACAGCGAAAACAGCAATATTGTGAAATATTATTTCATTTTAAAATGACTGTTTTCTATCTGAATATATTTTTAAATGAAATGGATTACTTTGAAGGCAAAGCTAAATTTTCTCCAGTCATTACTCCAGTCTTCAGTGTCACATGATCCTTCAGAAATCATTCAAATATGCTGATTTAATCCTCACTTATTATACATTTTATATAGTTGCACTTTGTGAGCAAGAGACTTCTTTCAAAAACATTAAATCTAAAATATTCCAAACCTTTGACCGGTAATACCAATTTCATGGTCATTTGGACATTTCTGTAATTACTCTTTAAATCAGCAGATAAAACTGAAAAATGATGATTGATTTCTTTCCCTAATTCATGGCCGTCATTTACCAACAGCACTATGAGCACATGGAACTTTCTCAAAAACTTCAAATGTGCATGTAGTGTAATCATACTCCACTGTGCACTTGTCAGGATATTGAGTGGGCCTCGCCATTCTACAGAAATTAAACAAAATAAAAGGAATTATAAGGTATCATATTAGTACAACACTGTGCCACAAAATGTATGTGTGTTATGTTAAAATGTCTCTGGATAATGCATGTAACCCGGTTCCCTGAAAAGGGAACAAGACGTTGCGTCAGTCGCTGATGTTATGGGAACGACTTTAGCATGCACTGGTGTCTGAAGCACATATTTCAGAGGCATGAACACTCACCTCAACTCAATGCCCCTTCTAATAGAACTTCTAGAACCCATGGGAGCAGAGGTAGCAAGGAAAGCTTTAGACCTAGCATCAGCCACGTCCATTTACATATTTCAACTGAAAGAGAGTAAATAGACCAAGAGCCTGTGGCAATCAATAAAATGTTTCCACCTTCACAAGCATCATAAGCGTTTAAAAAGCAACCCAAGCGGGGGAATGCAGTCCTGATTGCACTTCAACCTGTAGTTAATTAACTAAGGGAAGGCGACAGGTTAGGGGGTGGTACGCCCATGGCGATACTGTCCATCTCTTATACACTGTCAGTTGCCTGTTCAACCCTGATCCTCCTAGAAGGAGTAAAAGTACTGCACAGTGGATCCCTTCCGTGGAGGAAAACAACATACTAGGTAGTGGGAGGCTTAATATAAAGTGACTCAATCACTACAACCCTATCTTTAATCCTTGCGACCCACCAGGGACCGAGGCAACATTCTGTCTGCACTCTTACTCCAAAAACTGGAGGAGTAGCCCTTCTCTGGTATACTCTTACATCCGAATCACAGAGGAAGCGCGGTGCCTTGCTTCTACCTCTGATTACATGAACCAGAGGGAGCCACAGAGAGACTGGGTCACATGTGATGACCTAGTCCACCTCTGTATGGTTCCTAGGCTGATGGTTGCTACTTGCCGCTGGTCTTTAGAATATTCCTGAGCTCTTTATGTCCTCTGGAGAGTTTTCTCACCCTCCTACTGGCGGCTCAAGAAAGACTCTGCAGGGGGCAACAGATGAGAAAGTGGAACGGTATTAGTGATGCACTCTATACTCTATCAATTGCTTAACCTGCAGACCTTTAGGGAAGCGGGTTGATATACCTCCATACAACAGTGTACTGGAGGTGGGCGACAGATGAGAAAGTGGGACGCTAATGGTCAGTAATGCCCACATAGTTTCCCTGCATCAGGGAAGAGTTTTCAAATCGCCTCCTATGAATATGGAGTGGGTCTAATATGCCCATACCCTGCCCAAGCAGGATGTCTTTAATGAGTGGCATTTCCCTAGAGGAGTGAACAGACAGTATGTCTATCTCCACTTCAAGCTGATGAAAGCAATAAACTACAGATACCAAAAATATGGCCTGGCCTATCCGTAAATCTGCCACTTGGCTCCCCCATAGGAAAATGCCTGCCCAAAAAACGATCTCATGAGAGGCCAACACCATATCCAGTTCCCTTGCTACAGGGGGGTGTAGGGTCAGAAAGTTTTGATCTGTACTATCTCTGTTCAACTAGTCACTTATGTACCCCTTCATGGATCTCCAGTTGTCTAACCCTGGTCTAACACCTACACCCTCTGGAAAGCACTATGTGCCTCTACCACTAGGCAAAACAAACTAGAGAGTGGATCACAAAATAGCCATTTTTTACCACATCCACTATTTCAAACTTGCTAAACCTCTTCTGTCTTTTAATTCTTCTTCCTCTGAGCTTTTTACCTTCTTTGGAAGAGCTTGCTTGAGAAGAATCTACCTTACCACTGGCCTTGTAAGGCCAATGACCCAACAACCACTTGTAAAACAACACCCTGACTAAGGGTTATGAGACAGAGAGGGGGAGGGGTGTGTTTGAGGTGACCTGGTGCAGGACCTCATGGTTTTGGGTCCTCAGACCTACAAGCTGAAATTATCTCCCCAATGTCCCGTTTTAGCCTCCTCCGTCACGCTGCCTTGATCCCCAACTCCTTGGAGGGAAGCGCGGACCCTCCCCTTCTGACCTTTCTGCCAGGAACTAGTCTCAGGGAGCAGGAAAGAGGGAGCTACAGGGTCCGATGGACCCTGGATATGGTGATTACATGGGTCTTCATGACACAGAGTTCCAGGACTGCCTCAGGTGCCAATCCCTCACCTGATCCAGGTCCTTGAGAAGGTTTGCCTAGTACGCCTGCAACAGCGCCATGGTGTGTATGGCTGCACCAGCCTTACCCACCGCTGTGTAGGCCTTGCCCACCAGCCACGAGGTAGTCTGACACTGCTTGAGTGGCACGATTGGAGCCTTCAGCAAAGACGCCCCACCAGGCGAGAGGTAGCTCGCAAGCTCTTCTATTTGAGGCATCTTCATATATCTGTGCTTGCACAGTAGCCCTTGCACATTAGAATAATTTAATGGTGAACCAGTGACTATGCGAGGCGATGGAGATTAGGAAGAAACAGAAGGCTCAGGAGGGGTTACGCCAGCGCGTTGAGAGACGTCATGATTTCCACTGCCAATAGAATTGGCGTGATTACACACGTGCTTCAGACACGTGTGACAAACTGAAGGCATTCCCATAGTGTCAGGAACAGACGCAACGTTTACTTGAAAGAGAACCAAAATTAATGAGTTAACCTAATGCTTTTGTAATAGAGGGCAACAGTGATCCCCCACTGTGGCCTTGGGTCTTAAAGTATTTTTCAATAAAATTTCTGCATATGGATGAAAAAAAAATATATTTCTCACCATGACAATGTAACACCTAAAACTCAAAATCATCCGTAAAATGAACCATGAACTTTCCAGCTCAAGTAATACACAATTCTAACAAATTATTTATAAGTGCTTTTTTATAAAAAACAAGCTTCAAATTTGTTTTAAATCCTCCCAAAATAGTCTCATTTACTTTAGGCCTAGTCCACACGTACACGGGTAATTTTATAAACTGAGTTTTTCCTCCTTTGTTAAAATTGTGTCCACATAAGCACAGTTTAAAAAAAAAAATCTCTGTCCACATGAAAATGCAAAAACAAGTTATGAAGGGCTGTCAAGAGCATGCAAAACCAACAGGTGGCGATATAACCCTAACCGTAAAGCCATGTTGGCCAATCAAAAGTCAGAAAAAAGTTTATTACTGTAGCTAACAACATGTTGTCATTAGCAGTGACCTGCATAGTATTGCATTCTGATGCCTCTGTTCCACAATATAATAGGAGAACTGTGCATGTATTTGTATACAGTACATGTTATAAGCCCTGTTAGCACAGACCCTCCTCATGTAAACAAAGGAGATAGCGGCACACAATCTGACGTCAAACAAAGGAGATAGTGCGCACTCCGACGTCACAAGCCAAAAATCTCCGGTTTCACCGTCTACACAACAACACTGCAACCGGAGTTTCTAAAAATCTTCACCCTGGCAGGAGTTTTCAGTTTCAGTGACTGAATACTGCGTTTGCGTATGGACGAACTGCCAAACTGGTTTTGAAAATACCTGTGTTCGTGTGGACAGGACCTTAGTTACTCAATTCTGTTGTATTGATGGAGGAAATCAATACAACAGATAATGTCACTAGTTACTAAATTTAATATACTTACGCATCACAGCATTTCATGGAGTTAGCAGAACAATCACAGTCCACACATTTACTGTTTCTCCAAGTGGATCCAATAGGATGCCAAGTCTTATCTGTTGAGTCCTGGCAAAACGTAACTATCAAAGATAAGAGAATTGGGTCATACCCTTTAGTTATGCATTAAAAGCAAAAGAAAGTTTATGTGTGTATGTACCTGGTGTTTTGTGTTCCATGAAGAAGCATGCAGCATTGACCAGGGGAAGGACAGTGCACAGAAACAAACCCAAAACCACAGACCTCTTCACAGTCAACAAACACAAGCAAATTAAGCAATTGATCCAATGTTAAACTTTAAATAGTTTTACCCGAAGCTATAGAATTGGGTTGAATTTAATTTTACAACAATGTATAATAAAAGCATGTTTGCTTTACAAATGTAAAGTCATTTAGAGGAATTGTATGGTAAAACTGATCATCGACAGGTATAAAAAAGTATAAAATATCACATGCAACTGGCACATTTAATGAATCCTGTAATTATTGTGAAAAATATCTATTTAAAATCCTAAAATCTATATATTACACTATAAACATAAGCAATATTATAATGGGAGCTTACCATGTTTTTTCAGACAGCGACCCAATTACATGAAACCAAAATCACTGTGCCTGCATGTATTTAAGTGAACAGAGGAGGGTGGAGCAATATGTCAATGATTCATTTCACAAATAATTTTGAAAAACTGATACAAATACATATAGGCCTGGTTTCACAGGGGTTAGATTAACCCAGGATTAGGCCTTAGTTCAATTAGGGCATTTAAATAGCTTTTATAAAAGTGCCTTAAAACATTCCTGGTGTACATCTTCTTGAGACAAAACATTGCCACTGACATATTTTAAGATTGTCAGTGCAAGTTGCTTTCAGTTAAAACAACTCAATCATGCATTTTAGTCTAGGACTAGTTTAAGCCTGGTCTGTGAAACCAGGGGATTGTTTCATTACATTATTATTATTATTATTATTATAAATAAGTACTAATTTTTATTCTTTGGTTATGATCATTTTTAATTACAGAAAGATCATGACATGTTCACAAAGATATCTGTCATATTGCAATTGCATTAAGGAAACTTTACACAAATAGCATGTAGCTAATCGCCATTTTTTTATTGAAGAGATGTACTACTCATTATTCTCTTGAGTAGAAAACAGCCTTATCTGTTGTCCTGTTTGGACTTTGAAGTTGAAACAAACAACAGCTCAGCAGCATTACAGTGTTCCCAATATACCAGCTTTGCCATCACAGGAATAAATGACATTTTTAAAGGGACACTCCACCCATTTGCATTAAGCTTTCCATTGTTAGAAACCCAGTCATTCTAGTGAATGGTCGTGCAACACTCTCATTTTTCCCTGAGACGAGCAAATCCGCTATTTACCTTTTTCACTTGCTCCTACAATGACGCAAAAATCGTCATTGTACGTCATTGTACGTCAAATTTATAAAGAGACGAATCATAGGAGATGTGTTATTGCATTAGGTCCAACCCCCTATGGACGGGTTTGAAAGGGTGGGAGCTAGTGCTTGTGGTCTTTACAGAACCCCCCCCCCCCCTTACACTTCCTTCTACAATGACGTAAAATAATGACTATGTCAGTGTGTGTTCTCAGTAGCCACTAGCTGCTAAAAGAGTCGAGTCAGAAAGAACCTTACCTCCAGGCAAATGCGTTTAGCGCTACTAGCACTGCTAGTTCCAGACGTTCCTGGCTGTTCGTCGTCATCATCTGACAAGGTAAATATCGAAGGAATCGCGGTTTTCACAAGCGCGGGTCTCTTCAAATGGTGTGTTCACACCGAACGCGAATTTAATTATTTGCAAGAGTGGATTACATACAAAGTCAATGCAAAGACGCGAATAGACGCATCATTCGCGCCGGGCGTTGCGAATGACGCGAACTGGGCGACGCGTTTGCCGCGAATGTCTTCCGCGCAAGTTGAAAAAGTCGAATTCGAGCGAATGTTCAAGCGTCTAACTAGACGCGTATTTGGCGCTCTATTCGCGTTCGGTGTGAACACACCATAAGGGGTTGGGTTCAAAATCTTCTGGATTTAAATGTAGACTGCACACCGTCAGATGTTTTAGTGCTTCAATGGCTGTGTCCTCTCCGAACTTTGGGTTATTGATAGCCGTAGCTACTTTTTGCACAAGTCCAAATTTTTGGGTAATCTATGAAAACTTACTCCGTGTATTTTCCTTGTGCTGGCTGAACATGCCGGTACTATGCAAGTGCACACCATTTCGAAACAAAAACGAGGAGTAATTCAATAATTAGTTTGCAAAGTAACTCTTCACTAGAAATTGTGTGAAATGGTTTCCAGGCGGTAGCGTAGAGGTGGGAGTGGCCTGCGGAGCTGAGCATTGCAATGCACTATGGGGATTGTTATCAACAAGCTTGTTACTAAAAAGTAATTTTCTGCCTTTTATCGGCCAAGGAGGACCCAAATTAGAAATTTATGTTACTATTCTACTTCATATATCACCTACTTTCAATACATATTCATGTCTCCACCAGTGGAATTACCCTTTAAATATATTAAAACAAAAAGCAGATATTTTAAATTCTAATAATGTTACAGTATTACACTAAAAATATTCAATGGCTTTGTAATGTCACAACAATGAATAGCTATGCTACCTTAATAAAATCTCTGTATATCAATTAAAGGTGCAGTAAGCAATTTTTGAACATTTTGAATCATACAGATTGAAGGAAACATTTCACCCTTTTTCTTGCTATGACCAACTACCCTCAGTCAACATACACTGTACACTGCTTATGAAAGCTTTAGCATAAGTTCTGCCAGGAAGACTCAATTACTAGGTCACTTATTACCTTCACATCTATCCAATCATGTCCTAATACTTGCTGTATAAACGATCGGTACTTACACGTTTGAGTATGCAGACGCTGATGCAAACAATTACTTGCTCACGCTCAGCTGCTATCCGCCATGTCTAAGGATATGCAATTTGTTTGCGTCTACTCAGACTCTGATGACGAACTTGTTCCGCCATCTCCTCTTCCAACATGACGCAGTACGAGCCTTCGATGCCGCGACTCATTATGGGCAACGTGGTCTTTCGGAGAATATGACGAGCACTCTAGAGGCAGTCGGTATTCCCATCAGCCAAGGTCTGTCCAGAGAGGATTTACTACTCCTGGCCCAAAATACTTTGGGTAATCCACCCGAGTCCGCAACCCCTTCTGCGTCTGGTCAGACAAAACAAGCCTGTAGGTGAGTTTTGGCGTGTGTTGGTTTGAAGTTGAAAAAAGTTCTTAATTGTTAACAATCATTTATTCATTTAACAATATGGCTTATGATCCAATCATACTATGCTTACTCTTCATAATGATCAGGTCTAAACACCCACATATTCTCCTCATTTCCTGTTTACATTCTTGGTGTTTGGGGTCAGACAGACATTTATAGAGCGATTGTTTGAATAATATACATTTTAACAATGTAAATGATGTCATTTTCTCATCTATACGTTTATGCCGTGTTTTGAGGATGTGAAGTACTTTTTTTTTTTTTTTAGCTAGCGTGTGCGTATCGCCGTCAGATCGGCCCTGCTGCGGAATTAAAGTCCGCAACACGCTTCTCTCACGAGAAGCACCTTTATCACACCTAAACTCCTAAACTCAGGATCAAAGCCAGAGTTGACAGAGAAAGTTGATGATCAGTGATCAGCGTCATGGTACCAACAAAGCCTGATTGCATCGGTTTGGTTTTATCAACTTGAAACCTCGAAATCCTGTAACCCTGAGTTTGTTCAACTACCATCATGGTACGGGCCCCTGGTTTCATTTAATGAAATGGTTGATCTCCTAATACCTACTATTTGTCCTCGGGATATTATTTTACCTTTTTTCCTGAAACAAATCATGGACACAGTTGGTCCTGGCCTGAACTTTACAGAAAGTGAGTCTAGGAAATACCATACCTTTAGTTTTAGATCTGAGTGCTGCATTTTATTTGGTCGACCACGAGGTCCTGTTGAGATGCCTGGAGATATCTGTGGGCCTTCGTGGCGTAGTCTTACAGTGGTTCCGTTCTTATCTGACCAACAGATGGTTTAGTGTTCGTATTGGTCATCAGTCCTCCTCTAGTATACCTCTTGATTGTGGAGTCCCACAGGGATCAATCTTCGGGCCGATATTGTTTACTCTGTACATGCTACCTTTGGCTTCCATTTTAAATAGCCTAAATACGGAGTATCCTTTCATCTAAACGCTGTTGATGCCCAGATCTATTATATTCACAAAATAGATAAATAAACATCACAAAATCTGTTATAAGAGCAGGTAGCCATATCCAGAAAAATGAATGGATCTCTTTGGGCCTCTGCTGGATGTATATGGTGATTACATGATCTTGATACTAACATGATCTCAGTGTGTGTGTGAAATCATGTTCGTTCCACACTGCATTTGTGCTCTAGTACCTGGCCTTCATTTATGTGTGGAAATTGTTTCAGATTTATGCAGGATTTATTGATTTTTCTATATTGTTAATTTTTTTGGGACAAATGAAAAATAAAATAAACAATTTTTTCCCGCTTATCCAATTCATTTTCAATGTGGGGTCATTTGACACCAAACACCAAAAAATCGTGGTACTGATATATTAAGACTGCCGACTCTATATGGCGAGGAAAACTAACTTTATCGCGCTCCTAGAGCCCTCTAGTGGTTCGGAGCATTTCTGTTGGGTTGCGGCTTTATTTCTTTGTGTTGTACATTTTCCGTTGTGTTGTGGCTTATTTCTGTTGTGTTGTACATTTTCCGTTGTGTTGTGTCTCATTTCCGTTGTGTTGTAGCCTACATTTTCCGTTGTGTTGTGGCTTATTTCCGTTGTATTGTGGCTTAATTTCGTTATGTTGTCAACTTATGTTTGCTTTTTAAATTTCGTTGTGCACTACTGGGCCACCGTACCAAACACCATGAGGTTTTTATATCAACATGAGGTTTTTATATCAAGATAAAATGTCTTGACAAATCGACAGACCTCTTCACAGTGAACAAATACCTGCAGATAAATAAACAGAACCAACGAAATAGCTTTATTATAAGTTGCAATAATTCAATTGAATTATATAATAATAGGAAATGGTAAAAGGATGCAATATTAAACTCAAAATCAAAACCCGTATCTAAGTTAAGAGGGTGGATCATAATATTTTAGATTATGGTTCATTTGCCCTAATGCCAAAGTACACACAGAGACACTAACACATAAAATTATAGCCCACATAGCAAAAATCAAAGTGTTTCCTTATCAGATATAATCATATAAATATATTATTATTAGGCTATTATCAGTTACATACAGATACAATAACAAAATATTTTCTTAATTTGACAAAGCATCACCAGACATCAAATTCAATATTCAGACAGAATCCAGATTCAGAGCCAGATCAGAAGTCCCTTTGACCAGACCTGAAGGTGAGGGCTTAAGTAAATATTTTGTGTTTGCCAATGTCAGCATGGCTGTTTTGGAGGTTAATTTTTTACATGAAACAACACAACATCACGTTTTCTCATGGTTAAACTCATGCATAATTGGAAGATATCAATAAATCACTATTTATGTAAAAAGAACAGGATTTGCATTTAGAAAACTGTAAGTTAAAGTCCTCCTGTGGTGAAAATAAAGCTGTTGTTAATATGTCTACGTGGTGTTTTTAATATGCTTTAAGATAAACCATGTACAAAGTCATACGTTTTTTTTTTTTTAGAGGAATATTATTTATTTTCTATTTATTTTTTTATTGAAGAAATAACAAGACAAACAATAGAAATACAATACATTTCAAATGCTAGGGGGAGGTACACATAGTATTATAGGAATACTTTAAAAATTGTACATGCTTGTAAAATTCGACTAGCCTTTTGTTTCTTCAAGGGCATTATTGACTCAATATAAACTTTTACTTCACTTTTAAATGCAATAAAACATGGCTTTTCCCCTAAAAATTTGCATTTATGAATGTGAAATTTAGCCATCAAAATAAAAAAATTGATAAAATAAGTACAGTGTTTTTTATCTTTTGAGTTAACAATACCTAGTAGAACATCTTTCCACAGTAATGTAAAATTTTCATCAATATTTCCAACAATGAAATAAAGAACATTTTGCCAAAAAAAGACACATGAGGGCAATGCCAAAGTAAATGAACAGCTGTCTCTGGCTTCTTTTTGCAAAAACTACAACTTTCATCAATATCTTTTTAAAATCTGGATAAGTAGTGTTTAGCAGGGTATATCCTATGAAGGAGTTTAAAAGACACTTCTTTGACCTTGTTGGTTAATAGAAAGCTATTGGGTAGAAGCCAGACTTTTTTCGAGTCAACATCACTCACAAACTGACTCCAGTACGCAATAACATTTGGTCTTGAAACAATATCTCTCTGGAAAAGGGCTCTTATTGACCTGTTATAATTATAATGACATGCGAAACATATTTTACCTACAAGAGATTGAATTGGTGAGAGGGGTGGAGATTGCTGGTAGTCTGGTATTCTTTTTTTGTTCTTTAAATAACACACAAATTTTAGGAGAAATTGCTCCAAACACGATTGCAAATTCCCTTGGTGGTATAGGAATATTATATTTGAGCATAAATTCTTCATAAGTAAAAAGAAGGCCATCTGAATTAAATAATTGGTCTACCAAGACAGTATTATTATGAAACCAATTTTCAAAGAAGATAGTTTTTTGTTTGAAAAGAATGTCCTTATTATTCCAGATAAAGTATTTGTGTGGTGAAAAGTTGTGTTTTGCAAATTAAACTCCATGTCAGAAAAGCTTGACGATGAAATGCAGAAAGTTTCACAGGTATTTTGTTAATATCAAAATTGGAAACAAGGAAGAAATTTATGCCACCCAGATTAGATAAAACATGAAGGGGAATAATATTCCAAATAGAGCTTGGGTACCTAACAAGTTGTCTAATCCACTTGATTTTGAAAGTATTGTTTAATGTAGCAAAGCTCAGCAAATTGAGACCACCATTTTCATACGAGTTCATTAAAACTGATTTTCTTATATAATGAATCCTATTTTTCCAAACAAAACCAAAAAGCATCTTATCAATCTCCCTCGATATTTTACCATCAACCTGAAGAGCCATATCTGTATAAGTTAACCGGGACAGACCTTCTGCTTTAGAAATCAAAACTCTCCCTCTTAATGACAAGTCTCTTAGAAGCCATTGATTAAACATCCTCTGAGTTTTTTGGATAACAGGATTAAAGTTTAATGAACTTCTATTCTTTTGATTCTTATTTATTGTAATTCCTAGGTATTTGACTTCTGTCTTTACTGGAATGTTACGAATAGATGTCACTGAACATTCTTTGACCGCCATAAGTTCACATTTCTTTACATTCAAATAAACACCTGAAGCTTTAGAAAACTCTTCTATTATTTTAACTGCAATGGGAATTTGGTTATCGTTTTGGAGAAAGAGGGTGGTGTCATCAGCTGATTGAGTTATAACAATTTCTTTGTCAATAATAGTCATACCTTTAATCGTACTAGTTTTAATATGATTACCAAGAAGTTGACTTATTAACAGAAATAAATAAGGAGAGACAGGGCAACCCTGTCTAATCCCTCTAGACAAACTGAATCTACTAGAAGTGCCAGCCAACAATTTAATTGAACTGTTGTTGTTCTTATAAAGGGTTTTAATTGCGCTAGTGAAGAAATTTCCAAAACCAAATTTTCTAAGTGATTCAAAAATAAATTGATGCTCTACGGAGTCAAAAGCCTTACAGAAATCAAGGAAAAGAATGAAACCATTATCTTCATTAAATTCAGGATAATCCAGAATATCTAAAACTAATCTTATGTTGTTTGTGATATGCCTATTCCGCATGAAGCCAGATTGAGTTTCATCGATAATTGAATCTAAAACAACTTTGAGTCTTTTAGCGAATATCAGTGCAAATATTTTATAATCATTGTTCAGTAAACTGATCGGACGCCAATTATCAAGACAGAGTAAATCCTTTTTTGGTTTGGGGATTAAAGTGATTAATCCTTGAGTCAAGGTGGGAGGAAGGCATCGATTATTGATACTTTCAATAAACATCTTGAGCAAAAAAGGGGTCAAATCTTTAATGAACAACATATAAAGTTCAGCGGTCAAACCGTCCGTACCTGGCGATTTATTATTTTTCAAGTGATTAATTGCCTTTATCACTTCCTCAACAGAAATAGGCACATCGCAAAGTTCATTTTCATTTTTGTCAATAGTTTTCACCTCTATAGAACTCAGAAAGGCATCAGATAACTCTGAAGAATAATTGGATGTATATATTTTCTTAAAAAATTCACAACAGTAATTAGAAATTAGTTTATGGTCCTTTGTTACAACCCCATTCACATTTAATTTACCAATGTTGTTATTAATATGGAGTTTCTCTAAGTTAAAGAAGTATGGTGAATTTTGTTCACCTTCCTCGAGCCAACGTCTCCTTGAACGGACAAACGCACCTTCAGCTTTCTTTCTATATAGGTCATCTAGTTTGATTCGCAGATCTGATAATTGTAATTTTTCTTCATCAAATCGTCTGGACATTTATTTGCTAGTTTTGTTATTTCAACAACTATGTCGGTTTCTTTAGCTCTTTTATGTTTGGCTATCTGGCTGCCAAATTTCCTTAAATATTTAGTGACTTCAAATTTCAGAAGTTCCCAATTTGAGCTTTATTATAAAAGCTATTTATCAACCCAGTGATTACTTTTTTAACTTCGTCATATAGTAGCAGAGAATTGTTAAGCTTCCAATATGATCCATTCATAAAACAACTTGTATCGGAGAATTTAATTTTAATGCTGATAGCTTTGTGATCTGTGAGTGGAGTAGACATAATGTCAACCTCTACATTATCTTTATTAAAACTCTGACAATAACCAGAAGTCAACTCTAGATTGACTAGATCCTGATTTATTACTCCATGTAAATGTCTTATGTGAAAATTTGACTCTCCAAATATCTATAAGGCTGAATTTATCCATGAAGTTTTTAAGATTGTTGTTATTTATGTTAGGTCGACCTGGTGGCCATTTATCCATAGTTCAATTAAGTATAATATTAAAATCCCCTCCAACTAACAAAATTGCATTTGGATATTTATTTAACCAACCAATAAATATATGTTCTATGTATTCGAAAAGATTGTTATTTTCCAAAGAGTTATTATATCCATATACATTTCCTAATATTAGTATTATATCATCATACATAATTACTTGGCAAATAAAATGTCCTGCAAGATCACATTCTGTATGAAGAACAGCTCCATTAAATCTATTCTTTAAAGTAATTACACCAGCGGAGTGTTCAGATCCATGTGCACACCATACTGAGTTACCCCATTGTGAAGTCCAACATTTTGTATCTTCTTTAATAGTGAGCTTCTTGTACAAAACAAAAATCCTCCCTAAACTGTTTGGCAAAGAGAAATAGAGCTTTCCTTTTAACTCTATCTCGTAACCCCCTAGCATTGAACGAGATAAGTGATAAATGTGACAGATTAGTTAAAGAATAGAGAACTAAAATGTCTGGTCAATCTGGTATAAACGCTAAATCAAAGTGGCATCGAGATCAGCACTCATTGAATAACTGCAGCAATTATGTGTAGGAAAAAGAAAAAAAAAAAGAAAAATTTCTTGTTTAACATTAACAGTTTAACAAAACAGAAAGAACCGTAGGCCTATTTAACATAGGCTGCTGTTAAACTTTTTTTTTAATTTTTTTTTTAACAACTGGCCATACCTTTCTGAACACAGGTTGTTGCCCTGATGTAAGTGTTGTATTGTCCAATGGCATCGAAGCTTACAACAGCATCTTGGCATTCAGTACAACAAATGAACTCACATTCCTGAGAATCTTGAGAAAGATAACCTAGAAAAGCTCTTTATCTCACCCCGTAACTTCAGTTCCATCAATTAAAGCACGCCCTCCGATGAAGTAAGCAGTTTTGCCATCATCGAGCGCTTTTTTGATTAGAGGCCACAACTTCTGTCTGCAATCTCTGTCCTCCTTGTACAAAGTCATAAGTCAACACCAAAGACAGTCTCAAAAATACGTCACAAACCTTGTAACCAATCAGCAGAGCCATATAGAGTGAGAGTTGCATCAACTCCATTGACTCCAATGGAAAGTTTTTTTTTTACAGCAACGGCGGCTCGCGGAGCCTCTCAATAGTTCCCGGAAGTAGCAATATAAAATTTTAGAAGCCTACTTACTTAAATAAAATACTTCTATTAGTAAGTATTTTATGTTATTTGATATATTAAATTATATTATATTAAAAAAGGTTTATCAAATATAAATCAAGTAACGAAGACCATAGACATAGCCTAATACAAAAAAATATTAAGCTACACTTGAAATTATGAATTTGCATATGTATAAATATAATTTATGAATGAGTGTACATGTTTGTTAAATAATGAAATCTATTCAGAAAGAAATGCCTATGTAATCATATTGTAGGCTATATTTATTGTATATTTATTAAATATACACATTTATTAAACTTAAATAATGAGAACAGGGAAAGGCTAAATTCCTTTCAGGATAAATCAATATCGATAAATTTGAGCAGTGTGTATGATTGTCAACAATCTGGCCAACACAAACCTGAACTGTTGACGAAACGCGTTCATGCAGCTAGAGACGAATGCAAGTGAGCAGCAGATACAGAGCGCTTTAATTCACGATCAACCTCGTTGTATTGTAGTCCTATAAGGTGAATTCAAAAAGGCATTCTTTTTCTTTGAAGCAGCAAAAGCTAAATTGTTATAGTTGTTTTTTTATTTGTTTTTGTAATTGGTGCGGATGACGCAGCGAAATATAATATAGGCTATAGTATAACATACTTTATGAATTTTTACGTGTATAAATATAATTTATGAATGAGTGTAAATGTTTGTTAAATAATTAAATACATACAGAAAGAAATGCTTATGTTATCATATTGTATATATTTTAAATATATATTCTTTATAGGCTACATATTATAGGCTACTTTATAGGCTACAAATACACATAATTTAAACTTAAATAATGAAAGTCCTGTCTAAAAGAAGAAGAAAAGAACTTTGTCTCATCAATTACCTTAATTTAAAATCATATTTTGCTATCATTTAAGTTTTACATTCTTGTCTTTGTATAAAGAAGCAGCTGTAACTGTTGAAACAGGCTTTGTATTTGTTGTTCTGAAATCAGAATGATAGACCACAATCCTGAACTAGATGGTAAAGTTTGGACTTGCCAGAAAGTTTTAAAAAGTTTTAAGATGTTCTAGTGTGGCTTAACATGATTTACCATGTTTTATGCCAGCGCCACCATTGACCATTGACCGCTGTCGCTGGACCTCCAGTTACATGTGATTGGTTGCTACTACTTTGGACGATACCGATTGGCTGCCACGAAATGGCAGGTCCATCCTAATATGGCAGGGCTTCCGGCTGTCAACGGCAGCTACTTCCTGCTGCCAGCTGCTGATATTTTTCACTGAACCCCTACTGGGTTCACTGAATAGTTCTACATTTATTAAAGGGGTGGTTGATTGCGATTTCACTTTTTTCATTTTAAATAGTGTGTAATGTTGCTGTTGGTGCATGAACAGTATCTGCAAAGTTGCAGCGCTGAAAGTTCAATGTAAGCAGAGATATCATCTTTTAAACATCAGGAAGTGTAAATGCCTACAAAAACGACTCGATTGGGACTACAGATGGGTTTTAGACGTCACTAACCCAACATTTGCATCAACCCTCCCTCCGGAACACGCAAAAAAGGGCATGGCCATATTTCTGCGGCTTTGCCGAAGAGGAAGAGTCACAGGGGAGAGCTAGCCATGCCGTCGAAAGTGTGTTATTTTCACCCAGCTGTCAGGTCTTCTGTGTTCGGGCTTCCTACGGACGCTGTAGTTCGTCAACAATGGCTACAATTTATGTTTGATAATGTTTCTGACAATTACAATCGTAATTTAGCTCTTTGTGCGGCACATTTCACTGAAGACAGCTTCCAGAATCTCCATCAGTTCAATGCCGGATTCAACAAGAAACTGTTACTAAAACCTGAAGTTGTTCCAACGTTAAAACCAGATGCAACAGTTGTTGGGCCACAACCTGTAAGTAAGACTTAATCATTTTAAATGTATTTGTATAATTTTAGACGTAATGGTTTCTTTTTATCAAGGACGTAAACAAATGCCATCGCTGGCTTTATAGTCACTTGGTGATGCTATTTCGTGTTTCTATGGCAAACGCGTACAAACATTTTGGACCTGAATTTGTAATCATATAGAATTTGTAAATGTATTTGCCATGTATAGATAATTTATGACGTAATTTTTCGATTTGATCATGAACGTGATCAATGTCAACAGTGTTTGTTTATAGTAGCCAGTTATATCGATGTTATTTTGTGTGTAAGACAAAGGTGTATAAAGTTAAACACTTATATGTATTCGCAACAGCAAACTTCAGCTGCTGTTATCTGTATGGTATGTTTATAGGTTGTATGTATTGTTTAGCCATACTTATTACTGTTATAAATATAAATTGCAAAATTAACTATATAATTAATTACACATTCTTTTGTTACAGTCTACATCTCAGCAAGGTCCAAGCACCCAAGAGTTTCTTAATATATCTACAAGTGTTGAAGTTGGATGTCAGACAGACCCTATGAAGCCAGAAAGTCTGGCCACAGAGATATCGCCAAACATGCGATCAGCCACACAACTTTCTACTGGCACATTGAGGGGTTTTCACGCAAGGAACAGAGGTATGAAGTACACACTATGTGTTAATGTATTATTTTATCATAGTCATTATGACAATATTTTAAATTATTATAAGCTGCTGTGATTTATTGCAACCTTGAAAATTGTCTCCATGTACAATTCATTTGTAATAGCATGACATGTGGTTTACACTATTTTGGGTTTTGTCACTTGTAGGAATTCAGGCAACAGTTTCTACTCAAAATATTGGTACTGAAACAACTGTCATGTTGCAAGATATGCATCTGTCTTCGACACCAATAAAAGGCTCGATGTTCAGACCAATAAAGAGACCTCGTCTGGTATTGGAGGAGGAGGAAAAGGATGACACTGAATCACAAGTACAAGTGGAACCACAAGACTCGACATATAACCCAGAGAGTATTGCCACTGAGGAATCTGAATTGCTGTAAGTTATAAAAACAACAGTTTTATATTAGTCAAACATTTAACAGTTTTTTAGAATAAGTAATGTTAATTATTTATATATATATATATATATATATATAATTTTTTTTTTTTTTTTTTTTTTTTTAGGATAGATCGACACACTAACTCTGGTGAAAAAAAATACATTGTTTTTGAAAGTTGCCTAAGAGAGCTATTTGGGTCCTGTCCAATTTGTAAGACAAAATGTAAAGACCAAAGCAGACAAATGGGCACTTTTGTGGCATTCACTCAGCAGTGTGAGAAGTGCCAGTACAACAGACAGTGGCAGAGCCAGCCCATAGTAGGAAGTACACCGGTTGGTAACCTGTTACTGTCTGCTGCAACTTATTTTACCGGTGGCTCCTTTGTTCAACTGCAGAAGGTATGTAAAACAATAATAAAAGTTAATTTATAGTAAATAAACTGTTACATCAGTTAGTATCCAAATGCATGTTTTGGTATTTGTTCTTTAATAGATTTTTAAGGCGATGAACCTCCAGATGACAACATATAGCACTTTCAGGAAACATGCCAGGAATTTCATTGAACCAACCATCATACATAAGTGGAACAGAGATCAACTACATATTATTGCACAGCTGCAACAGCAGGGAAAGGTTCCATTAGCTGGAGATATGCGTGCTGACACACCAGGTATGCTTATAACAATATTAATATGTAGTAAGTTTATCTAGAAAGCATTGTAGTTGTCCAAAAAAAAAAAAGTGTTAGTGGTATCAGTTATGGTCTACTTTGGATAATGTGTGCCATAGGACACTCGGCAAAATTCGGTAGTTACACTTTGATGCATGTGGAAACCAACAAAATTCTGGACCTTCAACTAATTCAGGTTAGTGAGTACTACATATCTATAATAATGTTGTCAATTTCTGCTATCTGTTACTGTTAACGTTTACATATTTTGAATATTATATTCCTCGAGAACAACGAGGTGGGAGGCAGTTACCACATGGAAAAGGAGGGATTAAAGCGTTGCCTGGAAAAACTTGAGTCTAATGGTTTAGCTGTTGACTACCTAATAACCGATAGACATCCACAGATTCAGAAGTATCTGAGAGAACGCAGTATCACTCAGTTTTATGACGTTTGGCACTTTCAGAAAGGTTAATATTATTCTTTTATTTTTTATTTAATTAATGATAAACATGATTACAGGCTTGTAAATGTAAATTTCGCTTGACTTTTATGTAAAAGTAATGATTTTACAACTGGTGTATGTATTGGTATAGGGCTGTCAAAGAAATTAGACAAACTGTCACAGAACAAGGACTGCAAGTTGCTGAAGACATGGTTGCGCAGCATAAAAAATCACATATATTGGAGTGCGACTTCCTCTGTGTCTGGCCCAGAAAGGCTGGCTAAGTGGACCTCCCTGCTGAACCACATTCAAAATGTGCATGTTCACGAAAACCCCCTGTACCCTAAGTGTCAACACCCGGACAGAGTTTCCAGGGATCAAAAGAAATGGTTCCAATCAGGTATGACTACATAACAAATATATCTAAAGTTTTACAGGTCATTTTTATAGCTTCATATATGTGCCGCTACAGGATCAGTGGAACTCCACAAGTTGGGAAAGGTACTAAACAACAAGAGAGTACTGAAGGACGTAGAAAAACTCAGTCACCACTTCCAAACATCGTCACTTGAGGCATTTCACAGCCTTATTCTGCGTTTCGCCCCAAAGAACGTTGTTTTCCCTTTCATAGGGATGTTGTGCAGGTACAAGGCATAATGTCATATTTAGCAATATATATTAGAAAAAAAATAAATAAAAAACTTTAGACTTACTGTCTAAAAATATTCCATATTTGATGTGTTCTCCGTTCAAAGGTTGTATCTCGCAGCCATGCACTACAATGAAAATTCTGGCCCTCAACAAGCAACAACAACTGCTGGACAGGCTGTGTTCAAATTCATTTTTCCTAAATTCAAAAAGGGGGAATGCACAGCAAAGCCAGTGAAAATCGACCCAACATACAGTGAGATGAACCAATATTTTTTTTTATTTACAAACATTTTAAGCTAATAAATAACTGAAAAAAAGAGGAAATAAATATTACAAAACATTACATATGAAAATTGCACAGCAAATGTTGATTGTTTAGCATTAGTTATATAAAACAAAGTGACTTTAGGTTTTCATCTCTTCTTGCAGACTATGTTGATGAGCTTATCAGTCTGCTGGTCGATAAAGTCTTTCTGGACCCTACACCATACACAGAAGAGCTGCATGCAGTCCCCATTCCCCCACCTCTGTCTTCACAGTATGAAAAACCATCAAAGGAAGAGGTGATTGCTCGCCATGTGTCACGCTTACTCCAACATACTGGCCAGTTGGATCTGGAAACTGCTGGCGGATCCAGTCAACGACACATGACAGAATGACAACCCTCATATCTCGTCCTAGGTAGCCCCAGCACCAGCTGACAAAGCTTCGGTAGCCCAGATTACGAAATCACAATGGCAGGAAATCACAATGTTGTGTGTATGAAACATTTGATTTTACAGGAAAATGTTACATGTCGTTTGAAAATATTGATTTTATAAATACGTTGAAACAGAAAGATAATTTATTTGTGAATATCTTACATTTCTTTTATTTGTTATTTGTTTGCTATGTAACTGTTTTTACAACAATTATTTCACTAATCAAACTTTTTGTACAATAAATAAAAACTCGGTTCTGCGTCTTACTGCTCCATAGTTAGCTCTATAAATATTATGTATGGTGGAGGGAACAATGTTAATGCCATCTACTACTGATGTCTATAAAGGGGGCAGATAAATATAAGAATATTATTCTTCCATCTGCTTTCTGATCATGGAAATGTATAGGAAATTTCAAATGAATTGAATGTGATTGGTATAAATAATGCATTTTCATGAAAAGAACAAAAAGAAAAAATAAAGAAAGAAAGATAGGTGGACCCAGTTAACTACCCGGTGGCTTCAATGCTGGAGTTCCTCCAGGATCGCTTTTCTGCTGGTCTTACCCCATCCACACTCAAGGTGTACGTGGCTGACATTATGGCTTTCCACACTCCTCTGGGTGATGGCCCTTTGGGAAGACATTAGCTGGTTATAAGTTTCCGCCATGGAGCTTGGAGGATGAGACCTGCGACTCGGACCTGAGTTCCCACATTGGACTGGTAGTGGTTCTCGAAGGGCTGATTGAGGCTTCCTACGAACCTCCGGAGTCGGCTGAGTCCAAGAACCTTTCCCTCATGGTAGCTTTTTTATTAGCCATTACTTCTCTGAGGAGAGTAGGAGATCTTCAGACCTTTTCTATATCTTAAGGGTGCCTGGAGTTTTCTCCAGGCGATAGTGAGGCTATCTTGCATCCCAGGACGGGCTATGTGTCTAAATTGCCATCTAATGTGGCAAGGCCTACGGTTCTGCAGGCTTTTCATCCCCCACCTCACGTGACGGCAGATGAAGAAATACTTAATTTGCTCTGCCCTGTCAGAGCTCTCAAGATTTATGTCCAGAGGTCTTCTTCATGGCTGAAGTCAGACCAGTTGCTGGTGTGTTTCAGGTCGCCTAAGAAGGGGCTTCCCGCATCCAAACAGACCATCAGTAACTGGATCGTTCAGGCTATCTCGATGGCCTATCACAGCTTGCCTTCACCTTTGGCCGTGAGGGCTCATTCAACCAGAGGCATGGTGTCCACCCCTCATACTTTTATCAGATTCTATAGCCTGGACATTCCTTCTACGCCAGGCACTCTAGTGCTCTCGTTCTAAGTGTGCCTGTGTGCAGATTTACACTGGGACATGCAGGGGCCCGTTGTTGCATAGTGGGTACTCGTTCCCCAAAGTGTTGTAAATACGCAGTTCGAGTTCCCTCGCAAGGGAACGTCTCGGGTTATGTTCCCTGAGAAGGGAACGAGACACTGCATCCCACTGCCACGCCCTGCCTTGGAGCGACTTGCTTCATCCCAGAAGCTGACGCTGTTGTGTGCCGGCGTCCCTTTGTAGCTTCCGTGTATGCCGTCACACGTTACATCATGACGAAACGCCAATCAGGATTGAAATAGTTTCATTTCATCCAAAATGCCGTAATCGATTCAGTGTCTCGTACCCTTCTCAGGGAACATGGGTTACAGTTGTAACCCGAGACGTTTTTTCATTACTACACATAATAATGATTAGAGTTAATCTCTGCAGGACAGTGGCCATTCACAAAGACGCCCTTGTTTTATGACCTGTAATTAAATGAGAAACTTCTTTTAAAAATATAATACTGATTTGTTACAGGACAAGACTGAAAAATAAAATAGGGGAACCAAAAAGAGGATTAAAATTGTAAAAAAGAAAAAAAGAATTTAAGATATTGTGTTAATAGTTAGGACATTATAGATACAGTTTCCTTTAAACATTTATCAGTTTTGATATTTTACCTAAATATTTGTTTTGCTGCATAACTACAGAGTGATGAGTAACTCATGATGCTCTAATGAATCATGCACTTGTATTAAAAATGTTAACTTCGTGTTGATATTAAAATACTTTAAAAAGTCTCAGTAGTACATTCATTATTATTTCACAATATGTGAGGGCAAAATATGGTATTACACTGTGTATTTTCATGTACCTGGTTTTAGACGTTCATAGAGCCAAATATGTCTGTAAAGAGAAAACTAGGAACTTATTAAAAAAAATTCAAAAATAAATGTTTGTGTAGATTGAAATTGAAATGTGTAAATTTAATTTTCATATCTATATTGATTTTTACTATATTGAAATTCAGTAGCATTAAACTCACCATTTTTGCTTAGCACAGTTTAGCACAGATGATGATCTGATGAAGTGCAGTCTTTTTAAATTAAATAGAAGAGGGGCCGAACATCTGCCCAAACCACATGATCTGTCACGGAAACACATGGGAAAACAGGAAGATCCAGATGCAGCATGTTTATTATTAGGGCAATCCAATTCATAGTCATCCAGGCAGGGTTCAAAATCCATCTTAGCAATCCAAACACAAGAAACAAAACAAGAAACAGACTAGAACACAGACCAGAAGTGTAGTGACGAATAACAACGACTCCGTGATAAACACTAAAACAGACAGGGTATATATACACACACTGAACTAACAAGGTGATGGGAAACAGCTGAGTGCAATGAACTGATGAGTGACAGACAGAATGCTGGGAATTGAAGTCAAACGTGAAAGACACCGTGAGAACGAGGACCTCTAGTGACAACCCAGGGAACACAAACCAGACACTGTGACATAACCCCCCCTCTACGGAGCGGCTACCAGACGCTCCAAGACCCACAAAAAACAAAAACAAAACAAGAGTCAAGGAGGGAGGTGGAACGGTGGAGAATCAGGGGGAGGAATGGGGGGCCAGGTCCATGGAAGGGAACAGAAACAGGGCGTGATGGTTTAGCCGGCGGCCAGGGCGAAGCAGACGACCCATCGGGCGGCCAGGGCTCAGGGACAGCAGACGCCGGCTCAGGGACAGCAGACGCCGGCTCAGGGACAGCAGACGCCGGCTCAGGGACAGCACACGCCGGCTCAGGGACAGCTCACGCCGGCTCAGGGACAGCAGACGCCGGCTCAGGGACAGCACACGCCGGCTCAGGGACAGCAGACGCCGGCTCAGGGACAGCACACGCCGGCTCAGGGACAGCACACGCCGGCTCAGGGACAGCACACGCCGGCGCCGGCTCAGGGACAGCAGACACTAAAGGTCTGAAGGGCGTCTCCAGGATCCGAGCTAAACGCTCTAAATAGCTGATCAGTGCCCCTCCGGCCACGAGAATGGGCATCTTCCGATCTGTCTCCGACTGGGCAGACGTGGCGTGAGCCGTCTCTGCTTGGGCAGACGTGACCTGAACAGTCTCTGGCTGGCCAGCCGGGATGTGCACAGTCTCTGGCTGGGCAGATGGGACGTGAACAGTCTGTGGCTGGGCAGACGGGACGTGAACAAACTCTGGCTGGGCAGATGGGACGTGAACAAACTCTTGAACGGCAGACGTGACGTGAGCAGTCTCTGGCTGGGCAGACGGGACGATCTCCAGGATGAGAGCAGGCTGCACGGGGACAACAGCGGGCTGCACGGGCACTGCCACCGGGATGGCCTTTGGTTCACTGGGGAGGCAGGAAGTCTTCCTCCTCCTCTGCCGTTCTTTATGGCGAGGTGCAGGCTCCGGGCTGGACAGGACCGGCGGTGAAGGGAGTTCTGGGCTGAGCATCGCTGGCCCATGGTCGGAGAAATACCAAAGTGGAGAGTGATTCCGGGGCTCACTTCTAGGACCTCCTCTCCTGCGGCCTCCTCGAGTCCTCGAAAACTTGGCCAGACGGGTTCCCCTAAAAGATTCTCGGTCATCAGTGGAAGGCTGCTCAGGGGAATTGACCACCGTGGCCTCAGTCTGGCGGGCCCATAAAGCAAGGCACTGAAAAACGTTCATACGGGGGGGGGGGGGATCTCTTCAACCTGCAAATTCCCCCTCTGCTGCCTCCTCTCCCTCTCGGCATTTGGGGAAGATCCACAAAGGTCCATGCTGCTGGATCTATTTGTAGACGGAGTCGTTCTGTCACGGAAACACACGGGAAAACAAGAAGATCCAGATGCAGCTAAGGATGGCTGGCGCGAAACAGACGTTCCGAAGCTTTGCGAGATCCCGAAGCAAAGATGATTCGAAACACTGATCCGAAGCGTGATTCAAAACACCCACGTCACGTGACAACGGCTAAATGAAGCATCTAAGTGTTTCATCAGGTGGAGTGCTCCGCCGAATCAGGGTTTCATTGATTGGTCGGTTCGGGGACAAATCACACAATCACACAGTATAAAAGTTTTGTCAACGCATTTTCATATCGTGGGTTTTTGTGAGAGGAGTTTGGTTTTGAGATAGCGGATTTTTGGTGATATAGTGACATTTATAGTGCGATTTGTTTAGTTATATTTAGGATTTAATTTACATTTACACATTGACTTAGAGACACACAGAGTACATATAGTGACACATTAATAGATTCATTGATAGAAATATATATATATTTGTGATCCATGGGAGAAGAAAATTAAGAAAATTAGGGTAAGTTAATAATGACAATTTTCATTTGTGAAATGGATTCCACTAAAGATGCAGAGTGGCGTAATCCTGGCAAAGCTTTTGGATCTGGACCTCCTTGGCCTAATAGATTTAGAGGCTTTTAGTGGTGAATAACTATTTTAGATGAATGTTGATTTATTTTTTTTTTGTGACATTGTGTGTTCAGACTGATTACATATGCTTGACCCTGGTATGGACTATTACCTTAGATTATGATTGTCAAATGTCAATAAACTGCGTTTGGATTCTCACTCTCTCTGTGAATGCTGTCATTCCACCAACACCAAATTATTACAGTAAATTGTATTTTGTAAATATAAACAAGTTTTGATTGTGGCGAGTTCACACTTACAAATCCTCAGATAGAGTAAAGGAGTATGCGTATCTGTCGTGCTGTCTGAGGGGAGGTCTCTGAGCTCTGTATTTTGGCCCGAACCCAGAATATTCCCCCTGTATTCCTGGCTGTTGCAGGAACCAGCCAAAAGTGAAGAGTCGGGGTGGTGGAGGGATGATAAAAACTGTCGAGGAACGTACGTACACTGTAAAAAAAATCTGTAGAAATTACAGTATTACTGGCAGCTGCTTGCCAGTAACTTACTGTAGTTTTAAACTGATGTTATTTACTGGCAACAGTTTGTTCAAAGTTAAATGAACATTAAACATTAACAAGTCTTTATCTTTACAGAATAAAACTAAAATAACAGCCTCATGCAAAGCATTAATGGGAACCAAAATCTGAAGGAAAAAAAACAGAAAAGGTTGATGAAGATTTCTGGTTCCCAGAATGCTTTGCATTAGATTGTTATTTTATAGTTTTATTCTGTAAAAACAAAGACTTGTTAATGTTTAATGTTCATTTAACTTTGAACAAACTGTTGCCAGTAAATATACATCAATTTAAATCTACAGTAAGTTACTGGCAAACAGCTGCATAACTACAGCAATTGTTTAACAGTGTAGATGAGTACAATAATATTGCTGAATATTAAGGGCCTTTCAAAATACACTTGCGGTCTTTGCAATTACTTGTCTACTTGCATGACGTATTTCCTGTATGCGCCCAAGTGTTCTAGTAGGCGTGAAGACTGCCAGTGTGTGTAGAAATTTTGATTACCTGATTGGACACACTTAGTGGGCCCTATCATACACCCGGTGCAATGCAGCGGCAGGCACGATGCAAGTGTTTTTTGCTATTTTTAGCCCAACGCAGTTATCATTTTCACGTCCTGATTCGGACACACACTAAGTGCACTTGCGCCATATGCTTTAGACCAAATGCAAGTGTTTACAGTGCTATATTTGGATTTCAATACTTTGCATTTTAAAATAAACTTCTACATGTCCGTTCAGTAGTACCTATATGTAACAGAAGACACTGTTTTTTGGTGCTTCTGATACAAAGTTGCAAATGTACAAAATACACATAGCCTACTAATCTTTGCACCAATAAAAAGACACTTTAACAATTTGTTTTACTACCAAATTATATGTAATATCTAATTAATTTAACTTGAACAATGTATTCCTCGCTATCTTTAGCTTTTCACTTTGCCATTTTTTAGACATGGGACAGTCTTGCGGACTTACTTCCCGTTGCTTCTTTACTTCCTCAAGTGGCCAAGAACAGAAGTGTGGGTATTTGGAAAGGCCCTAAGTGTCCCCGACTAAGCAAGCCAGACACGACAGTGGTAAGGAACCCAAACTCCATCAGGTGACAGAAATGGAGAAAAAAAAAATAATAATTGGGAGAAAACAGGCTCAGTGGGGGGCCTGGTTCTCAGGAGAACTGGCCAAACGAACCAACATGATGTGTTTAGTTAGTTTGTGGATTTATTTAATTCAAAATATTTAATCCAGCACTTTCTGCTTGAAGATCGACAAAAAGTACCACCGTATTTTATGAGTACCATTTACTGTAAATACCAATGTGGTAATTATTTTCTACCCAGTAGCCTACTGTAGTATATTAAAATTCCATGAAATTACTATCTAGCACCATCATGGTGTCATGGAAACGAGGTGGTAACACTAGCTACTAGTAGATTCATATATAACTTGAAATAGATAAATAAAACTATAAAAGCAAATGTTTTGTTTCAAATTAGTCAATGATCTCTAAGGGGAAAAAAAATGTTTTGGTGCTTTTCCCCAAAAAGTTTTTTAAACCATTATTGTAAATTGTTATATAATTAATTTCATGAGTATGAAATTAATTTACATAAAAAGGTCTAGAGTCTCTAGACCCAAATAAATGAGTGTTATGTCAGTCAGACCCAGCCTATTAAAGGCACAGACATCAATACAAATGCCACACCACGATTTTATAAAGAAAAGTACTCATCCAACATTTTAGCCAAATCAATGGTATAGCTCATTATTATTATTAGCTACATTTGAGTGAAATTCAAATATACCGGTACTAAAAGAAGCATTCAATACTACCGGTATCAAAACAAAGCACCAGAATAATTAAATGTTTTTGTTTTGTTTTTACTAGGAAAATAACTAAACAAAGGTCAACAACATCAAAAGCGGTGTTTGTAGCAGGTTTAAAGTGATAACACTTTGGCAATATGATGTCCAGTCCGGGTTTTCGCAGTCCCAACAGCTACACTGACGCCGAACGAACTCCAGTCCGGGTGTTCCGTTGAGCCGCTGTGGCGCGGTAGTACAACAAAAGACAGTCTGTAGCTAAACCTTTATTGGTGTGGATTGAAATTTATTGTTTTCTCGTTCACGAGTTCTTCATTATTATTTACAGAAGTTTCAGAAGATCGTTCTTTGGACCGAAATGACATGAAAGGAGCCTGATATAGCGGACAGTGAGTATTGTTTATTGAGTTAGCCTCAAAGCTAAGAGCCTACCAGAGCATAATATAACCCCGTAATGACGACACGTAAACCTTTGAGGGTTTTCTACGTTTTGCGTCATTGGTCAAGTAACACCGGGGATATTTCAGGTAGATTATTGCGATTTAAAAGCTCAGCTGTATCAAACTGGCATGACGACGGACTTTGTGGCGCGGGCCCTAAACACGCCCAAGTGGCGTTGCCACTCGTGCTCGCGCGTCAGCCACCAACTGAAACTTGCATTTAATGTCATTTAACTAAACTAAGCCCTGCAACACCGTCCTCCTCCATATGTTGTGTATATTTGCAGCATTTTAGTGGTTGCAACAGCTTATGAGGCTTTCTTGACGTTTAAGAGGCAGGGTTGTACAAATTGTAACCTACAAAATGATGATAGTTTTCTTCATTGTTAATACAGTGTCATTTTATAAAGTTCAGTAAAGTACATGATTACACTAACAACATCACATGAGTCCAAATGAGTCATTACATGTCAAATTAACCAAATTTTGGAAACTTCCCCGTCTCAAATTTTAGATTTTGTTCAGAAAAATCTTTCTTTACGAAGAAAGACAAACATAAATCGTGATGAAAGCCAAAATATTAATGTCACGAATGTATATTGACTGAGTAATTCACTATTTTGTCAAAGGGGTCAAAATGTCAATTTTCACCTGAGATTTGGAGCCAAATTTATTTTTCAGACATTCCCCTTTAAATGCAAAATTATCAGCTGTGTGCAAAGTGTACTACGTTTGTTTTTTGAAATGTGTATTATAATTGTTTTTAATTAACCATAATCTAAGAGGATTTTAATACTTTTTGAGTTAGAGGCATGTGACCTTGGGGCAAAAAACACATGATGTGTCACAAGTCGTGTCCCCCGACCATTTTGACCCCCTCAACAAAATTGTGGATTACTCAGTCAACTACTATTTTGGCTTTCATCTTTATTTATGTATTTCTTTCACTAAGAAAAAAAGCTCAAGATCAACATTTTATCCGGGGGCGTCTGGTTGAGTTGACACTGAATGACTGAATGTTTATCAGCATGCTTGATACTGATAGGTTGTTTAATTCTAGGGTTCATGTTTACGGTGCAAGCGTCCCTTTTTTGCGGGAACCGCTGAGCCTCCGTGTGGGGCTAGAGGACCATGTTCCGCCCTGGAGGAGAGAGAGACTTCCAGACGTCGGCCCGAAGGATGGGAACGTCCCTGCTCTTCCAGCTGTCGGTTCATGAGCGTGAGTTGGACCTCGTGTTCCTCGACCACAGCTATGCCAAGCCCTGGAACGCCCACCCGGATGCCAGCAGTGCCCGGCCCACCCGCATGCTGTTCGTCACGCCTCGACGGCAACCGGACCCTTCTGTGTGAGTATTCTCTTCTAGAAGATTGCCAGAAGTAGGGATGTGCGCATTGACTAACTTGAGAGTTGTTTAAATGTAAGTTATGAAACTGACTAGTCTAAAAGTAAGAAATCCTCTAAAGACTTGTGTGTATGTATGATCCATATTAGCACTTAATCTATGAATCAAACAGTCAAATCCCACAATAAAAATGCAGCACACTTGGTGAATAAAGCTGCTTCTGATGCTCAGTTATTTTTTCCGAGTTTAAAAACGCGATGGGCATTTTCTTGCTTCGGTTACACATACGAGCATGTCCTAAATATATGGTTACGCATGGCTCTAGTGGAATTATGCTAGTTTGAAATGGCACAGCTTACATAAAACGTTTCCGTTTTATTTCTAATTCCAAACACTCCCGCACCTCGTTTGTCTTTTGAGCGGTCATTTCTCAAGTAGGGCATCTTTTACCTTGTTTACACTTGAATTGACATCCGTTTAGTGTTGTCAAAAGTACTTCGGTACCAAGTCGGTACTGACATTTTAAAATGTGACGCTTTAAGTGCTGTTGAGCGTAATCGTTAACACCTCTGACTGGCCATTGTGTTCACGCACTCATCGGATATGTCTGTGAGTGGATACAATGATCAACTCACGGGAGCGTTTGAGAGCACACAGAAGTGTTTGTAATTGTTCTGGTTGTAATCAAATGAAGGCATAAAACAATTTAATTAATATTATAAAAATAAAAATGCAAAAAATTCTAGGGCTGTCACGATTTCTCGATTAAATTCGAGTACTCTATTTTTAAAAGAACCTCAATTTCAATTTACTAGTGTCGATGACCTGGCAAAATACTAGAAGTGGCGCATTCCCGGGACGTGAATCCATGAACTCCATTATTAAGCCGTTTTCTAAGGCTGCTCAATATCTTAAAACCATTTAAAAACGATTCTATAGCACAGTTCTATTGTGATTTTACAAAGACTGCGATTCAGTTACATAATTATATGCCCTGTGGGTTTATGCGCTTCAATTAGTTCCATGCGTGTAGGTTACGTGTGTCTCAGAGCGGCTCCGTTCACAGTAAATGCTGCTCCACATGAACGTTTATCATTTACACAAGTGAAGCGCATCTCAAACTCCATCTCTGCTTATGCTGTGAGTTTTGGTCACTTATAACATTAATCTGGAAACGCAATGTGTGCCATTTCATCAAAGTTTTAATGCAAGAATTTACAAACCTACGCCAACACAGGAGAATGCATCAATTTGTCATATTATATATATATATATTTTATAGTAGTCGTTTTAAAGGCCATTGTTTGCATTTTGACCCAAGTGCCATTTTTTTGTAGTAATAAAAATAGACCTTATTATTTGAGTAATCGTCAAAATAATCGACCGATTACTTGATTGCCAAAATAATCGTTGGTGACTCCTAAAAAATGTCATTTTATTTTCGAGCAAACGAGGTGCTGCACAATAGAGGTTTTACTGAAATCATAAGGCCCTAAACATTTCAAAGCTAGTTACCTATTTATCAGTAAACGTATATCACGTCACAAAATGTATAATTGGTTGTGATGTTGTCCACTACAGTGATTCGGACATTTCCATTGATGTAGAGATGGTCAAACCCACTCCAATGCCTCTCTATGACAATCAGAAAGCTCGTAGTGTGATGAACGAATGTGAACGTCACGTTCTGTTTGCACGGACCGTCGCTGATGGACCACCTCCTCCCGATGATTGGGAAGAACACATCAACAAGTAAGAAAAACTACTCTGTCAATTTACAAGATCACAGAAGTTTGAGAACGAGGATGCTCATATTTTTATAGGGTCTTTCAGCAACACAGATCTCCAATTCTTTCGTTTTTATTCGGTCTGACTGATGCATGAGATTTCCCTTGTTCAAAGAAAACGTTTTCTTTTTGCATGGTCATGTTTGAGAGATTACTGATACGACTGTTTTTGTTGCGTTCTGTTCTGTTTCAGGGCTGGCTGGTCATTGGCTCAGAACAAGCTCTTCAATAAAGTATTAAAAGCCCTACAGGCAGAAAGACTCGGCAGACTGGCCAATGATGGTGTGAGTTTTCAAAACGGATTATAAAACAGAGCTTGCCAGATAAACACAGTCAAATCCATGAGATACTGTTTCTTAAAGATGCTCACAGTAGTATTATCACAGACGGATGATATTAGTCTTGACTTGCATACTGCTTCATCCTACTATATATCTATATATATTTATATATCTCACAAGGCTTAGCACTGAGCAGTAATTTATGCCTTGTTTCTTAAAGTGATACTGTAGTTCACCCAAAAACAGCTTTATGTCATTCCAAACCTGTGTAATTTTCTGTCTTCTGCAGAGTATAAAAGAAGATATTTTTTAAGCATTTTGGAAACCACACTTTGATTGTATGGAAAATAAACAAACAAAAAAAGACACATTTCTCAAAATATCTTCTTTTGTTCTCCATTGTAGAAAAGAAAATCATAAAGGTTTGGAACAACATCAGTTGCACCATAAGGCACCATATTAATCACACAGAGATGCAAACTTGTCACCTTTCGACAAAAATCACCGTTTTGATCCCAAAATTGGTCATTTGTGTGATTTGTGTACATACGATGTGTTTTTGAAATTGTCAGTTCATATTCTGGTGTTTTCAATGACTTTGAGCAGCTCTGCTGCACCACATGAACTTCATCGCTGCATGTGCTGTGAGGTTGGGTCACTTAACATGGATTGCACCAGCCATCTTCCCAAATTTGTAATGAGAATCAGTCTCTGTGAATTTCCACCAAAATAGATGCCCTGGTGTAACATTTGAATGCAAATAAATTAGGATAACCATCAATATTAGTATTATAATTTAGCTGTAAATTGATCATTTAGAGTGACTTTTCCCTCTTTATCTTAATGGGGTGATCGGCTGTAAATCCACGTTTTAAAGCTGATATTCTAAAAGTTTTGGACCCCCCCTGAGGGGTCACGTGTTTGTCACCTTTTATACCGCTGATGAGTTTGCCTTTTAAAGATAAGCCTATCTGTTTTATCATAACTATATTGTTAGATTTTATTATTTGCATGTTAGCAATGTTTTCTCCCTGCTGTCCACTAACCAATCAACACAACCCACCAATTTGACAGTTTACTCTTTTATTGATGCATATCTAGTCTAGTGACAATCTATTAGAAAGAAATAGTTCTGTGACAGTTGTCAGGTCGTGCTCTCTCTCAGTCTCTATGTCTCTGGTCTCCACAGGCCTGTAATGAACCTGTCTTACGCAGGATAGCTGTGGATAAATGTGCTCATAAGGTACGCCACGCTCTGTCCAGTGTCAGCTGGGACATAAAGCTGACACAGTGGCTGCATAGCACACTTGTGGAGTCTTTGAGTCTTGCTATGCTGGCGGCTTACCTTGATGTACTGCAAACACTCAAAAGCAAGGTGGGATATATTATCATACCACTGTGTGTTTAGAGTCCATAGCAGGAGGTTACAGGAGACTGTTTTTATTCTTCTCCACATCTTCCTCTTTTAGGTACCGTCCCTGATCGACCGGATGTTGCTGTCATCCTCTGTAAAAACAGGAGCTGCAGGGGCTGAGGCTCTTTCTCTGCTCCTTAAACGCCCATGGGACCCTGCTGTGGGTGTACTCTCACACAACAAACCGGTATGTACCAGGCTTTATTTTATTGGTTTGTTCATTCCAATTGAGAATGAGAGAGATTTGTTTGTGGTATTATTTCTATAATAAAAAGGTATTTTATAGAGTAAATGTCTGGCGATGGTCTCCTGATGGACATCTTGATTGCTGTCTGAATCAAATCTGAGTGTTCATGTTTTTATTTTCAGAGTAAACTTCCTGGATCTCCACTGATCCTGTTAGCTCCATCAGGGCCAACCAACCCTGCCTTCTCTACCTCTCGGCGAATGAGGTTCTGGCAATCTCAGCTCTCCTGTCTAGGGAAGGTATGCAAAATCATAAGCGACACACTTTGATTTAGTGTTCTCCACAATAATTTTTGATGTTGGCTTGGTTACATTGAGAGCAACGGCATTTTGTGAATAAACTATTGCATTAAATGTATCATTCTTGCGTTTATAGAGTCCCTTCACTTTTTAAAGTCTGTATTTTGTGTCTGTCTGTTTTGTTATTTAGGTCATTCCCATAAACGTTCATGTGGGCAGTGCAGCCAACATCGGAATCACGCAGTGTTTAGAGCACATGATCGGCACAGTCAGAGGAAAGGTCATTGAGGTGCGAAACGACACACAGCACTAGCTAGACAATCCCTCTTTCGCTTTACAGAAAAAGATAAATCAGGGATGCGATTTTTCTGTATCGGACAGCCGTAAATATTAGTATTGTAATTTTACAGTTATGTAAAATAAATTATTATTGTATTGTTAAATTGAATGTCCATTTACATGTCCCAAATCCACATTATGTTAGCAATTTGATTATCTTGTACTTATAAGGAATTAAATGTGTATTCTTATATTACTTGATTGTTACTTGATAGTACTACAGAAAATAATTTGAACACATACCACAGTTTGTGAAGTGTGAAAAATATGTTTACATATTATTATATGAAATATGTCGCGTGTTCTGCTGTTTAATATGTATTTATTATCACTTGGGAAAATATTTGATTTTAGAAAGTTTTTTTTAAATGTTTTTAAGAAGGACTCAACAGGATTTTCTTTTTATCATTTCAAATGAAAAAATTAAGAAGTATTGAATTAAAATATTGTGTGTAGTTTCTAAAGTGCATTGTATTTTAAATGATCACGTTCTTGCCATGGAAATACATCTTTGGTTATGACAGGGCAAAAAATATTTAATAATTAATTTTGTTTGATAATAAAGTATATTTGTATATTTTGCTCCCTAGGTTCATAGTCACTTTCCCCATAAACCCATCATCTTGGTGGGCTGGAATTTGGGGTCATTGATCTCTTGTCATGTAAGTCTCTCTCAACAACAGTTCTAATTTCTTGTCTATGGTCGGCTGTAAACTGATGATAATGTCTATTTTTGCGTTCAGGTTTCTCTTATGGAGTACATGACTGCTGTTGTGTGTTTGGGTTTCCCTCTGCAAACAGTCAGCGGGCCACGAGGGGTAAGAGGAAACAGTCCATAGTTTCTCATTCAGTGTAAAGCGCTCTTTGTTATGACGAGCTTCATGAAATCATTTAGCAGATACTTTTAAAATGGCTGGCTGAGATGTAATGTTCGTATTGTGTTCGTCAGGATGTTGATGATCCGCTGTTGGACATGAAGACTCCTGTGCTGTTTGTGGTTGGTCAGAACGCACTACAGTGCAGTCCTGAGAACATGGAGGAGTTCAGGGAAAAGATTCGAGCTGATAACAGCATGGTAGTTGTCGGAGGGGCAGATGACAACTTGAGGTTTGTGTCTTCAGACATTCACGTGTGTTTCTGGGGAATCCCTCTGTATAGACTAGTTGAAAACACTCGGCTTTGTTTACAGGATCAACTCCACTAAGATGAAGACAGAAGGCCTGACCCAGACCATGGTGGATCGCTGCATTCAAGTCAGTACTTTTCACTTGTGTTCCCCACATCGTAATCATTTAAAGTCAATGAAGCATGATTTAAAATCACTTGCTTGGGAGGGATTTCTTAAGACATTCAGGGAGAGACTAAAGTTCAGCACAAGACAAAGTCTATTTTTTGGGAAAGCTGACCTTAAAGATGAACTGAACTGAAAAAAATCAACGTTGATAACGTGTTGTTTATGACAATTAAAAGTAAATAACAAATTTTATTTAAAAATATCAATATAGCTTTTTTTGAGCAATACAAAAATTGCGCTTGTTAGTATAAGAACGCTGGCAGTTTCGATGACGTCACTGGCATGGTAGGACACGCAAAGGTGCATAGGCAACAGCTGCAGGTCCTATAAACACACTTTTAACGGCATGGGTTACGCATTTGAACCTGTGAGGGACAGTCTAGTAGTTTCTGACAACCACCACCACCACATGGAGGATCAGTTTCAGGCTCCACATACAGCACGGGATCGTTTGGGGCGAAGTGACTGGTGTGGGTGTGTGAGCTGACGGAGCATGGACATCTTTGGGCGAGGGGGCATTTGGGAAGGAGGAATAGGATTCCGATCCCATCCTGTGCTGTGAACTACATTAGGGATCTTTTCCCCTCAGCCGAGTACCAAGGATTCGAGTATGCGTTGGACTTGTAACTTGGCTAAATAAAACATTTGATGCAGATATTGTCAGACGCTTCGTGTACGCATTGACGTTTTCATCACATCTGTCTCTCGTACCTAGGATTAAACACTAGAAATCACGACTAGAATAATTTAGTTGACAAGGCAGAGGGTAGAGAGAAAGAAATACAGATGATCAATTTGGTCTTCATTTGATACGTTTGATAAAGGAGTAGCCTAGCTACATTCTTGAAGCTATAGTCAGCTAGCAAGCTAGCTTTATACAGATGTAATTGACAAAGCACACCATGGCAACACTTTTTTTTGTCATTTGTTTAATATTTACTGTAAGACATAGCAACCATTTTATTTGATGATCAGCAATGACACTGCAAGGGGTTTTTGGTGTTAAAAAAAGTGGCCATTTAGTCATCATTTTATTGGATAATATCAAATAATTGAACCCGCCCCCCCCCCAGACCTGTTGGTTTCTGTTTCCTCAGCCATGTCAGCTAGCCTCAGACTATTTACATGCTATGGCTGCTCTGCTGGTGTTGGTTGGACGGAGTAGCCTACCATGCCAGTGACGTAGCCGAATGTTGAAATCCAACATGGCGGCGCCCGTGTAACAAAAACAACATTTTCAACGTACAGTTTTATCCTTTTGAACAAATTCTGCCATTTTAATAATTGTACCAATGATTATAAATAAAATACATATGTTATATCACCTTTT
The DNA here is from genome assembly GCA_030578275.1 of Meda fulgida. NCBI lineage: Eukaryota > Metazoa > Chordata > Actinopteri > Cypriniformes > Leuciscidae > Meda > Meda fulgida. The sequence goes on from CM060623.1 coordinate 4,397,736, forward strand.
TTCAAATTTCAGTTCATCTTTAAACATTAGCTCTGATAAATGCATAAACTCTGTTTTGTGTGACCTCTTTAGTGTTTAGCCTTAATCTTCTTTCCCTCTTTTTTTAGGACGAGATAGTTGATTTTCTGACAGGAGTTTTGACCCGTGCTGAGAGTCATGGTCATGGCTCTGGTGAAACACGAGATTTGGATGCCGAGAAGAAGAAAAAACCACGCCGTGAGCTGCCCTTTGACCTTGAGAGGTCACGACCCTCTTCACCTGCTGTGAGGGTACCCATCTCCCCATCTGGTTCAGAGGTAAGACAAAAAAATGAACATGTAGGATATAGAGTGCTGAAATATGAATGCCTGAAATAATGTCTGTGGTCAAAACAAGCTTAAGGTATTTTCACATTTTATTGACGTCACGTGACCGTAGTGTGGTTCATTTATAACTTATCTTTAGCTTTTTGCTTCTGCCGATTGGCTTCAAAATACATAAACGTTCATTTGTGAAGATTATCTTGTTAGTCGCAGAATTTTTGTCACAGAACTTATTTTCTTCAGTAATCCAATATCCAAAGCCAATGGAGAAAAAATGATTGGCTTTGTCTCATGGGAACCAGGGTGATAGTAACTTCCAGGTATTCTTCAAAAAATACACTGTCAGTGCAGCACTCTATAGCAGCAGATATAAAAGGTTTATCTGTACCGACATAGAAAAATGAAATGCATAATAATATGGCTAAAACCAATCAGAACATGTAGATAATCAAGTTAATCGAAAATCAATATTGTTTCCCCTCCAGGATATGTCCAGTGTCTGCAGTAGTCCTACAGCCAGTCCCAAACCCAAGACCGTCGGGCTTTCACCAGCTCAGAAATCCAGTCTCATTACTGCCACACAGCTACTGAAGACCCACATGCAGCGCTCAGGAACTGTGCTCACACACAAGCAAGCGCAAGGTGTGTATCTTTCCAGGTGCAAGTTCCCAGATTCGGCCCCAGAACCCTAAGAGAGTTTACATGCAGGATGCTTTTTCACATATTTTTTTGTGTTGTTATTAATAGTGCTAAGATTATTAATGCCTTGTGGGAGACAACTGCACGTAACAAAACCAGTAGGGTAATTCCGTGTCAAATCAACAATTTCGGAAACTTTCCTGGCTCAAATTTTTATATGGTTAGTTTTTTTTCTGTAGAAAGACAAACATAAATGGTGATGAAAGCCAAAATATTAAATGTCATGGATGTATTTTAAGTATAATCCGCTGTTTTTTACAGGGTCAAAATGACAATTTTCACTTGAGATTTGGAGCCAACTTACAGGGGTGTAAAAATGACTTTAGAAAGATGGCAGCATCATAATTTTATTTTTAAAGCACTTGTTGCCTCAAGTTTGCATGCCTGTAACTAAAGAAGTATTCCCAAAAAGTTTATTAAGAATGAGAATCTTGCAAGATATAAAGACAGTTAGTTAGTTAAAGGCATGATAACTTTAGAAAAATAATATTTATGGCACTCATACAGGTTTGTTCTATGCAATTGAGCTGATCGAAAAAAAAATTAGATACATTTCTAGTTTTAACATTGTTCATTCTTTAGATATTCCTAGAAAAAAAAGTATCTGCTTTGTGTTAAGTGACCCACATTTGGTTTTTGGCCACTGACAATGTGTTCAATTGACCAATTTACTCATTGAGCCACATTAAGATCTCCATATCTCTTTGATTGAACCATCGAGGGCCTTTAAAATGAAGATACCAACAGGAGTTTATGAACCAGAATCTAAAACGATATTAAGATATATTTAATACTTCTTGATTTACAGGCATCCAAACTTGAGGCAAAAAACCCAAGTGCTTTTTTCCATTTTTGAACGGTCACCGTTAGCATTTAATGAAACAAAGATTGCTAAAATAAACAGATTTTACTAATAGACTTACCAATCTCTGTGTAAAAATAAAATAATTATGCTTTATAAAGTCATTTTTACAACCCTCTACTTTAGCTCCAAATTTTGACCCTCTACAAAACAGTGGATTACTCAATATTATACATCCATGACATTTACTATTTTGGCTTTCAATCACTATGTATGTCTTTCTACAGGAAGAAAAAGATCATAAACAAACATTTGAGCCGGGGATCTCTGGTTGAGTTGACACGGAACGACCCAGTAGTTAAAGATTAGCCTCATGACCTGACCCCTGTGTTCTGTGTCATTCTGTTTTTGATGAGTGTGTCTTATGTGTATCTGCATAACTTGAACACTAAATCATGTTTAAGCCTGATGGGCCTCTTTTAACCCTGAGCTGATGCCTGTGCATGTTAAATGACAAGCTCTACACAGTTAACTGTCTGGGATGTAGACATCCAGATCCCATCAAGCAGTAATGTTGTGTGTGATTCCTGTCTTTTCTATCCCCTGTGCTTTCCTTCTTCACTCTCTTCATCTTTGTCTTCTGTTCGCTACAGCTCAGTTTGCTGCTTTTATGAAACATAATATGCTGGTGAGGAAAAGCATTCCTCCTGGCAGCCCTTCATGTCTCTTTGGTGAGTATCTCTCCCTCTCTTTTTCCTTCATTCTTTTGTCTGTCTGCCCCTTTCATGTCTTTCTTTAAAGTTGTCTGTCATGTCTTTATCACATACGTCCTTTTTAATGTTTCACCTGCTTGTGTTTGCAAAAGGCAATAACAATAGTTAATGCTTCAAATAATGACTGCTTACAAATGTATGTTCTTCCTGACAGAATCTTAAATCGGTAGGAGTGTGTAAAAATTGACATTTTCCTGCATAATAGTTTTAATAATAGTTTTCCCTAACAGAGTAGGCGCATTCATTGTTTACCTTTTCACACGTCAACACATTTAAGGTATTATTTGATCAATGCATTGCCTAGGCCTATATTTCTTTTATTTTTTAATTCTTGGCATCGGTCAAGTTTTTCTGTGCTGAGTAAAGTTGGAAGTGGAACCTTTCAGATTCCAGATTGCCTTGGTTATATTATTTACAGTAATGTTGCAATTGTTGTTTTAATTGAGAATCAAATAAATTAATTGAAGCATAACAAATATTCATTTTAATGTTAATACATCATTTTAATAGGCCTTTAAAATCCGAGCTTGCACAAAACCTTATCAATATTAGGATGCTTTGACTTATTAAAGAGCCTACGAGGCTTTAAAACTGAACATAATTGCAGGCTGTCAGTCAGTGCAGTTACATTGTGACTTCAGCAGGCGGCGGCAAGAGACCGTCGTTATGAGTGTGTCCTTCATTATTAAACCAATAATCTAACTAATATGCTTAAATGCTGATTCATTCATTCATGAAACAAACAAGATGTTGAATTTAACTTTGAGCACCACTTTACAAGGCTCAGTCGATGAGCGACGCACCACCTGGGCAACGCTGAAGCTGATGTTTCACGTCAATAGCATTGATTCCATGCACTGAGCTGAAATTAGATTTAGTTAGATTGAATTTATTGGCTTTTTAATAATAGACTAATAAGCAAGAGAGTTTGCCTCACTACTGAGGATGATGCAGAATTACATGATTACATACTAAATCAATTTGCTATCACTTTACTACGCTATTCTTCCAAACTTTTTTTTGTGTGTGTGTGTGTGTGTGTGTTCAGTTGCACTTGCTTGTATGGATTTCTCACCACAAGCTTCAAAATATCACTGTTTTTATTTGTCTGCAAACATCTTCTGAATGATCATTTTGCATTATCTGGCAGAGTTTTGTTCAGCTCCAGGTCTGTTTTTATAACTACAGATTAGGCTTGCTACGATAGTTGGTGTTGCCGGTGTTACACGGTGTTTATTCGCAACTCTGGTTTCATCACTTGCCCACCGCGACACCGCAAAAAAAAGCATCAGTTTAAAGCGTTATAAATATTTAACGCAATTAAGGCAGTATCCGTTTTTTTTCTGTCACCCGTTGACTAGCGTTGTATGAACATGCTCTTATGAATGCAAATGCTTTTAAATCATTCAAGCGCGACAAGACAAAAGAGGCCGCGCTGTCTGTACCTATTTGACACACACACACACACACACAACCCACAGAAAAATCCGCCTCAGTATCGAGTTCTCTTTCAGGCTTGAACGAACCATAACACACAAATTATGTCAAACTGTCCGTTTTGTCAAGTGTCCTCATAAGAGCAGTCTTAAATGAGTAAAATAAAGTTAGAGCGTAAATTACTCACTCAGACCCGGCGCCAGGATGATTATTATACCGGCAGCCGAGTAATCATGAATGCACTCCGCTATCTTTTAACACATCTCCGGCGAACGGCTTCTTCACGCAAAAGAAAAAAATGTCATGAAGCGCAGTGAAATGCAGCGACTATGTGGCGTTTCCTGATGGATCGAGGTTGTTCCTTAATTTAATTTTATACGTGGAATTCACACGAACTCTAAGCGCGTGCAAGACTGCTGCAAGTATGCGCTTATAGCTATTAATGTGGTGAAACGCCAAGGACAGACAGGACCAAGCAGGTAACATTTAATCAAATCTCAACTTTTAAATTTGGTCAGTCAAAGAAAATTAAACCATAAATAGGCCTACTATTTTGTGTCTCTTTAATGTGTCATGACAGATTGCCTCAGTTAAAGCTGCTCGTGAACCGATCATCTTTTCCTTGGTTGATTTATAGCATCAAGTATACATCAGAAGGACTGTTGTTTTAACGTGAAAGACGTCAGTAGCCTACAATCCATTATTCAAATTCAAATCCACGACGTTAATCTTCTCTCTCCAGTCTACTTTGTCGGACAAAAATGCCGTATTATGATTGATCAGATCGCCTGTCAAATAAACTCCCGGTGAAATGTATTTTTTTAAACATTGTATTCACCCCCACCCCCGATGAAACCGATGTTACCGGTGTTGTCACAAGTCGATTAACCGGTGAGAGAATTTCATCACCGTCACATCTCTACTACAGATTGAACTTTCACTTCTTGAATCCCTGCCAGCGGACAGTTGGATTGACAGAGGGGTGGTGGCACAAATAAAAGTGCATTATGGGTTTTTGTTTTGAGTTTCTACTGCATAGACAGACCAGATCATCATCAAAGGCAGTTTCTGTCAAGACAAGCAGCAATGATAAATAAATTATACTGTAATGGCTAAATTGTACATCATCAATTCCAGTTCACTTTTGCAAATAAGGACAGATTATCTTCATACTATAATTACATATTTATTAATACTTATCCCTAACCCTACCCCTGTTGTCAAGCAGAGTTCAAAAAGCATCTTTAACAGAAACCCAAACACTTTTGCAAGCGTCGTAATCTGTACCCATAGACCTCTGCAGCATTTCATATTAACTGTACTGGCACCTATCGCCAATCCCTGAGTGACCTTGTGACTATAGGAGAGTGTTGGAGCTTAACCCTTCAGCATCATGTGTTTCAGTGCCGGTGCCCAGTGAGCAGGTGGAGGGTTTGGACCGAGACGACATGAGGCTCCACCTCAAGAGAAGACAAACTCCCAGTCCCACTCCCAACAAAGCCTCCAAAAGAGCCAAGATCAAAGTGACCATCGTGTCGCATGGAGACGCGTCAGGAAGCACTGGCTCCACTGCTCAGGAAGGTACTGAAAACACAGCCCACATTCAGCCCACTGAGCCGCTCATTAAACAATCTGTGCCACATATTGATGCGTTTAGGCAGGAGGAGGGACGTTTTGGTTTAAGCAATTTTCAGCCAGATTGATTACTTTAATTTGCTTTGTGAGTGAGCCTGTCGTTAAGCCATTTCTTTTAACTCTTTCCCTGCCAGCATTTAAAAAAAAAATAAAAAAAAATTACCAGCCACCGCCAGTATTTTTTTTAATCATTTTCACAAAAGTTTCATGGGCCTCAGAATATTTTTTTGTATGAATGAATATCTGAACATACCTTGTAGGAAGAAGGCATTCTGCAAAAAAAACATGTTTTCTTCTAGCTTCATGCATTCTTTTTTTTTTTATAAACATTTAAATGTTGGTAAGCAACACTTTGAGCAAAAAGCTGTTGCATTAATGGCATGTGAATGTTCATGTCATTCTGAACAAATGCATTAATAGTCATTCAAACTTTGCATTTTTTTCTTTTTTTGTTGCATTTTTTTTTTCAACTTTATATGCACAGGCTTTTAATCTTGAAGAAACATGTTCTACTTCTATTCTTGTGTGATGAGATGCCCAATGGTTAGCTTTAGATCTGCGTTTTTGTGACATTTGCATGATTTATGCAATATCATGTTGTATCAGATCAGATAATGTCCCCACACGTGCATAACTTCATTACACTGCATTTGGACTATATTTTGTAATTTTCAACTTATACATAGAACCTTGTTTTTGTCAAAGACTACGTCAGATCAAAACACAGATGGAGTAGATTGAGTCCATCAACACCCCCAAAGCTTCACAGTCCTATAGCTCCTCCTGGGTCGACATTTCATCCAGTAACATTAGGAAGTTTTGATTTATATGCTGTTTAAGTTTAATGATTGTTATTTTTTACATGCATCTGCATGCATTTGATATCTCTTGTTTCTGCTTCTTCTTCACCTGTGTTTAGAGCTGTCACTTTTGTGAAAAAATCCTGTTCGATTTTTGAGACATAAGTGTTCATTCACCCGTCAATCCGCCAAACGCGGGTAAAAAATATCTTTGGCGGGAAACACTTTCAAATCACGAGCCAATTTGGCGTGTTTCTGTTTACTAATTTTTCTGGGGAAGTTTGTGTAGCCAAATCTTCGCGAATTTAGCGCAAATATGCAACTCGTGAGTCATCGTGATATTTTAAATACAGCGTATTGCGCAGAATCCGTGCATTTCTGGCTTACTTGAACACACACGTCACTATGCAACAAATAACGGCGCGCTTGTTCACTTGCATTGAAGTAATAGAGAATATTAAAAAGCATTTGGTTAACAGAAAAGACATTATTTTCCAACATCCTACATGTTCTGTGTACTGTATTGATCTGTCCACCTAAAACACATTTTTGGTAAAAAAAAAAAAAAAAAAAAGTTTAAATCGATTCCCTGTTTTCGTTTTCGAAACGTGTGTTGGTTGGTCCAATCGATTGTGCAATCGATTTTCGAACGTAAAGTGACAGCCCTACCTGTGTTTTGATCCAGAGATTCAGTTCGCTTTCAGAAGATGCCTAATAGCGCCCCCTACCGTATAACAGTGAAAACACGGAAAGCTGGAAATTTCCGTCAATGGCGGGCAAAGAGTTAATCATTGATGCTTGTATGAGCTAGATCCACACAACAGTAACTTGTCTTAAGTCTTTCACACAGAGATTCCGGAAAATACACGAATAAAGTGATCCGGGATTTGACCCGGGTTCGTTTGATTTTGGTTCATTCACACTGCCAGGCATTTTCCAGAATCAGAGTTCACACACAACAAGTAAAAATCCCGTAAAGACACGTGACATCGATGTGACATGTAATGTCTCAGCAACGTCTTAAGTTTGCTTAACCGCAATTTCTTTTCTCTGATTCGATCATAAACTAGCGTAACTAAACTAGCGAACGATCCTGGCTGCAGCGTCATCATTACTACACGGCATTGATTACGGCTTTTGTTCAATGCGCTGTGGGTAAGGGGCTGACGTGTGTCATGTTAAATGAAGCACCTGACTATCATTACCCTATTAGTTGGGCTGGTTGATGCAGTGACACTACCGTTCTAAAGTTTGGGGTTGGGCAGATTTTTTTTTTTTAAATAAAGTATTTTATGGTCACTAAGGCTGCATTAATTTGATAAATTCAATGAAAACAGTAATATTTCAAAATATTACATTTTAAAATAACTTTTTTTTTTTTATTTAATTTGCTCCTGTGATCAAAGCTTTTTTCCCAAGGATTCTGGAAAGGAATAGAAAGTTCAAAAGAACAACATTTATATGAAATACAAGTATTTTGCAACATATGTCTTTACTGTCACTTTTGATCAATTGAATGCATCCTTGCTGAATAGTTATTCATTTTTCAAAAACAACGTACTGACCTGTATGTAGTGTACTTCTCCAGTAAAGCCATTATATAATTCAGTTGTATTCCTGTTTTTCTGTGCAGTGGGTTTGTCAGGAAAGCCCCTCGGACTCACAGTGGGCCAGACGGTATCGGGGGCCAAAGAGCTGTCTGAGCTTCTCAGTGCACAAAGGTACCTTTATCTAACACACCAGATCAATTGAACAGAAGAGAAAAAAAGCCTCTTAAGACCTGTTCATACAAACACGACTGTTCAAAGTGGACATTCTGCAAATGTTTCACACCAAATACATGTGTACAGCGAAGAGCCCCGCTTCCAGATTCTTCCTCTGCTGTTCAGTGTCGCTTAGCAAGACAGTGTTGTTCATGAGCACCACCAAGTCATCATTTTATGTTGAAGCAGTGGCTTTGGGCATGTGACCAAAAGCATGAATCTTTCTGGATAGTCAGCTTTATTCGTAGTGTACTTAAAAAAAGAGACTATAAACTTTTTTTTTTTTTTTTTGCATTAATGGCATAGGAATGTTCATGTCATTCTGAACAAATGAATTAATAGGCATTCATTCAAATGAACCAAAAATTTTTTTTTTTGGTGTGCATTTTATTTTTTTTAGTTTGTATGGACAGGCCTTTAATCTTTAAGAAATAAGTTCTACTTCTATGCTTGTGTGATGAGATTGCAACCGTGCCCAATGGTTAGCTTTTAATCTGTTTTTGTGACATTTGCATGATTTATGCGATATCATGCTGTATCAGATCAGATAATGGCCCCCCACTTGCATAACTTCATTACTCTGCATTTGACCTATATTTTGTTCATTTCCACTTTCCAACCTTGTAAACTTGTGGGAAATAAAATAAAAAAAATGCTACAAAAGTGTAGAATATGGTTTGTTTAATATATATATATATTTCTTGTCAGGTCATGTCAGCATCTGTGTTGCTGTGGCTTGACTCTGATCTGGTATCCTCTGCTCTTTTAGGTCAGGAGGTTTGGCAGATGTGTCTGGAGTTTTGGGTTCCAGTGAGGGCTCATTTCACAGCCTTCAGGGGAGCGTGATGTCGGGTTCTTCCTCTCCTGTCCAGGCTCAGGCCCCCGCCACTGCTCAAGGTACCACGACCTTCGAATTCACACTTGGCATTAACATGCGATCACCGTGACCCGATGAAGCACATTGGATCATCAGGCAATCAGGGCACTGTGTGTTTACATTTGGCAACATCAAGTGGCTTGTCTACCTGGATAACTTATGTGTGCTGCGTTTCCAAAAGCATCGTAAGGCTTTTGGAAACACAGCCCAGATCTGTAATGGAAAAATGACCCCTGTGCAAAGTTCAGTGTGTATGTGGACAACATCCGGATGCAGGTCCCGTGTGAATGCTAAGTGTAAATGATCCCACAATCATCTGCAAGCTCTTTGTTTAACCCTTTAGGCGCCAGAGGTTTTTTCCTAAAACGTTCGATTTTGACATCTTAATTTCAAAAGGCTATATCATAAAGCAAAAATACACCGATCTTTTGCTATGTTATAAAGGAATAGGCTCTATTGTTTGAAAGTTATGAAACAACATCGCATGCTGCATTTCAAATAAAGCGCACGCCTAAAATGGCTGCAATATAGACCTAAACAACGAACGATTGAGTGAGACGTTTCAAATATGGACAGGCCCAGGCAGACTAGCTTTAAAAGCTTTTTTCAGAGGCCAGACGATAGTGAATCAGGAATTTTATTTTGTGATTTCACCGGAATTAATAGAGTCTCCACAACGGCGATAGATTGAAACGTGTGTCCTAGTGAAGATTGCGCAACTCGCGCAGCGCGTCGTCCATGAAACTGATAGCAGCGGACACGAGCGCTCAGCTTGATTTCAAAAACAAAAGATTTTAGCGCTAGATCTCTTATTTAATAACAGGCTAAAATAATGATCTGCTAGTTAACTGGAGATGTTTTATTTATATGTATTAGGTAAATCCGTGCCTCAATGTTTCAAAAAGTGAATGTGTGTGAAACCACAGTAAAAAACAATTGGCGTTGATTGACGCCAATCGGACGTTCATGGGTTTTTTTCCGTCTATTTGAAAGTTAAGCTAATAATAACCTGTTGCATTCTATACGGCCTGATTATGTCATTTTTTAAGTTACATAGACTGCCTCCAGTTTTCCTCAACTTGACTAATTAAGATGCGATATATTTGACCGGCATATCATCAAAATGTCCGTAAAACGAAACCTCTGCCGGTCACTCTGACCGGCACCATTTTTCTCTAGCGGAAACTCTGGGCTATATCTTAAAAGTGAAAAAAGATAGATACTTTCTGTAAATTAGATAAACATTAAGGATGACCCAAACTTTATGTAGGGATTACATTTTCCATCTAATTAGCATATTATGATGTGATTTGGTGGCAGAAATCTTGGATTATAGAATTTTCATGAAAAGTCACGTTTAAATGATAAAATACAGCACTTATTTCCCCCCAAAATGTCCCTCACCTTCTGTATGCTATATTGCACAATACTGAATGCTCAGGTTTATAGTAAGTGGTAAACAAACTGTGTAAATCATTACTAATAAATGGTAGAGCAAACCATATGCATGTAGTGGTTGGCCTTTTGCTGTATAGATTTTCCATTTACTACATACAGTAGGCACTCTGATTCCATGTTTGGGGCATATATTATTCATATGACACACAAACACAACTAGACAAGACCTGTTTAGTTCAAAGATCACTCGCGACGGCAAGGCACAGCAGCAGCGCGACTTGCGCGCGCGCCGAGTATGCACACTATTGCGACTCCCCACCCTGCCTTCACGGTGCCCCCTAACTGTACTATGAATACTTCGACCTCGTCTAACATACCCAGTGATAATAGACAAAGTCTCCACCACAATACTGTCGCCGAGATCGCGGAGAGACTCTGATAAAATAACTCACTCTCACACTAGCTCCGCTTTTGATCGCACTGATTCAATGCGCTCTAACTCAAACATTTTGTATAGAAACATGATGGTTTTTTTGATTAGGGGATGAAGTATGACATGTCTGCCATCCAGTGGAGGGGAGGTCGAACGAAATTTGACTCCCAATTTGACAAAATCGGCCATGTTATTCAGTGCCGCATCTTGTCGAGTAAACTCGACCGTGGCGCCTAGAGGGTTAATGCAAATGAGTGTTCATCTTGTTAATGAAAACTGATTACCTGTTTTTCCAAGATTAAGACGAGACAACGTCAACATTATTGAACACTGACTGTGATTATATCAACATGCAATATTGTTGACCAAAAAGGTGACACTAAAATGCAGTTTAAAAAAAACGTCCAAAATCTCTATATATTCATCGAAACAGGGGAGAAGAAATATTATAGACTTTTTTCTTAACAATTCTCCACTACCGTTCATACGTGGGGTTTTCAGATGTCTAGAGTTTAAATCCCCCAATCAGAGTGTTTCTCTTAAAAGGGTACATTTTCTCCCGTCTTTTTACTTGATGTTCACAACCTGGCCACAATGTGCAGAATGTGCGTCGGATGAAAAATCGAATTATTTTGTATTAAAAAATGAACAAATATAGTGAATGTATCTATGTAGGCTATGCTGTATATTATGTGCAAAAAAGGGTTAAAATATAAACATTCCATTCTAAACCGAAAAAGCGAAGAATTTTGAATCGTCACCGCAGTGTTAACTTGAGTGTGTGTGTGTGTGTGTGTGTGTGTGTGTGTGTGTGCTGTGTCAGTGATTACATTATATATTATTATCCATTATCGATTGCCACTAACACTAAATGTAATAAAATCAGAGTCAGTAATGTGTTTTGAGGATTTCCTAGTTCATTTTGTAATTAATTTTGTTCTGCAGATGAAAAAAGTGAATCTGCATTCAGTTTAAAAGTAATAGTAGTCTTTTATTTTGATCTGCTGTCTAAAAGTTAAACAAAGAATAATGGTAGCTTATACAACTCATTTTTGGATATTTAATCGTTTAAATTGTCTAACGAGTAAAAAAAAATTACAAACATAACATTTGTTAATAAAATAATTTTATATAATTGTATTAAATTCAGTGAATTTGGCATTCAGTGCCACTTTATAAAAGCAGAGCACCACCGCTATTGATGTGTTTGAAGGCCATTGCAGCGCTTTCTGTATTATTTCTTTCAACTGATCTCCCACGCAAGTTAAGAAAGCACTGCTTTAAAGCGTGATGGATTCTGATTGGCTGTTCATGTCTGATTCCAACAACCGTTTCTCTGTGCCGTTACAGTTGTGGTGTGGATTCAGGTTTATCATTCTTGTTATAGTTATCATCCTTTGTGTGAGCGGGCCTTTAGACTACATGGAAAAAATAGCTGAGAAAAGTGACTCTAGTTTGAATCCTTTTTGACTGTGTGTGTGTGTGTGTCTTAGGTCCCTCTGCCAGTAGTCTGCTGCAGGGCCTCAGCCTCAGTCTGCAGGAGATCAACACCAAATCCCCAGGCGTTCCCTCCACCACACAGGTGCCGGCCCAGTCACACTCCACATGCTTCTTAAACGCACGTCTTTGTCTAAAAGCACCATGTTTTTGCATCCTTTATAATAAACATGCTTGTATGATTCCCTCTTGTGGTGTTGTTCAGGGGCAGGTGTTGAGCTCTCTCAGCTCGGGAAGCGGGACGCTAGTGCGCGCCGTGCCGGTCGTGTCTACCAAAACCACAGCGATACACCAGCTCCTCACCAACGGCAGCCTGGCCAAACTAGCCAATAGCCTGCCGGGACTGGCCCACGTCTCCAGTCAGAGCACGGGTACGTCCTCGTCGCCACTGATGATGACACAGCGCTCCAAACAGAGGCGTCCGCGATGAGTAGCTGACTAGAGTAGCAGTAAGGTCATAGGTCAAATCCATGAAAAGGATTAGCAGAAAAAAAGGTGTCGGAGAGGTAAATGTTCTGAAAGAGCAATAAACATCAGGCTGAGCATGTAAATATGTATCATAAGCAAACATTTGTGTAGATTTGCAAAAAAAATGTATGCATGTAAAAAGATTTATTTTGGGTGATCTTCTACAATTTCTGGGCTGATTGAGTTCCTCTTGGCAAACTAATGTACTTTTACACAAGTTATTCATTTGAGTGCATTCCAGGGGTGTACCTTTAACTCCACACTGCTGTTATGCACAAAGGACCAAAATATTTATATGGCAGTGCTATAAAATGACAGCTGTGATAAATTCCCTCATCACCAGCTTCATTCAGTGTGCTTAATGTGACCGCCTCACTGTTGTTTTGTTTCAGTTTTCTGTTTGTTTTTCTCATTTCTGTTATTTGTTCTGTTGGATGAGGTTTATGTAAATCATAATGCTTGCTCTACTCACAAAGACATTCATTAAATCCCCAACAGCAAGTATTTCCTACCTCTTCCTTGCGTCATTATTATTGTTTTCTGTTTTCATCTTCTCCCAAATTGCATGCATGAATGTTCTCTATTGTTTGCTGAAGTTATTTAATAAAAAACAAAACCGAAGAGCAAATTATAGATTATTAGTCCATAATTGTAATTTATAATTGTAATTTACATAATTGTTAAATGCAATACTGAGAGTATTTCTGTAGCGTGTAGACAATGCAATTTACAGTACATTCGCATACTGTATAATTTTTTTTAAATACAGTGTGTACTGAGCATTAAGCAGAATTCTGATTTCGAGAGCTACTGATTTATCTGATGATTTAACAGTCGGGTATTTAATCAGTATTTAAAGGACGGCACTCGCTAAATTAAATATGCACACTAAGTTTGTGGATACTTAATCACTATTTTAGTAGTATCCAGTATGTTGTCAGGGTTTCTGTGGGGCTTAAAGTCTTATTTTGCATGGATTGCAAAAAATGAATATGTTCCTCAATATGTTTGTGCTGTTTTCCAATACTAAAGTCTTCAAAAATTTAAATAGTCAATTTGTTCTAAAAACTTCCCTTTGAATTAAGTTGATTTTGAGCCCATTGTGAGGTATGTTTTAGTTAGTTTTAATCATAAACTCACTTCATTTTGACGGACTTTTTGTCATTTTGCATTTCAAATAAAAGTCTCTTGATTTAAAGGGATGGTTCACCCCAAAATGAAAATTCTGTCATTAATTCATCACCCTCATTTCTAAACACGTAAGACTTTCGTTCATCTTCAGAACACAAATGAAGATCTTTATAATTAAATCTGAGAGGTTTCTGTCCTTCCATTGATGCTTTGTACTGGAAAACAGGAAAAAAATAGTGAGGAAGAACATCACGATTTGCACTGCAGAAGATAGAGTAGAAGTTATTTCCAAGTTTGGTAGCAGGGTGGTTCAAGCTGTGTGTGTGTGTGTGTGTGTGTGTGTGTGTGTGTGTGTGTGTGTGTGTGTGTGTGTGTGTGTGTGGAAAGAAAAAATAATGGATATGTTATCTCTGAAGTGTTGCTAATACAACTCAATGTTTCTTCCTAGACATTTACATTTAGAGGTCATATTGTGTTCCCTTCAATTTATTCCTTGAATTTTCTTTACTTAGTCTTTAAAAGGTCTTAAATTAATTTACCTTCATAAAACCTGCAGAAACCCTGATTGTGCACTAAATATGATTCCTTTCCATACGCTCATTATTCAACACAAACGTCAGCGCTCGCCGCTGACACATAACAATGCAGTCACACACACACACACACACAAACACACATCCCCTGCTTTAGTAGATTACTGCTTTATGTGGCTCTTGATTGTAATGTAAAAATTCACTCTGATGCCAAATATTATTTTTTAACATATATTATTTTGCATTTATATTTCTTTTATGCAGCACGCCCACATTTCTGAGGTCTGTGGCCATTTTGACCATCTTTTGATCAAGTTTTGGAATGTGATGGACTATAAACTAAAATAACTACAGCAGTGGGGATTTTATAATACAAAGGGATTTAAATGAGGAACAAATGCCCTCATGCACTTGGTGGCTAATTCATAAGATCTCATTCATACGTTTTTTCGTATAATCTTAGGCCTAGGTCCGGTGACGGTTATACACTGCCTGGCCAAAACAAAAGTCACTGTTTGGATTTAAATAGGCAAATGATTATTGAGTCATTATTGCAGTAATTATTATGTTTCTTGCATGTGATATTTGGTCCCACTATATATTAAGTTATGGCTTTAAGTATCATGTTCTTGCATTGAAAAATATATACTTTTGACACTTTTGCAGCTATTGAGGTGTGATGGTCAACAGTGTAATTACATGCAGGCATTTTTAAATAAGCACAATGTAAAAACATGTATGTGCACAATAAGTCCATTGTATTAAATTATTCGTTTCAATGTAAGTACATAGTACTTAAAGCCACTTAATATAAAGTGGGACCTGATAGTTCTGGCAACAGTTCTTCTTTTCATTTCTTAAACAACCATGTAAAACACATCACGGCCATATTCCAGGATGATAATGTCAAGATTGGGCTCAGATTGTGAAAGAATGATTGTGAGGAGCATGAAGAATCATTTCCACACATGAATTATCTCCTCTGAGTCCAGATCTTAAATTCGTTGGAAGTGTTTGGGATGTGCTGGAGGAGACTTTACAGAGAGCTGGACTCTTGCTTTGACAATTCAAGATCTTGAGCAAAAACTGATGCACCTCTTGATGGAAATAACACCACAGCACTTTTTACCAAATCACCCCCCCCCCTAATTTTAGATAAACAAAAATATTAATGCTGTTATCAATAATTTTGCTTTTGATTATATGCTTTTTAGGAGGTGAATTAAAAAAAATCTATGATTAATTCACCTGCATCATATATAGCATATAAAACATTCATTTATTCATTAGGCTACTTGCTATAATAGTAAATCTGATTAATCACATTATAAATTATGGACAAAACATAACAGATGGTATTTAATTATAATTAATAAGCAACACAGAATTTGTCTGCATATATAATAGCTATGCCACAAAATCAGTATTCCGCAATCTTACATATGTTTCCAAACAACCTGTGATCATAATATTTATGGAAAAGAAAAGGCTAACGATATTTCTTGTCTTCAAATATTTCCCCTGTAATGTGTGTGTCCTCGGCAGGGCTGAAAGCTCCCACCACCATCACAGTGACGTTGCGAGGGCAGCCCAGCAGACTTCCCTCTGTCAGCCACACGGGGGCGGCAGTGCCCTCTCACAGCGCACCTGACCACCAGGTGTGTGACCCGCTGTCACCAAATCATATTCTGTCTGTTCTTTCACTGTACCAGAGCTGAAACAGAACAGTTGGCTTAGCTTTGCTTCAACTCGAGCTCATCAGTCTTTTAGGATTTTCATTAAAGGGGTCATGCCATGAGAAACCGAGTTTGCCTTGATCTTTTGGTATATACGAGACCTATGTACTATTCAAACTTCCTGCAAGTTTCATAGCTTAAGACGACGTCCTCATTATAAACGAAGCATTTATTTAATCAAGCTCTAAATACAGCTCGTTCTGGATCCATGCTACGAAGTGACGTCACGGTACGAAGTGACGTACCAGTCGTTTGCATATGACCGCCTCCATGCGTTGACGTGCAGCGAGTGGGTCTGTTTACAAGATGACTGCGATGCCACGCAGATGTGCTGTTCCTGGCTGTGGACAAACATGTTTGAATGCTGCCGAACGACCCAGACGTCAGGGAAAGCAGTTGATGCAGTTTATTTGCAGCATATGCAGCCCGCCAAAGCCTTATTTGCTCGGTGAGTGATGTAGATGAGTGTGACAGTGCGCATGTTACCGAGAGAACGAGCGGAGAGATTTGAGAATTGACACGATGGTAAAAGATCGGAAGACCGAAGTTTCACGTGGCGGAGCATTGTGTAGTAGCCTACATGTGATACAAAATGATTAACGTTAATAATGTATGCATAAGCAGCACTGACGTTAGCCAATCATAACAATGGGCGTTAACACTGAACTCTTAAAGGGGAAACACCTCCAAAACAGACTTTGAAACAGAGGGAGAAAAACAGGGTGGGAAAAGGTCATAAATCACTACATTTTTAAAGGTTTTTTTTGTACCAAAAACTATAGTAATACTATAATTACACCTAAGGGAACATAATAAAACGAAACAAAAAAACATGTCATGACCCCTTTAACGATGATTTGTCTATTTAGGGTTTTTTCATCCTAACTTTTTGTGTTAACTGATGATTACTCTGAGCTCCACAGTTGGATGAGTGCCTTAGTGTAGCCATTAGTGTTGCTCATTGACCATGCAGAGAGATGCGGTCTAATTATTTGCTTAATCACTCTGAAGAGCGTAATTATATGCTTGTCGTTTTTTATTTGGATCACTTAGTAATGGTTTAGTTCATTTAAGAACGCTTATGATTCATAAAAACACTATTGGCTAATTGTGACTAATGTTACTAGTTAAATAGACTTAAGTAAGCAACATCACACGAGTCAGTAATATTTATTTTTAAAGAAATTAATACTTTTATTCAGCAAGGATTAATTAAACTGATCAAAAGTGACAGTTAAGACATTTATAATGTTTCAAAAAAATCTGTTCATCAAAGAATCCTGGAAATAAATGTATGATGTTTCCCACAAAAGTATTAAGCAGCACAACTCTTTTCATCACTCATAATAACAAATGTTTCTTGAGTGGCAGAATTGGCTTCTTAAGGATCATGTGACACCTAGAGTAATGAGGCTCAAAATTCATCTTTACATGACAGGAATAAAATGCATTAAAAAATATAAAACTAGTTATTTTAAAGTGTAATAATATTTCACAATATTCATATTTTTACTGTTTTTTTGATCAAATAAATGCAGCCAGATTTTGAAAAACATAAATGGTGGAGGACTTTTTGCAAGTTGCATCTTTACACCAGTAGGTGGCCACAAATTACTATCTTTATTAGTCATTTGCATAAAAAAACATTCAGGAAGGAAGCGAGCGAGGCATTGTGCGCGTCTTAAACAGATCTGTAGTCAGGGCACTGATCAGGGAGGCGCCATTATAAGGGATCTCAATCTCTAAACCCATCCAGTGCATTTAGACAATCCATGTTTCTTGGAAGGGCAATGGAAGGACAGAAATCTCTCAGATTTAATTAAAAAAGATCTTCATTTGTGTTATGAAGATGAACGAAAGTCTTACGTGTTTGGAACGAAATGAGGGTGAGTAATTAATGACCGAATTTTCATTTTTGGCTGAACTAACCTTAAACAGCCTAAAAAATTATATTAAAAGTTATAGGTCTGCCTGTTAGATTAATACCAGCGGTAACGTTGCATGTTGACGTCGTTTGTAGTCCTGTTGCTGGTAATGAATGTCCCGTTGTGCAGTGAGCCAAGGTCCTCACCAGTGTACACGATATTGATTGAGACGCACCCATTGAATCATTCACTCGACAGATTTGTTTCGAAAATCAGGTCCATTTGAAAAAACTTTTTGCTGGCAGAGTGAAAACAGAGTGACAATACTGTCTAAAAATGTAAATATAGGCATTTATTTAAAACAAAACAATGGCATCATAAGAAATATGAGCACTTTTGGAACACTATCATCTAGACTAGAATTGTATGTTATGTTCATGTGTTCAATCGATATTTTATCTTGCAGTGACCAGAAGCTCGTTGAAATGGATATGTGAAGCTGAAATGGCCATCACTGAAATCCAACAGCACAAATGGATGAACCCAGAGGAATCCAGAGGATTTAAACCCGGTTTAAAGACTCGTTTGCCTCACAACCTGCAAGAGCGCCCTCTATAGACACTGTCTTGCACACGTGGACTGAAGACTTGACTTCACACTCATTCATTTGTCCATTTGTATTATTTTCCTTAATCTGCAGCACTTTGACTGTGCAGTGTCATGAGCAATGTTCTTTTTGTATTTTTTATATTTGTTCCCCCGTTTTAATATTTTCCATACTGCACTTCAAAATATATTTGCTGGGAAATTTCACAAACACTGTTATTGTTCTTTAGTTATAACAGGCTTTTCTTTTCTTGCCATCTACTCAAACAAACAAAAAATGATGTTTTGCCAGTGCAGAATATTTGATTCAGTTGATTTAGCAAACAAAATAGTTTGTTGTTAAAATATTTTGCACAAAACCCCAGCAGAGCCTGAGCGTTATTTCCTTACAGCCATAAAGAGCCTGAGAGAAATGGATCATTAAACTCAAAAAAAGGTAATAAATTCAAAACGTTTAAAAGATGACGTGAGAGTTTTTAATTGTTTTTAGATTAACCATGCATCAATCATCCAATGCGTTTTTGCACGGCTTTCCTCGTGACAGCATATCGCTGTCCTTCTGATAATGCCAACAGGGATAATAATGTGTCTGCCTGATTAAGTCACAATTGTTTTGATTGCTGTTATTGCCTCTAATGAGGGAAACCAGTAGAGGTTGAAACGCTTGAAACCGAATGATAGACACTGATTAATGCAGCGATTTGTGTCCTCAACACATTATGGTTTTAGAAAGAAGAACAATACATGAAGTGATTGTGAAGCGCTCGAAATGATTACATGAGGATGTTCCTAGTTAATTGCTGGAGGGTTCCTAGGGCAGAGGTTATCAAAATGTTTGTTAACTCAAAAGTAAGCTATTTATTGTGAATGTGGAGGCAGGGTCTTAAACTCACTCCTAGGTGCAGTTGCTAGGTTGCTAAGGTGTTCTGGGTTATTCTGAGGTGGTTGCTTGGGTATGTTGGGTGGTTGCTAAGGTGGGTGATTCTTAGGTGGTTGCTAGGGTATTTTGGGTGGTTGCTAAGGTGTTCTGGGTGATTCTTAGGTGGTTGCTTGGGTATGCTGGGTGGTTGTTAAGGTGTTCTGGGTTATTCTTAGGTGGTTGCTTGGGTATGTTGGGTGGTTGCTAAGGTGGGTGATTCTTAGGTGGTTGCTAGGCTATTTTGGGTGGTTACTAAGTCAAGTCAAGTGTATTTATATAGCGCTTTTCACAATATAAATTGCATCAAAGCAGCTTCACAATATCAATCAAATAACGTAACAATGTTTGTTTCTTAGTGAAAAAACATCCACGTTTGGTAGGGCTGATCAATGGTATTAATGCTTGGTTAATTATTTTGAATATCCCCAACTGAGCAAGCCAAAGGCAACAGTGGCAAGGAACCGAAAAACTCCATCAAGTGACCTACTGGAGTCCTAAAACTCCATCAGGTGACCTACTGGAGAAAAAAAAACCTTGGGAGAACCCAGGCTCAGTCGGGGGCCAGTTCTCCTCTGGCGTTTATGAACTAGAGGCCGGATTTATAGTAACTGTAATTTGATACAGAATTTTGTTTTAGTTTATCACTTCGGGGTGGGTACGCGAACCGGAATCACAACGTTTTATCTGTAGAGTGGGAAAGGGATCCTCCATAGGGAGAGGCTAGTTGGCACTTCAGCACTGCGTTGTCATCGGGTCCAGGCAAAGCTCCTAGTCAGATCTGGATACGGCCTGGATCCGGTAGGCTGCGGGAAAACCTCGGGATAAACAAAGACACTAAAATTAGCGTAGATGCCATTCTTCTTATGATGATGTAACGAGTACATCAGGATTTAAGGGAAGTGTTCCCAGTTCCGGCTGACCTAATCTATGCAGCCTAACATTGAGTTATAGAAGTCTATAATATATTATGTGTATGCTAGGTCAAAGAGATGTGTTTTTAGTCTAGCTTTGAACTGACAGAGTGTGTCTGCTTCCCGGACAATGGTAGGAAGACTGTTCCAAAGTTTTGGTGCTAAATAGGAAAAGGATCTACCGCCCGCAGTCGATTTTGATATTCTAGGTATTATCAACTGGCCCGAATTTTGAGATCGCAATAGACGTGAAGGACTATAATGCGTTAAGAGCTCGCTCAAGTACTGCGGAGCTAAACCATTTAGTGCTTTGTAAGTAATCAACAATATTTTAAAATTTATACGATGTTTAATAGGCAGCCAATGCAGTGTTGACAGAACCGGGCTAATATGGTCATATTTCCTGGTTCTAGTAAGAACTCGAGCTGCAGCGTTTTGGACCAGCTGTAGTTTATTTATTAAGCGTGCAGGGCAACCACCCAGTAGAGCATTACAATAATCTAGTCTTAATGTCATGAAAGCATGAACTAATTGTTCCGCATTTGTTAATGAGAGCATATGTCGTAATTTAGATATATTTTTAAGATGGAAAAATGCGGTTTTACAGATACTAGACACGTGACTTTCAAATGAAAGATTGCTATCAAAAAGCACACCCAGGTTCCTAACCGACGACGAAGACTTAACAGAGCAGCCATCAAGTGTTAGACAGTATTCTAGGTTATTACGTGTGGAAGTTTTTTGTCCAATAATTAGAATCTCTGTTTTTTCAGAGTTTAGTAGTAGGAAATTACTAGTCATCCAATTTTTTAAATCAGCTATGCATTCCGTTAATTTTGTGAATTGGTAAGTTTCGTTAGGTTTTGAAGAAATATTCAGCTGAGTATCATCGGCATAACAATGAAAGCTAATTCCATGTTTCCTAATGATATGTCCTAATGGTAGCATGTACAGAGTGAACAGCAGCGGTCCTAGTACTGAGCCTTGTGGTACGCCATACTGAACTTGTGATCGATAAGACATCTCTTCATTTACTGCTACAAACTGATAACGGTCAGATAAGTATGATTTAAACCATGCTAGTGCAATTCCACTAATGGCAACATAGTTTTCTAGTCTATTTAAAAGAATGTTGTGGTCAATTGTGTCAAATGCAGCACTAAGATCAAGTAACACTAATAGAGAGATACAACCACGATCGGATGATAAAAGTAAATCATTTGTAACTCTAATGAGAGCTGTCTCAGTACTATGGTGCGGTCTAAATCCTGACTGAAAAACCTCGCAGATATCATTTCTTTCAAGAAAGGAACACAGTTGTGAGGATACTGCTTTTTCTAATATCTTTGACAGAAAAGGCAGATTTGAGATCGGCCTGTAATTGACTAATTCTGAAGGATCAAGTTGCGGTTTTTTAACAAGCGGTTTTATCATAGCCAGCTTAAAAGTTTTTGGTACGTATCCTAGAGACAAAGACGAATGAATGATATTAAGAAGAGGATCTATGATCTCTGGAAGCATCTCTTTCAATAGCTTAGTCGGTATAGGGTCTAACATACAAGTTGTCGATTTAGATGAATTAACGAGTTTGCAGAATTCTTCCTCTCCTATAGCAACAAATGAATAGAATTTTTCCTCAGGGAGACTACAATGCACTCCCTGATGCGATACTGTAGTAGACGGTTGCATAGTTATAATTTTGTCCCGGATATTATCAATCTTATAAGTGAAGAAGTTCATAAAGTCATTACTGCTGTGTTGCTTGGAAACTTCTGTGCTTGAAGCTTTCTTTTTCGTTAGTTTAGCCACTGTTTCAAATAAATACCTAGGATTATGTTTATTTTCTTCTAATAGGGTTGAAAAATAAGCAGATCTAGCAGCTTTTAAAGCCTCTCTGTAAGCAATCGAGCTCTCTTTCCATGAAATCCGAAATACCTCTAGTTTTGTTTTCTTCCAGTTGCGCTCCATTTTTCTGGCCGCTCTCTTAAGGGCCTGAGTGTGCTCGTTGTACCACGGCGTTGGACTATTTTCTTTAATCTTCTTTAAGCGCAACGGAGCAACTGCGTCTAAAGTGCTGGAAAAGAGAGAGTTAAAAGTTTCTGTTGCAATATCGAGTTCTTCTGAGCTATCCGGGATGCTGAGATGATGAAACTGATTAGGAAGATTATTGATAAAGCAATCTTTAGTGGCAGAAGTTATAGGTCTAACATATTTATAACACGGAGTCGGCTTTGCAGCCTTGGCTAAATGTAATTTACATGAGACAAGATAATGGCCTGAGATGTCATCGCTCTGCTGCAGAATTTCAACGGCATCAACATCTATTCCATGTGATAATATTAGATCTAGAGTATGATTACGACAATGAGTGGGTCCTGACACGTGTTGTCTAACTCCAATTGAGTTTACAATGACTTTAAGTGCCAATCCCAATGCATCTTTTTCATTATCTACATGTATATTAAAATCACCAACAATTAGTACTTTATCGTTAGCCAATACTAATTCTGATAGAAAGTCCGCAAATTCTTTGATAAAATCTTTATGGTGCCCTGGTGGCCTGTATACAGTAGCCAGCAGAAATCTCAAACGTGATTTATCGTTTACACTATATATTTTTACATTAAGCACCAACACTTCAAAAGAAGTATATTTAAAAATAGATTTCTTAGTGGTTTTGAAAATATTACTATAAATTACAGCAACACCTCCCCCTTTGCGTTTTAGACGAGGTTCATGTTTATAACAGTAATCTTGTGGGGTTGACTCATTTAAAGTAATGTAATCGTTTGGTTTTAGCCAGGTTTCTGTCAAACACAGCACATCTAGATTATAATCTGAAATCATATCATTAACTATGAGCGATTTTGAAGTAAGGGATCGAATATTCAGCAACCCAAGCTTTATCATTTGTTCATCTGTATTATATCTGTTTTTTATTTGTTGAACATCCATTACATTTTTTACCTGACGTTTTTTGGATTTCCAAATTCGGGGAACAGACACAGTCCCTATATGATGATATCTAGGTGAAAGAGGCTCTATGTGATGAGATTTATCTGACCTTGGTGACGCGAGGCCGCTAGCAGACGGTCGGTTTAGCCAGTCTGTCTGCTTCCTGACCTGGGCCCCAGATTGTCATGTTTTAGCTCTAAGACTATGTGCCATATTACTAGAGAGAAGAGCAGCACCATCCCAGGAGGGATGAACACCATCTCTTTTCAACAGGTCAGGCTTGCCCCAAAAACTTTTCCAATTGTCTATGAATTCTATATTATTCAACGGACACCACTTAGACAACCAACCATTGAGTGAGGCCAATCTGCTAACTATCTCATCACTCCTGCGAACAGGAAGGGGGGCAGAGAAAATTACAGTGCCTGACATTGTACTTGCGAGTTCACACACCTCTTTAATATTAATTTTGGTGATCTCCGACTGGCGGAGTCGAACATCATTAGTGCCGACATGAATAATGATCTTAGAGAATTTACGATTAGCATTAGCCAGCACTTTTAAATTTGCTTTGATGTCAGGCGCTCTGGCTCCCGGCAAACATGTGACTATGGTGGCTGGTGTCTCTATTTTCACGTTCCGTGTGATCGAATCACCAATTACCAGAGCACAATCAACAGAATTCTCAGTGGGTGTTTCACTGAGTGGGGCAAATCGATTTGTTATGGTAATCGGAACGTTAGAGTGGTTTTTTAATTTATATTAAGTATTTTGGGTGGTTGCTAAGGTGTTCTGGGTGATTCTTAGGTGGTTGCTTGGGTATTTTTGGGTGGTTGCTAAGGTGTTCTGGGTGATTCTTAGGTGGTTGCTTGGGTATGTTGGGTGGTTGTTAAGGTGTTCTGGGTTATTCTTAGGTGGTTGCTGAGGTGGGTGATTCTTAGGTGGTTGCTAGGCTATTTTGGGTGGTTGCTAAGGTGTTCTGGGCTATTCTTAGGTGGTTGCTTGGGTATTTTGGGTGGTTGCTAAGGTGTTCTGGGTGATTCTTAGGTGGTTGCTTGGGTATGTTGGGTGGTTGTTAAGGTGTTCTGGGTTATTCTTAGGTGGTTACATGGGTATGTTGGGTGGTTGCTAAGGTGGGTGATTCTTAGGTGGTTGCTAGGCTATTTTGGGTGGTTGCTAAGGTGTTCTGGGTTATTCTTAGGTGGTTGCTTGGGTATGTTGGGTGGTTGCTAAGGTGGGTGATTCTTAGGTGGTTGCTAGGGTATTTTGGGTGGTTGCTAAGGTGTTCTGGGTGATTCTTAGGTGGTTGCTTGGGTATGTTGGGTGGTTGTTAAGGTGTTCTGGGTTATTCTTAGGTGGTTGCTCTGGTATGTTGGGTGGTTGCTAAGGTGGGTGATTCTTAGGTGGTTGCTAGGCTATTTTGGGTTGTTGCTAAGGTGTTCTGGGTTATTCTTAGGTGGTTGCTTGGGTATGTTGGGTGGTTGCTAAGGTGGGTGATTCTTAGGTGGTTGCTAGGGTATTTTGGGTGGTTGCTAAGGTGTTCTGGGTGATTCTTAGGTGGTTGCTTGGGTATGTTGGGTGGTTGTTAAGGTGTTCTGGGTTATTCTTAGGTGGTTGCTAAGGTGGGTGATTCTTAGGTGGTTGCTAGGCTATTTTGGTGGGTTGCTAAGGTGTTCTGGGTGATTCTTAGGTGGTTGCTTGGGTATTTTTGGGTGGTTGTTAAGGTGTTCTGGGTTATTCTTAGGTGGTTGCTGAGGTGGGTGATTCTTAGGTGGTTGCTAGGCTATTTTGGGTGGTTGCTAAGGTGTTCTGGGCTATTCTTAGGTGGTTGCTTGGGTATGTTGGGTGGTTGCTAAGGTGGGTGATTCTTAGGTGGTTGCTAGGGTATTTTGGGTGGTTGCTAAGGTGTTCTGGGTGATTCTTAGGTGGTTGCTTGGGTATTTTGGGTGGTTGCTAAGGTGGGTCTGACTACTGGCTCAAGGGTCGAGAGTTTGTGTAACCCTTGTGCATCCTTATGGACAATTTTTTCTTTTTCAAATTTTTTTTAATGCCATTGTGTTAATGCCAACTGCATGAATTTTGGCACAGGAGTGTATTTTTATTGGAATTTTTACTATTTCACCCCCATTTCCAAAATCTATTTCGCACTATAGGTACAAAAAATACTTCCTCTCAGCACCTTTTGGACAAAACATAAAATATTTTAATATTTTTTTATTACTTCAACAATAATCTGACAAGGGTCTTCTTTAAAATTAGACCTAACTTAAGTCTGTGCTCCCAAGCTTCAAATTTTTATGACAGTTTTTCGACTAGGACATTTGTGTGTGTGTGTGTGTGTGTGTGTGTGTGTCTGTGTGTGTCTGTGTGTGTCTGTGTGTGTGTGTGTGTGTGTGTGTGTGTGTGTGTGTGTGCGTTCATGTTCATGCTTGCATATTCCCTGTTCCTTCCATCTCTTCAGTCCACATATTCCCGTGGGCATGCTACTATTAAAAACACCAGTCCTGGTTTTCCATCGTGTCGCTCTTAGGTAAATTGAAAGGATATGATATGATGGTGCCATTGTTTCATTTCCAGTCTCTCAACACAGTCTGCCTAGAGGATCAGGGGGCATTTCCAGATGGTCAGGGCAGGACAGGACACTTTCCAAGCATCATAAAACCAGTTTGACATCCAGGAGTGATTCTTTTAAGATTATTTACAGGATTGTGTACATAAAAAACGGATTCAACTTTTCAAAGAATCCCCAGTCGTGTTTGCAGTGGGGGATTTTCATAATGAAATTTTCATAATGAAATTGAAATGTGACACAAAGATGGTTTTAATCTCAGAAATGTCGCAGTCCTTCCTGACTAAGAGAGCTTTCTAGACATGAAGGATAAAGATGAAACATAAATCAAATCACATGCTCGGTTTGCTTGAGAGAAACGTAACAATCTTTCAGAAGGGGAATAAAGATCATTATTTTGCTTAATCCTCTGACTTATATCAAACAGGATATACATACTTGGCTATAATCATAAAAACAACAGTGTATATCAAGTTGTGTTATTGTCCAAACACTGACTCAAAGTGGGAAGACACAGAAAACTCGAATTGTTTACGATGTCTTTCTTTCCACATCTTTAAAGTCAGTGACATTTCTGACGCACAGCATTCATGATAACATGTTTCACATTATGACCACGATTTTCCCAGAATTCAAGCCCTTCACTTGTTTTGATTATTAAACTCGGGACAAACACCCATAAAATAATGGTTAACTGGCTTTACTTATTCCTTATTCTCCTCTGGTCAATCTGAGCTCGGATCACTCTGGGGTAAAAGCTTTATAATAATATTTATTTTATTTATATAGTATTTAATATATTTTATATTAATAAATATTATTTGTAATATTTATGTACATACATCTACATTTAATAAAACAATCAAAGTGAGTAGCTTAATTTAATTTTTAAACGATATACTGTATGTATATATCGCAACAAGGGATTGTCATTATGAGCGAGTCGTTGAATCATTCATTCAGCCGATTGGTTCAAATAACTGATTTATTCATTTGTGTTTTTGCAGTTTTCTGTGGAAGCTTGTCTCCGCCACTGAATAAAAACAAAATAATTGTGACTTTTTTCTCTTGCTTAATATAAATTCGAAAATTGCGTGTTTTGCGATTTCTAAAGCCAGAATAGTGAGATATAAAATGTGTGAATTGTGAGCTGATTTTTCCCCCTAGAACCTCACAATTCAGTGAAAGAGGTCAGAAGTGCGAGATATAAACTTGTAATTGCGAGAAAAAAGTCAGAATTGAGAGTATATATCTTTTTTTCTCGCAATTCTGACTTTATAACTTGCAAATGCAACTTTATATTTAAACTCGCAATTGTGAGAGTAAAAGTAAAAGATAAAAGATAAAAAAGTCGCAATTATCTTTTCAATTTTTAGTTTCCATAGTTTTCCGTTTGACTTCGCTTGTAACTATCGTGACAGAGCAGAAATAAACACCTGGCAACATTGTAACAAATGTAAGTTATTTAATATTTACTTCCTGTTTATTAAACTGTAGTGTGAAAAAAGCAGGGTCACTTGCAATTATTGTTCCTTTAAGTTATTTTCAAGATCCAAGGTAAATGACCCTTGGCACTATTAAAGTTACACACAAAAAACTGGTCTTCGAACTCAAACTACTTGAGATAATCATTGAGCTGTCAGGCGTGACTACGCAGAAAAACACATTAAATCCTAATAAAATTAAATGTGTTTATCAGCTGAATGATATTACTGTCTTGTTATACTGATTTGGTTTCAGAGAGGCAGAAATGTATATATTATATACACACTATATATAATAATTACACTTTTCCATCGTATAGGCTATACTATGTCTGCTGCTCGGGTATCAGAACCATGACCTTGCTGTTGTAAGCATGTAACCTATGGCAAGATTAACAACACCGATTCTTCACATGGAGTCAAAGGCAGGAGGGATGATGAATCTTTGTAAAGAAAGGAAGAGAATAAAGACTTATTTTAATATCATCTGTGATCTCATATTATATCAGATCCATGCAAACAATACTGTGAACTCATTCTGGATTGAGTGAGTAAGCAGAAGTTAACATCATCCTTACATACATAGAGAAACTGCAATTACAGATGCATGCAGGGGAATTCCACTATTCCACATCACAAAGACCCAGAGGTTCAAAAACATGGAATTCCCCTTTATTAAAAAGAAAAGAAGTGGATACAAATGTAGTAAAGAACACCATATTCCACTACAAAAATCATAACCAGAGTGTTTATTATATGATAATATGAAGAAAGACTGGAAGTATTCATAAGTGTGACAATATCTGAACTACAATCCCCTAAATCATACAGTTTACTACATGAGAGAATAAAAATAAAGAATGGTATTCCTAGACAAAGAGGCAATACTAACTCAATGGATCATGTAATGTCTGTACAACAAAACAACACAATTATTGATGCAAAGACATTCTAAGTAATGGAAACCAACTGGAAGAAATGACGCTGTTAGCTTGTATGCTGGCTTGTGTGCTGTTTATGTAATGTAATGCCAACTATAACATTGATCACTGAGATGGATCTGCACTGTGATATTGTCAATCTTTAGCAATGGTTAATATCGGCTAAGTCATTACAAATAAATCAAAGGACAAAAAAACATGTAGAAATGAGCATAATAAATAGATGGTTGCTAGTGCAAAAATAATTGCGTCTGTGAGCCTTCCACATTTCCCACATCACCGATAATCCTTTTGTCCATGATGATATACCTGAAATTAATTAGCAAGTGTCAGTTTAACCATTGACAAAATCACACCGGGGATATTCAAATCTGCGTTTGCTCTGCCACTGACCAAGAGAAAGCAGTTTCAAATAACGATTGTATCAATTACACTGTTACGCCACTAGGTGGCGACAAGTGACTTAAAAATGTGTTCGGCATTGAATCATTCATTCAAGAGATTTGTTAAAAAACACTGATTCATCCAGTAATGAAACAAGTGAAGTATTATGAGTGAGTCATTGAATCATTCATTCAAACCGACTTAAAAAAATCATTCAAATGAATTAAACATTTTTAAACAGACTGAAGTAATTAACATTTTGTCAGAACCTCTAGTAAATTACATTACTTTGTTTAGTTTGTCCGTTCAGAATCATGGGAGAATCATGAAACCAAAAAAATGGTGCGGCTCAGCCTATATTTCTCATTCAAAAATACATAGAATATATTCAACATCAAAAACACATTTTCATTTAAAATATTTGTTTTAATTGTCTACATTTTGCACTTTATAAGGATGTATACTAAATATAGATATACCCACAAGTAAATTCAGAGGAGATTTTAGGATAACATCCTGCTATAGTCAATAACCCATATTGCTTTGGTTTTTCCACAAAACGGGCACATTTCCTGAAAAGGAAAATATCAGGAAAATTAAAGATACTTTTTGTAATTAAAGATACTAAACTAAGATCATTTTTGGTAATCACCCTATTGTGGTAAAAATCCATTCACTCCGTTTGTTATTTTCCCCATAAATCTAAAACAGGAATGTGCTTCAATGTGACCTCACACGGGAACTGTATTATTGTATTCTTATTAAAGCTTCTAAAGTTATTCAAGAGCAGTGAGGGGTTTTCTGTGTTTCTTTTGTTGGTGATTTTATTATATCACAGTGCTTTCACTTTAATACACAGATCTCGTTTACACATGCCATTCATTTCCCTGCTGTTTACATTCACAGACATAACTGACTGTTTATGTGAACTTTGTGTGTTTTTGACATAACCTTGTGTGTATTAGACAGCTTAAGCAAAATGAAAACTTAATTTAATACTCATGTGACGCTCTGTCCGACAGCCAGCTTTCTATGTGCCTGCTTCGGGTGTGTGTGTGATCAGAAAACCATAGAAGTTTAAACTGTTATGCCTTTAAGACGCATGCAAAAAATAACTTTCATCATGGTGAAAAACTGCAATGCCACGTGAACGTGATCACAGTAGAGAAACCAAACCGATGTTTTGTTAGTTTTGGCAGAGTTTCTGAGGCACGAGCTGTAAAGGCACAGCTCTATTCTGAGGCAGCAGCTCATTTGCATTTAAAGATACATGCATGAAAACAGCATATATACAGTGAGGAAAATTAGTATTTGAACACTCTGCTATTTTGCAAGTTCTCCCACTTAGAAATCATGGAGGGGTCTGAAATTGTCATCGTAGGTGCATGTCCACTGTGAGAGACATAATCTAAAAAAAAAAAATCCAGAAATCACAATATATGATTTTTTAACTATTTATTTGTATGATACAGCTGCAAATAAGTATTTGAACACCTGAGAAAATCAATGTTAATATTTGGTACAGTAGCCTTTGTTTGCAATTACAGAGGTCAAACGTTTCCTGTAGTTTTTCACCAGGGATTTTGGCCCACACAGATCTTCTCTAGATCAGTCAGGTTTCTGGGCTGTCGCTGAGAAACATGGAGTTTGAGCTCCCTCCAAAGATTCTCTATTGGGTTTAGGTCTAGGCCACGCCAGAACCTTGATATGCTTCTTACAGAGCCACTCCTTGGTTATCCTGGCTGTGTGCTTCGGGTCATTGTCATGTTGGAAGACCCAGCCTCGACCCATCTTCAATGCTCTAACTAAGGGAAGGAGGTTGTTCCCCAAAATCTCGCAATACATGGCCCCGGTCATCCTCTCCTTAATACAGTGCAGTCGCCCTGTCCCATGTGCAGAAAAACACCCCCAAAGCATGATGCTACCACCCCCATGCTTCACAGTAGGGATGGTGTTCTTGGGATGGTACTCCTCATTCTTCCTCCTCCAAACATGGCGAGTGGAATTATGACCAAAAAGTTCTATTTTGGTCTCATCTGACCACATGACTTTCTCCCATGACTCCTCTGGATCATCCAAATGGTCATTGGCAAACTTAAGATGGGACTTGACATGTGCTGGTTTAAGCAGGGGAACCTTCCGTGCCATGCATGATTTCAAACCATGACGTCTTAGTGTATTGCCAACAGTAACCTTGGAAACGGTGGTCCCAGCTCTTTTCAGGTCATTGACCAGCTCCTCCCGTGTAGTTCTGGGCTGATTTCTCACCTTTCTTAGGATCATTGAGACCCCACAAGGTGAGATCTTGCATGGAGCCCCAGTCCAAGGGAGATTGACAGTCATGTTTAGCTTCTTCCATTTTCTAATGATTGCTCCAACAGTGGACCTTTTTTCACCAAGCTGCTTGGCAATTTCCCCGTAGCCCTTTCCAGCCTTGTGGAGGTGAACAATTTTGTCTCTAGTGTCTTTGGACAGCTCTTTGGTCTTGGCCATGTTAGTAGTTGGATTCTTACTGATTGTATGGGGTGGACAGGTGTCTTTATGCAGCTAACGACCTCAAACAGGTGCATCTAATTTAGGATAATAAATGGAGTGAAGGTGGACATTTTAAAGGCACACTAACAAGTCTTTGAGGGTCAGAATTCTAGCTGATAGACAGGTGTTCAAATACTTATTTGCAGCTTTATCATACAAATAAATAGTTAAAAAATCATATATTGTGATTTCTGTGATTTGTGATTTTTTTTTTATAGATTACGTCTCTCACAGTGGACATGCACCTACGATGACAATTTCAGACCCCTCCATGATTTCTAAGTGGGAGAACTTGCAAAATAGCAGTGTTCAATTACTTATTTTCCTCACTGTATGTGTGTGTGTGTGTGTGTGTGTGTGTGTGTAAATACATACACCCATATAAAAATAAACCTTTATGTTAGATGCGATTATTCACGATTTATTAATTTGACAAAACCAGGTAGGCTATAATAAATGATTTGTTGAGTATTTTGAGCTGAAACTTCACAGAGACATTCTGGGGACACCTGATACTTATAGTAGGCTACATCTTGTAAAAAAGGGGTAAAGTAGGCTATTGTTCATTTGGATGGCATAGGCTACTACACAGTGAACTCACACAGCAAACAGAGAGCTCTCAGGGAACAAAATACAGACATATAGTTAACGGAGACAACACAACACACACAAAGAACAACATACACACTGGAAACGCAACAAAGAGCAACGTATAGGCCTACACCTGGAACTCGGCGCACAGAGGCATGTCACAAACCAGTGTGAGAAACACCAACACCTCTCTCCTGCAAAGTTTGTAACCTATGCACTGGCACACAGCCCAGCCGTACAAATCACTTCACCGCTATGGGAACACGATGTGTGTGTGTGTGTGTGTGTGTGTGTGTGTGCGTGTGTGTGTGTGTGTGCGTGTGTGCGTGTGTGTGTGTGTGTGCGTGTGTGTGTGTGTGTGTGTGTGTGTGTGTGTGTGTGTGTGTGTGTGCGTGTGGAGGCAGAGCCGCGCTTAAACCCGCCCTCGAGAGAGATCTCATTTCCCCTAAAACCTCCCATTTTTCCTCCGCCGATGATCTGTCTCGCCTGTACCTCTATCCTGCTCCACTAGCCCGGTCATGGAGCTCGCAGCGAGGTGTGTGTTCCTGCTCTCCAGCTTCGCCGCGCTCGCAGCGCTCGACCTGGACGCGATTGAGCCCGGCTTCTATGTGGAGACCAGCAGCCC
The DNA here is from genome assembly GCA_030578275.1 of Meda fulgida. Lineage (NCBI taxonomy): Eukaryota > Metazoa > Chordata > Actinopteri > Cypriniformes > Leuciscidae > Meda > Meda fulgida. Next base: position 4,430,405 of record CM060623.1, read on the forward strand.
ATCAGATGTGATCGACTATAAAGATCCCTGCAAAGCTGGTGAGCAAGCAAGACATTTGTTTACACTGCTTTGATAGATGCAAGCTTTCGCGCAAGCCACGTAATGCTGCTGTGAGACTGTGCGAACTATAAACTGTAGATGACAGCGGAGCCGCGCAAAATAAACTCGCGATCCACGGCGTCACTAAACACAGAAATACTTTGCGCAAAGTGTACTTGTTGTTGACACAACGGTGTCTTAAAAATTACGCGATGTTTTGACACCCAACACGAAAATGTTTACCTGGAGGTGTTTTCTTTTGTCAGATCACAGCCGAAAAGTTTTTCTTCGTTTTTTTTTTTTTTTTGGTTTCTTTACAAGAAGTTTCGAGCAAGTTTGAATTTGCGAACAGTTGAAATACAACATTGACATTGTGTAAATTTGAATAGTGAAATTGCAATAAAAAAGTATTTGTGAAACTTCTCATTGTGATTTTGGGAAGGTTTGCAACAAAGTTGCAGGGATGCTATAGCTATATTTATATATCTATATTATTCCCGAGATAGTGTTCTCCGTTTTAGTGTTGGAACATCCCCCCCCCCCCCCTTTGCCATGTCACTGTTGAATGACGTAGTGACCGGCCGGCTCGATTTTCCTGCACAAGGTGAACTACGTCATCAATCACAATAGTTGCCCTATGACGTAGGGGGATCTATTTTTCCCCATTGCTACCACTAAACTAAGAGTTAATACTGCATACTTTTTTAAATATGTGACACTGAGTAGTATTCTACATTGCTGTCACATGACCTTATTACATGCCTGTTTAATTCAGTAAGTGGCACCCTGTTGTCATAAATCTGGTTATAATATGTTTTATTTGTAAATGTGGAAAAAAAAAATATTGGTAGACTAATGATTTGAGGTAAATAAATGTAAAAATCATGGTTCATTTGTTACACAACTGAAAAATATATGCACACATACACTGCAAATATAGTAAGTGCAGTAATAGCTGTAGGCTATGATATCTTGCACGCAACCAAAGTTATAAAAAGTGCTTTGCCTGATGTCCCCGATTTCATGGCTAGACCAGACTTGTACCGTATACCCACATATTCCTGAGGATAACTTTATCTTGACCTAAAATCAACCAATTATGTTTGATATAATTACGGTTTAGTAGCTCTAGGGAAGTAATTAATTCTTTGGGTCCCAGGAGAAGCAAAGACTATTTTCACATGTCGTGTTGTCAGGGCAAGTGCCCTTATTTTGTTGTTAGCCAAAAAGAGGTTTTTGAGTTTCACAGCTGAATATGTTTACTAGGAAGGAATGGCCCCAATTATGGCAGGGCAAAGCTTTCAGCATCTGACTAGTGCTTTAATTTTCTCTGGATTCTTAAAGGTGCCTCCCTCAACTTTACGTTTAGGTGACAAGTGTTCATTTTTTTATGGTAAAGTACTTTCTCCAAAGTACAGCTTTAAGTAATCCATTGCTTGGCTGATTTCCCTTAAAGGATTAGTTCACCCAAAAATGAAAATTCTTAATTAATAAAATTAATAAACTCGCCCTCATGTCGTTACAAACCTGTAAGACTGTCGTTCAATTTCGAAACACAAATGAAGATCTTTTATTGAAATCTGAGATATTTCTGTCCCTCCATTGACAGCTACGTAACTACCACTTTACCGCTTCAAAAAGTTGATAAAAAGGTCGTAAAACTAAACCTTTTGAATTGAGCAGTTTAGTCCACATTTTCTGAAGAGACACGATCGCTTTATAAGATGAACAGATTTTATTTAGTCTTTTATTAACATATAAACATTCATCAACTCACACATCAGTTGTGGTAAACGGAAGCTCTAGCATGTTCGCTTGACGTGCGAGAACCAATGAGGTTCAGTCTTGTGTTACGCATCACGTTTGAGCTTCTGTAAGAACCAATGAGGTCAGTCTCGTGTTACGCATCACGTTTGAGCTTCTGTAAGAACCAATGAGGTCAGTCTCGTGTTACGCATCACGTTTGAGTAGGGTTGGGCGATATGGCCAAAAAAAATTATCACGATAATTTTTTTATATCAGTCGATATCGATAATTATCACGATAAACGTCAAATCTTTATTTCTTTCAAGCAGATTTTTGCTCCTAAGTGAAAGTTGTAGAAACCAGAGTGTTAATTGTGGTTTTAAACTACTCCTTATTGTCAGAACATATCATGACAAACAAATCTGAGGTAGAACATTCAAACATTTTGTAATTTTTCCTTAACAAAATAAATATCTTAATAGAAAAAAACATTTCTTAGTTTCTGCATGTGCTCATTTTTATTTGGTAAAATGTAATATTCTGACTGAGTTTAATTAAAATTAGCCATTGGTCCTCCAGCATCATGCATTTAGATCATGATAACCACAGATAAAAGCACCTCACTATGTTGGCTAAATGTTACTTTATGGTTTCTATGGTATTTGTATGAAAAACAGTAGCCTAAATACATTATTAAATACTGTAATTATATTCCATTAGTCCTTTAATACATTGTCTACAATAATAATATAATACAATTCAATATGTATATCCCACATTTCATAGTGCAGTTAATATTAGTAGGCTAACGTTACAGTAAATCCATGGTAAATGATGGGAGTTTGTAGCTGGAAAAGCTTCTGACTGTATCGTTGCGCGCAGTGTTCCTCCTGTTCGTCAGCGCTGTTTCATCTGCCTTTAAACTGGTTTAAATCACTGAGACGTGTGTGTTCTTCGCTGAACTCAAGCGCTTCTCACTGGATCTCGTGACGAGACGATAAGAGTAAACGCGTCTGCTAGTGAGCTCGCGCTGCGCTGCCGTTTCGACTTTGAGCCGAGCGGATAAACGGTCCGTGAGGCGCGCGGTTCAGATGAGTTTTGTTCTGCTTTTGGCGCACAAACATTATCGAACATTTATCGAACTCTTGATATCGTTTTATCGAGAAAAATGATATCGCGATAACTATCGTTATCGTTTTATCGCCCAGCCCTACGTTTGAGCTTCTGTAAGAACCAATGAGGTTCAGTATTGTGTTACGCATCACGTTTGAGCTTCTGCAAGAACCAATGAGGTCAGTCTTGTGTTACGCATCACGTTTGAGCTTCTGCAAGAACCAATGAGGTTCAGTCTTGTGTTACGCATCACGTTTGAGCTTCTGCAAGAACCAATGAGGTTCAGTCTTGTGTTACGCATCACGTTTGAGCTTCTGCAAGAACCAATGAGGTTCAGTCTTGTGTTACGCATCACGTTTGAGCTTCTGCAAGAACCAATGAGGTTCAGTCTTGTGTTACGCATCACGTTTGAGCTTCTGCAAGAACCAATCAGGTCAGTCTCGTGTTACGCATCACGTTTGAGCTTCTGTAAGAACCAATGAGGTTCAGTCTTGTTACGCATCACATTTGAGCTTCTGCAAGAACCAATGAGGTCAGTCTTGTGTTACGCATCACGTTTGAGCTTCTGTAGGAACCAATGAGGTTCAGTCTTGTGTTACGCATCACGTTTGAGCTTCTGCAAGAACCAATGACGTTCAGTCTTGTGTTACGCATCATGTTTGAGCTTCTGTAAGAACCAATGAGGTTCAGTCTTGTGTTACGCATCACGTTTGAGCTTCTGCAAGAACCAATGAGGTTTTTCTTGCAAGTCAAGCAGGTTCGGTTGAGCTTCTGTTTATGTTCACTGATCAATGTTAATATGTGAATAAAAGACTAAATTAAACCTGTTCATCATATAAAGCGATCGAGTATCTTCAGAAAATTTGGGATAAACCGCTCAATTCAAAAGGATTAGTTTTACGATCTCTTTATGAACTTTCTGAAGTGTCAAAGTGATAGTTGCATAGCTGTCAACGGAGGGACAGATTTCATCAAAAAGATCTTCATTTGTGTTCTGAAAATGAACGAAAGTCTTAAGGGTTTGGAACGGCGTGAGGGCGAGTAATTATTGACTGAATGTTAGTTTTGGGTGAACTATTCCTTTAAAAGTGTAGATAAACACTGTGACTCTGTGGTACTATAAAACATTGCTGTTTGTTTGACCGCCTGACCCTCAACAGAGCAAAAGTGGCTCAACCAATGGTTGAGATTGGGGCGGCATTATCTCTTTAGCCAACCAATGACAGACGAGGAGAGTTTTCTGAGAAACCAGTTTGTTTTTGCTCTTCCGTGACAGTAGAGTTTGAAAGCTGTGGTCAATAACTAAACATTTTAGGTGCTTGTCTGTCCATACAGGTTTGGAACAACATGAGAGCGAGTAAATGATAATTTTCATTTATAGGTTGAACTATCACTTTAAGAGAACATGCATAGATCTGAAACTGATCTGCTATGAAATTGAGGAACAGAACTTTAATTTAGCTTTAGGTTTCTACAGAACACTGACTGTAATCTTCAGCTTGTGGTGGGATGTTGTGGATTTCCTTTGTTTTTCCACCTGCAGGATGACCTTTCACTGGTTTTTACGCTGTTGAGTGGATGGATTGATTCCAGGTTTCTTAAAGCTCACACAGGGGTCACTCCGGAGACGTGTAAAACCTCAGAGATCTTGGTCTCTATTAACTTGTCTGCTACTCCTCTCCACCTCCTTCCTAACTCCCTCTCTTTCATCTTCCTCTTTTTCACTCTTTCAGGCCTAGCTTTTTTCCTTGTCCTCATTTGCAGCTGAATGGGGTCCTTGGCTGTTCATTTTTACATTTTCACCCCTCTGAGAGACAGACAAGTGGCTATAGGACAATAACGCAGCCCACCAGCTGAAATTGGTATTCCAGGCAGATTAGGCTGGTTGACCCGCAAAGGCTCGGGGGGCCGTTGATCTCATACTAGGATTAACTTCCCAGATTGTTCTGTCACTCTGTGATTCAGGCTCTCCAGCGACGTTAAGCCAAAGCCATTCTGTTTTGGTGTGTGACTCGTCGCTATCGCATTTCATGCATCATTCGAGTTAGCTTAGCTAAGAGAAGTGGCTATAATTTTGGATTTCTCTACATATTTGTGTTTGTTTGTTCTGTACATGAGCTTTTCGTTAAAAAGAAGGCATGTATTTACACTGGATGTTTTGAGTCAGAGTTCAGTGGCAGTTATGACGCGATACACCGATTATCCGTTCATTCCTAGCTCATCTCCTTTTTTATAAACATGTTTTCGCAGTTTAATAGTTTGGTCATCACAATCTCCGAACAAACAGATTTTGCAAGGCCAGTGTGGAAGTGATGCCCTTAATTTGTGTCTGTGAAACTTCCTCAGAACAGTTGTTTTCACTGGTCTGGAAAGAGTATTGGCCAATCTTTCATTACCCCTAATACCTTAACTATGATGTCAATACCCATAGTGCCTTGTTCTCTGACCTGACTGGACTGTTGTAAACGTCTATAACTTTAGAGCGTGCTCGCCTTTCTAAACAACACACCCTTCATCCCTCTCAGATCTGAGTGGTAGACGAGGACGGGGTTCGGGATTGGTTCTGAATGGGCGGCCCAGCTGTAGCAGAGATTATGTGAGACGAGAGGTCTGCGTTTACGAGAGAGGAGTAGGAACACAGATGTAATGTGCCTTGTTTACACTTCATCCAAAGAGAACGTTCATGGTAGAACGTTCATAACACTAAAACTCACCACATATTCTGAATGACATTACATTCCTTACATTCACACCAGCAAAATGTGTTATTCGTTTATAAATCCATTTTTTAGGGGAAATATTCAAATTGATTGCAAATATTTTAGGCATAGTAAAAATATAAAATGATCACCCTCAAGTCATTTAAACATGTTTGACTTTCTTCTGTGGAACACAAGAGAATATATTTGGAAGAAATGTTTTTTGTCAACACAATGAAAGTCAATGGGGTCTAAAACAAGGAAGCCTTTTTCAAAAAAATTCTTCTTTTGATGTTTCACTGAAGAAAGTCAAACCGACTTGGAACATGCAGGGTGAGTAACAGATTTTTCTTATTTGGGTGACCTATCACAATACAAATGGGGTATACTTAGTTTTTTCGCTTGCTGTTATATCTCATGCACAGTCTAGCATTGAAGTCTTCAAAATATTCTCAAATTGATCATGAGCCCATCTGGATGTGTTCCACTTATGATGATTCACCCGACCTTTCGAGTGCTATAACAAAGTTGTGTCGTCTTTATACTGGAGTCGTACAATCATGACTGACCTCCTCAGATATCAATGGTTCTCATTTCCACCTTTGTCTTCTGTTATTTTCATTTGCGTTGCCCATTTTCCACTAGATTTTGAAAGCTGTGAGTGTTGGCACCTAGTGGACCCACGAATTGGTGCAATAAAAAGATTAAGTGCACTTTCAGCTTTAAAGTCAGCATGAAATAGCATCAAATCTATTTTGTAAATGCGTGTTATATCGTGAACATTCATCCGAGTCAATATTTTTAAAATGTCAAAACTGGACATTCCCGTGAAAACGACAGACTTCTCTCTGGTGGCGTACGCAGGATTCTCCAATCATTTAATAGGCTTAAACCCGGCCCTTCAAGCTTACCTGCTTTCACTTGTATCCACTTTGAGTGCCACACCTGCATCTCAACATCCAATCAACAACTGATGCACAGAACCAAGTCCCCGCCTTACACTTTTTCCTTGTTGATATTCCATTTCAATTGAATGTGCATCACTATATGGAAAAAAAGATCTGTTGCTACTCCTCTGTCATGGTGACTTTTACACTCACGGTGAGGCAAGATCATCATGTATAATGACATAAATGTTGGCTAGTTTTTTAGGCTAGGGTTAGTTTACCGAAAAAATGACAATTCTGACATAATTTTCTTACCCTCATTTTGTTCCAAATCTGTAAGACTTTCGTTCATCTTCGAAACACAATCCATTGTGAACAGATTGAATTCAGGCTTTTATTCACATATAAACATTGATCAGTGAACATAAACAGAAGCTCAACCGAACCTGCTTGATGCGCGAGACTGAACCTCATTGGTTCTTGCAGAAGCTCAAACGTGATGCGTAACACAAGACTGAACCTCATTGGTTCTTGCAGAAGCTCAAACGTGATGCGTAACACAAGACTGAACCTCATTGGTTCTTGCAGAAGCTCAAACGTGATGCGTAACACAAGACTGAACCTCATTGGTTCTCGCACATCAAGCGAACATGCTTGAGCCTCAACTGATGTGTGAGTTGAGGAATATTTATATGTGAATAAAAGCCTAAATTCAATCTGTTCATCATATAAAGTGATCGAGTCTCTTCAGAAAATGTGGACTAAACCGCTCAAATCATATAGATTAGTTTTACAATCTCTTTATGAACTTTTTGCAGATCCCTTTAACTTTTAAAGTCCATGAAATACACCAGACAACAAATATACACTGAGGCCGCAAAGCTCTGACTGCTAGCTTGCACTCATCTGTAGCTCTCACATGGCAAATGTTGTTCTCCGTCTCTTTCCCCAGCGTGGTTTTAATAAAGCACTCTTTGACCTGATTCCCTGTTGCACCACTCACCAAGAAATGTGGTGGTGCTTGAATTCCTTCTCTTTGCGTCTTCAGAGTCTGTCTCAAAGCTCGGCGTGGAAAACCACAAGCACAGACAGTTCAGCTGGAGCCGCTGGCCGAGCGCAGAGACTGTCATACATGCACAGCTGGTGACATCATACACTCCCATGGTTCATTTTTCTGTGGGGAGGATTGGTGGTTATTTAATGACTCTTCAAGTGATTCCGCATAATTCCAAAGAATTTCACAGTCAGAATCTGTTGGAAAAATGAGTGAAATGTAGTAGTTTTAGGCACGTATGTGGAATAGAGTGTTTAAACATTCTCACTATATCTCATACATGGTGATGTAATATTTTCAATGTCAAAATTATCTCTCTTACACTGATTATGCACAACTTTAAGTAAGCTACTGGTAAGACACTTGTGGCTCTCAGCTGTTATTAAAACATTGCGCTGTTTGTTTGAGCATCCCGACCAGCCCAGCATAGCAACACTGGCTCAACCAATGGTGTGAAATTGGAGGAGGGGCTATTGTGTTGGCTAACCAATTGTGTTTGGCGATGCAAATGACATAGAAAAACACTTCCTTGAATATTCCATGTTCAAGAATGTTAGATTTAGATAAAAAAAAATCTGTTAAAAAGTGTATTATTTAAATTGTAAAGGTTTTATGCATTGCATTGTCATGGCAGCGAAACTGTAAAACTGGAGAGAATTAAGAAAATATATAATGCTGTTGATTGAGCTTAACTGTTGAACCTGGAAAATTCCCTCAAGTAAAATGATTTTTGATCCATGCTGCTTCTTTTGCTTGTGCTTTGTGATGATGAATAAAAAAAAAAAAATGCTTAAACACTGAGTCTTAAAGGGATAGTTCACCCAATAATTTAAATTAGCCCATGATTTACTTGCCATCCTAGGTGTATATGACATTCTTCTTTCAGACAAATACAATCAGAGTCATATTAAAAATGTCCTGGCTCTTCCAGGCTTTATAATGTCAGTGAATGGCTGTATATTTCCATCAAAGAATAAAGTGTTTCCACACGGCTCTGGCGGGTTAATAAAGGCCTTCTGAAGTGAAGCGATGCGTTTGCGTAAGAAAAATATCCATATTTAAAACTTTATCGACTAAAATAACTAGCTTCCGGCAGACGACCGTATGCATCGATTTTTACGAAAGAGTTTTTCACGCCATTTTACGGCGAAAGAGTAACCCTTGAACTTGACACACAACGTAATGACGAACGCTGTTGCCCAGCCCTGTTTGCTTGAACCGCGAGAGGTGTCAAAGCTTACGATACTCCTACGTCATACGTCATACGTAGGCCGTGAGTAAATCATGGGCTACTTTTCATTTTTGGTAAACAATTCCTTTAATTATGCTTTTACAGGACATGGTGACAAACGCACATGAACTGACTGTAAGGAAAATCTCTCTCAGTATTATAGGAATCTCTGGAACTTGAAAAGTGAAGTTGTCTGCTTAAAAATATAAGGCTGTATTTCTATCCTGAAAACCCTCCCGGGAACTTTTGGAGCATTCATCTAGATAAACTCTCCCGTTTATGGAATGAAAAATGAACGAGAAGCAGTCACGCACAATTACTGTACGCCTCTCCGAATGCAGTATCTTTTTCCTAGAGGGATTGGAGAGCTGTGTGTGTGTGTGTTGCGTTACATTTGTCTGTCAACATTATTTACATAATCCGGCCTCAGGACAACAAATGAGAAAGTTTAATTTGTAAGACCTTTTCCATAAGCTTCAGGATTCACCCAAACTCTCTTAGTGCTGTTGTTTCCTGTCTGCACTAATTGGTTCATTGTACCCGCCGCGTCTGGTGTGCAGTGGACATTTATAACTGTAACCCAGCCAAAGATTTCCTCTCTTTCCTGCCCCCTTGCCCTCTGGGTGAGGATCACAGAAAATGAGGGCTAGATATAGGAGATTGAGATGAGGTGAGTGTGCCTGCAGACTGTAGGTCATTCAGTGCATGCCAGCATGGCCCAGTCCTGTGGGTTTCTGCGTCTGTCTGCCAGCTGATGTGACTGTGGCACATTCAGACCCCTCTGGCAGCTAAACTGTGAGCCATACATCACCCCGCTGCACGTCTGAATGACGGAATGACTCTTTCGCAACTATCCTGAACATTGTATAAGCATTCATTTCATGTGTCATTGAACAGAAGAGTGGCTCTCGGGAGCGTGTAACCGTCACAAACTCATCCCGAGTTCTTCACATAAAAATCAGTCTACAGGATAGACAACCTAGGAAGTCTGGAAAGGTCTCGTTTTTTAAGCTTCGTCACTAGCTGTTTACACATTAGTTACGTTTCCATCCAAAGCTGCGAATTTAACTTATGCGCAAAATTGGAATATCGCATGAAACATTTCCGAATAAAGCACTGTTTCCATCCAGTTCATCATTCCTGATGAACTGGTGCTAAATATCACTAATAAAAGTAGAAGCCACTGTATGTGGCGTCTCAGAGCGCACAGACAAAACACAAATAAACGTTATCTTGTTTTCTGAGGCGGTATATGGAAGCTTGTTTCTGCCACAGGATAAAAAAAAAAAAAAAAGTAATTGCCACTTTTTATCTCGCAATTCTTTTCATCTCAGAGTTGCGTGATATAAAGTCGCAATTGCATGTTATAAAGTGACTTTATATCTCGCAATTCTGAGATAAAAATTTGCAATTGTCTTTTAAAATGTTTTATTCTGTGGCGGAAACAAGCTTCTATAGTTTTTTTTGTAATGCACATTTTTAGAATTTTATGTGCATCTTGGCAGTTTTTGAAGCAATATCCCAAAATGCACGTAAAATAGGTGGATGGGGAAACGGCTATTGGCTATACAAAAAGCGATTTAATACATGAAAATTCGTACATGTATGAAAATATCTTTGAAACACTTGTCAGATTATACAGTAATACTATAAGCTACTACTGGCCTAATGAGTTCACCATCAATTTTGTTTCCCCAGTATTTTTTTTAAGCAGTTCATGGAAATTAAATATCTAAGAATATCTATTAAAATATCTATTAAATAGAGAGAGAGGAGAGAGAGAGAGAGAGCTTGTTACTGGAAAAAATGGCTGAACTGCTAACAAATATGTAGGGATTTTTAAGGGATATTCGTCAAAATTCTGTCATCATTTACTCATTTGTTATTCATTTTCTTTCTTCCTTGGAGCACATAAGGAGAAATATTAAAGGTCCTGTTAGTTTTAGATTTCAGTTTTAACCTTCCAGAGATGCTAGCATGAGTGTTTCAAAGCCAGCTGAATGTTAGCACACAGCTTGAGTCTGTACATTTGACTCAGATAAGAGAAGGTCAAGAGAGAGGTAAGAACATGGAACAATCATGTGGAGGAGGAGGAAGAGGAGGACATCTGCTTTTCATACATCTGCCATTTCTAAGAACCTATATATGTTGTGATACTGTGCTTTTAAGCCAAGGAGCAGCTTCCTGTTTCTTTTCTCTTGTCCCAAGATGGGATATGTAAGCTATGCTACTTTCTGCTGAATGAGTTATAACAATCTAAATCCATTGCCCTGCAGCAAAAACTCCTCTGCCAAGTTCAGTGAGGTCCAAAAGTCTGTGAAAATGCTTCTCTTTTGCACTCTTTTCTAATTTAATGTTTTTAATTTAAAGTCAAGAATATGTACAGTGCCGAATCTGAAATATTTCTGATTCATTTACACCATAAGGTGTAAAGTTCTTTAAATTCTTTGAAAAATTCTAGAAGGTTTAAGTTAAATTTATTCCAGGTTTAAGCTAGTGCTGGCAAATCGTTTAATTGCGATTAATCCCATCTATTATAAACGTAAACATATACGCACACACACACACACACACACACACATACACACACACACACACACACACACACACACACACACACACACACACACACACACACACACACACACACAAATCTTTTATGTTAGAAGCGATTAATAGTTTAAACATACTTTTTTTTTAAATGTTTGTTGTAGTATATATTTTATTCTAGTGTTTTTTTTTTTATAACTTAAAGTTTTGAGTCATGAATAATATTATTGTCATTTTCTTGAACTTTTACCATTTGAGATAACAAGTAGCATTGTACCAGAAGAAGTTATAAGAAGAGAGTTTTTATATCCCGAGAAACATAAATCTAGTCTGGCCGGTAGCGTATTTAGCGTATTAATTGGCCAATAAACACTCACTCTTCCAATTTTCTTCTTAAGCAAATGAGTAGAGAATATGAAAAAAAGAGAAACTTCCATCTCAAGACGCTCATCACATAATTCACCAGTACGAGCCTGTTGGTCACCTCCGGCCTTGCACTCCATTGCTCAGCAAGATCCAGCAAACAACATGAGCCCTGTAGATGTCTTCAGCATGTGTGTATACAGAGCGCGAGAGCATGTACGGATGTTTATATATGTGTGAAGAGTGCTTTGTGAGCCGTACTGATGTAAGTAATGAAGTGATTTGAAGAGTGAGGCATGTTTTCCTCTGGGTAGTGTTTAAGCAGGCTTGAGAGCATTGTGGGTGTTATATGTGCGGTAAGCAGATTTCACTGTGTTTATTGGCATTCTGTAACACTGGGTCACAGGTCAACTTTTATTTCGGTTTCGACAAATTTAAAAACTTTGCCCGAGATTTATGCTTGAAATATTTTGTTCATGTCAGGCAGATATCTTCACACACATCTATGCCATTAATGTACGCTACCGTTGTAGTCTACTCTAATGTGCCCTTCATTTCCACAGGTTTTACTATTAAGATCTGTACAGTGTTGTAGAGTAGCTGATTAGTACCATCTTACACACACTTTTACTAGCTTGACAATAGTTCAGCTGTTTAAGGGCTGTGACACACACTCAGCTCGGCGTTGGTTTGCCCGATTCAGCATGTTGAATCTGCGTCTGGAAAATCACTCTGTTCAATTTAGCGAGCGACACTGAAGCTGTCAAATGCGCAACTCATATTTTAAATGAGTAAATTCAGCTTGAAGCTAGGCTAGCTACAGTTTCAAAGTAGCTTCCCACACAAGTTTTTCAAATATATTATATAGTTAAATTATACATTTAAAAAGATATTGCCCCTCATACAATTTTGTACGGTTTTTAACTTTAAATATTTAGCAACACTACAAGTTGCTAACAACATAAAATGTGCAACTTCGAACTTGCGTAACTTCGAAACTGTAGCTATAGCCAAGCTACAAGCACATTTTATTAAGTAAATTCCCACACATTTAAAAAAAAAATATTGTAAAGAGTTAATTACAAAATTACAAAAGATATTGCCCCTTAAACAGCTTCACTGTAGTTAGCACGAGTTGCAAACCGCATTGAAGCCATCGATTTTGTTTTTAGCTTGTAGCTTGGCTAGCTACTGTTTTCAAAGTAGCTTCCACAACACTATTACTATTAGCACTTGGGTACTAGTGGTTCCTGTCCCTGGAGTTTGTCTGTCCACGTTCTCTGAAGGTTTCAGCTAATTAGCCTCACAAGAGTGTGCGCATTGTCTTCTAAATAAAGGTGAGCCTCGTATGATGCATTAGAGGGAACAATATGCTTTGTTGTTGGTGTGAAACATTTAGAAAACCTTGGGAGTACTCTGTCCAATCATCTCTTTCACACCTAATTAGCCACAATAATGAGAAGGCAAACTGACCATGAAAAGCGGGTGTTCATTTGCTCACTAAGCTACCGACACCTCTGCTATACGTTTGTGTAGCTCAGAATAATTCATCCCTTCAATCTAGCGGTGACTTTGGAGGGTAAACAAATATATTGTAACCTTTGGCATGTATTTAAACTGCACTTCATTCAACTGTAGATTGTTTACATGCACATAACTGTTTGGAGAGCACTAAGGATACTAGGTTTAAAAATGCAAATGTGATGAGTGGTTAAGTGTTCGGGTGGTTAGAGGAGCCATTATTCACACATTCAGATCGAAACGATGCAGTGAATACAACGAAAAAGGAAAATTTAGTGCAAAAATGGGTCACACAGCCCTCGAAGACATTAATTGCTGTTTTCGCTCATCAGGTGTCATTAATATTGGTGTGTAAAACGAGGGTGGTTTCTCTGATGGTTGGATCAATAGCTCTTTGTAGATAGTAATTGGTTTGTTATGGTTAGAAAGACCGCAGCCACTGTTCTGACCCCCTGCTACCCTACAGCAACTGTTTCCATTTAACACAGACGCGCACATGTTTGTGTGTGTGTTTAATTCTGCACGTGCAGTCACACAGACCCAACCTGGTGAATATGCTGAAACTGTTCCCAAATAATTACTCAAAAGATAAATGGAAAAAGTAAGTTCTTTCGGATAATTTTTGTTTTTCCCAGGGTGTTTTAGACACATTTCTTTCATTGGTATGGGTAGATATTGTATATTGAGGGTACTAATAGTTTAGTAAAACTATGCGAGTTACGTAATCCGATTACTTTTTTCAAGTAAATAGTGAAGTAAAACATTATTTTTAAATGTTAAACAAAATATTTATTTATATAGTTACTTTTTCAAACAAATAGCTCAATTTACTTTGTTTTTCCAGTTATTGACTGAAAGCTTTCCTGTCCCCATGTTGAAAGAAATGTTGCAGGAGTGTAGTCGGGAGGTGTAGTCAGCTGTAACCGGGCGTAACTGGGAGTAACCAGTCGTAACTGGGCGTAACCGGGCGTAACCGGGGTAATCGGTACCTATTGGTCAATCTGGAGTAATCGGGAGTAGCCTAAGCATTGTGTGCGCTGTGTGAACGTGCTTTATTGTAGGTCTAGACTAAATTTGAGCTGGTGTTTACTCTCACTTGTACAAAAACAGATTCAGTATTCCTCAAAATGAATAAAAACAGTGACATGCAAACTCAGAATATTATGCAAACCCGCAATAATTATGTTAAATAACACAAATATACTTTATGTATTTAGTCTCACTTTATTAACCAATGTTTGTGCTTCTGACCTTTGATGATTCAAATCAATCATACAAATAAGCAAAAATCACATTTGTGTTTTTTTGAATTGCTGAAGCAAGAGCGTTGAACTTTCCTCTCCTGCATGCATCCTATTCTTCTGCAATCCAGAATGGCAGACCACCTGAAAGATTTCAAGCACTGTACAGACGGGAATTTGCATTTCCTATAGTCTGAGGCTTATTTGTGTTTTTGTAAAATACAAACAACTAAAGAAGTAAGCCCAGCCCAGGTGAGAAAAGGTAACACAAGAGTAATATTGCACATTACTTTCTATAAAAAGTAACTTAACGCAATTAGTTACTTTTTAGGGAGTAACAAAATATTGTAATGCATTACTTTTAACCCCTGGTGCTCTTCACGTATCGGTCAAATTTGAAGATTTATTTTGTTGTAAATGAAATTAATGTACTATATTTTAGTTTGATAATGTTTTTTTATTTAATATTTTGTATTTATACAGGAATTTTTTTATACTAAATTATATTTAAGCTGTATTTATAATCCATTCATTCACTTTTTAAGCATAGACCTGAAAGTTAAACTTCCAACTTAAACTGTTGTAAATTGTAATCTCTAAAACTGCAAGAAAATCAAAGCCATAAATCTACACAAGTTGTGTTCCAAATTTGAGCTTGAAATCTAAAAAAATGAGCTTTCATTAAGATTTTGTTTGTGCGCAGTACCAAAAAATATTCACTGGATAAAATTTGTTTCCCATTAATTTCCAAATGTGGTCATTTTTGACCGCGAGGAGCACAATGTGACTATATTTTACAGGACCATTAACCTTTTCGAATCATGTTGATGATTTTTTGTGTGTATTCACATAGCAAGTGCCAAAACATTTACCAAGTTTCATACCATTCAAATAAAGTAAAAAAATCCTAAAGTAAAAAATTTCGGTCAAAAATGACAGAAAACCACGTAATTTTCCCCAACACAGTCATACGTGTTACATTTTACCGACCCAAAACTTTTGAACTATAAAGTATAATGAAAACATGCGACTGCTCTGCGACTAAGAAGGACTGTGAGTGCAATGAACGACCTGTTTGTTTTCCAAATGGCCGGCATCTCTTTGGTCGTGTGTCTTCTGAAGTCAACGAACCCCCCCCCCCCCCCGGGCCGTCTGAGAGTCTAGCCGTCTGAAAACAGTCGCACTTTCTTCATCCCGGGCCTCCCTCTGACAATCCCTGAAGGCAACACATCTTGTTAGGGAATAAAGCCCATTCCCCAGTCCACGGCTGGAGTCTAGTCAGGAACACAAACTATGATTAGCCATCTCAAACGCTGTAGTCGCGTGGGCTTCTGTCGCCTGATATCTAAATTGCAGCGTCAGGAAATGTCAAGGTAAGCATTTGCCAAGGAAGAACAGCTGGAGGTGTTTTTGCAGGAGAGACGAGTGTTAACAAGATTCCCTCATCCTCACGTTCCTAACACTAATGCTTTACACCATCTGGTTCTGTCCAGAGAAGAAATGTGTTTGTCTGACAAGAAAAGAGATGCCATTTCCTCCAGGGAAATGTTAGTTTGTTATTGGATTTGCAGATGCTTGTAAATATTTCCTCAACACTCTAGTCAACTAAATCAACACCATTTCTCTGGACATTTGACTATCTGGGTGAATCTCACTTGTCCATGTCCTGGTCACAAATCACCTAGAAATCAAATTATAAAATCAAATATAACAACTTTTTAATCTGTATTTAGCATACACCTAAAAAAGACGGGATAGTGAGCACAGAGCAGTCCTAATAGACGAGGTCTTCATGAATGTGAATAGAGCGTTTACACTTCAGGAGCTTTCACAGTAGTAGCCATGACAGGTATTCTCATTCGCACTGAGCTTGTAGTCTAACATGCGTCTGCCTTAAGACCCCTAGGCTAGACTTTCCCACTGTTCACCTCAAAGATGCTGAGGGGCTGAAATCTCTGGTATTGTGGATGGTAACTTTAAGACCTGTCTAGACCTCACATGATATCCCGTAAGGGCTTTGAATAGAAACCAGTCTAGGTGAAATGGGTGCCAAACTGGCTTTTGTTAATGAAAGTGCTGTTGTATTTGGAGCCAAGGTGATTGTGGAGAGGGGTCAGGCAATGAAAAACGCATGAGAGAAAGAGTTACCCAGCTGGACCTGGTGTTGCAGCTCAGTTAAAAGTATCAAGTCTAAGCGTTCAAACCTAATGCATCTACAGTAAAGCTTCTTAAATTGATTTTACTCTCTGTTCCAACAACAAATATCTCTCATGGGTGGTGGAGAGTGTGAGTGACAGTCATAATTGCGTATTACTGCAGAAAGCCACTGAATTATGCGCAGGAGTCGATGATTAAAAGGCCTTGCGCATATTGAGGTCTTCCTAAATAGAAAATTAAACGTCCTTATTGTCAGTTTTAGACTGCTATATCTGTCATCTGGACTTCGCTGGCATCAGGTAATAACTATGTTGTAACTATGTTGGCTTGGGTAACAAAGAAGTGTTTCCAAGCCTTTGGTTCAATTTTAAAATCTACTGATAGACTTGTCAAATGTCTTTTTGTAATTTATTTTTCTAATTATTGACAAAAATTCAATGTTCTTTTCAATTGCTTTCAGAAATTTGGGGTAAATCTAATTTGCTGTCATAAATTGTGTATTTGTGTGCATCCCCCCCCCCCAAAAAAAAGAAGAAATGAATACTTTTAATCAGCATGGATGCATTAAATTGACAAAAATACAGTAAAAAGGCAGTACAGACATTTAATGTTACAAAAGATTTCTACTTCAAATAAATAATGTTTTTGAACTTTCTAATCAAGGAATCCTAAAAAAAATGCATCACAGTTTCCACCAAAATAATAAGCAGTACAACTGTTTTAAACATTGAAATGAAAAATAAATGTTTCTTGAGCAGAATGATTTCTGAAGGATCATGTGACACTGAAGACTGGAGTAATGATGCTGAAAATTCAGCCTTAAAATAGAAAACAATTACTGTATATTTTAATATTGAATACATAATATTACTGTTTTACTCTATTTTGATCAAATAAATGCAGCCATGCTCGAACAGAAGAGAAAAACACTACAAAATTGTACACTTTTGAACGGTAGTGTAATACATATTTATTATATAAACTGTTTGCTTTTGTGTGATGCGTCATCCACACCACTAGGTGTCAGTATAGTCCAAGATGATTGTTATATCAGCTAGCACAACATACACAAAAAAGTACTGAGAGCACATTTAAAGGCCAAACCCAACACGACACACACATATCATGGTAGTTTGAACTCTACAAATTGAACAGTTGCATCAATAATTAGTCTTGTTTAGGTTGAAATGTTAAGTCAAGATCAAGCAGTGGCTCCTGAGGTTCTTCTGCAGCTGTTGAGTGTCTCTGTAATGAATGTGTCTGGATAAAGACCAACTGCAAACCCCAATCTGTCACCGCACTCCTAAATTCCACTTCATCAAATACGCCACATCTTTTCTCAGTGTCATTTATAGACCCTCTTTTGGTGCATCCACTGAAGTTCATTAGTTCATGGCCATTGTGTTCCAGATTTGTAACGCAAAGCCTTTTAGGCCTCGTGCGATGAGATCCTGTGGCTGTTTAGGCCGTGCGCTCCGATAAGCTCTTTTTCATTTGGGTGTGTGGAAAGCATGAGGATTGTGATTTCGCCTGTGAGGAATTCGAGCTAGAGAGACAGAGAGGATTAAAACGGGAATCCCTCAAGGACACACGGATGAAATGCGTCCAAATGAAATGAAACAAGGGAGGTTGGGCTGCACTTGTTCTCGCTAGTTTTGGCATCTGATGGGGCACAATTACACGCTAGATTAAAGGGCTTGTGGAGATCTGGAGGATTGCGTCCCTCGCTCGGGAGGGTTGAATCCAGGATCTCTATTGGACTGGAGGAGTCTGTTTGTGCCATGTGTCGCTGGCATTCTCTCTTAGACTGTGGCATTGCTGGCGTTGGTGGTGTTGGTGCGTTTGGAGTCCAGCTTTATGAAGGTGGTGGCCTAGAAACTGTTTGTTTGGGTTTTCTGTCGTAGCAGTCAAGGAGGCTTTTTCTCGTACAGTTGTTTTGGGTTTCTTTATACACCTTAATGCACTTAAATATCTTAAAAATATCTCGCTGTTTGGATTTAAATGGGCAAATGCTTAAGAGTCTATAATTGGATCATTATTGCAGTGATTATTATGTTTCTAGCATTGTTGTGTTAAGTGTTGTGGTGTTATTTCCATCAAGAGGTGCATCAGTTTTTGCTCTAGATCTTGAATTGTCAAAGCAAGAGTCCAGCTCTCTGTAAAGTCTCCTCCAGCACATCCCAAACACTTCCAATGAATTTAAGATCTGGACTCAGAGGAGATAATTCATGTGTGGAAATGATTCTTCATGCTCCTCACAATCATTCTTTCACAATTTGAGCCCAATCTTGACATTATCATCCTGGAATATGGCCGTGATGGTTGTTTAAGAAATGAAAAGCTACA